>JAJEJO010050417.1:5887-126088 GCA_020662805.1 Glaucomys volans | reverse complement strand
GACACTTTACAGAGGAAGATCTACAAGCAATCAACAGATTTATGAAAAAATGTTCAACATCCCTAGTTATAAGAGAAATGCAAATCAAAACCACCTTAAGATTTCATCTTACCCCAGTTAGAATGTCTTTTATTAAGAACACAGGCAACAACAGGTGTTCGCGAGGATGTGGGGAAAAGGGTACACTCATTCATTGCTGGTGGGAGTGCAAGTTGGTGCAGCCACTCTGGAAAGCAGTGTGGAGATTCCTTAGAAAACTTGGAATGGATCCACCATTTGACCCTGCTATCCCACTCCTTGGCCTACACCCAAAGGACTTAAAATCAGATTGCTACAGTGATGCAGCCACATCAATGCTCATAGCTGCTCAATTCACAGTAGCTAGATTATGGAATCAACCTAGATGCCCTTCAGCAGATGAATAGATAAAGAAACTGTGGTATATATACACAATGGAATATTACTCAGCCATAAAGAAGAATAAAATTATGGCATTTGTAGGTAAATGGATGATGGTGGAGACTGTTATGCTAAGTGAGATCGGCCAATCCCAAAAATCCAAAGGCCGAATGGTCTCACTGATAAATGAATGATGATGCATAATGCGGGGGGGAAGGGTGGCAAGAAGGGAGGAAGGACAGATAGCATGGAGGGAAGGGAGGGGTGGGGTCGGGGTGGGGGGGTAAAAATAATAACAGAAATTATGACAGATACCATTGCCCTGTGTACATGCATGAACACACAGATGGTGTGACTCTACTTTGTGTACAACCAGTGAAACAATAGCTGTACTCCATTTGTGTTCAATGAATCAATAAGTAAATTAAAAAAAAATAAAAAAGGAGCAAATTCTGTTATGTGCATATATGAATGTGTCACAGTGAACCCCACTATTATGTTTAATTATAATTCACTAATAAAAATATAATAAACATTGATATGGCTGCATTACTGTAGCAGGCTGATTTTAAATCCTACAGGAATACAGCCACATCAATGTTTAATAGCAGCTCAATTCACAATATCTAGATTGTGGAACCAACCTAGATGCCCTTCAATAGATGAATGGATGAAGAAACTGTGGTATATACACAATGGAATATTATTCAGTCATAAAGAAGAATAATATTATAGCATTTGCAGGTAAATGGGTGGAACTGGAGAATATCATGCTAAGTGAAATAAGCCAACCCCAAAACACAAAAGCCCAAATGTTTTCTCTAATAAGTGGATGATGGTACATAATGGGGGTGGGGGGATGGGGTTAAGAAAAGAATGGAGGAAATCTGGATTACATAGATAGAAATGAGAGAGAGGGGGAGAGAGCAGGGGTATAAAAGATGGTGGAATGAAACAGAAATCATTACCCTATATACATGTATGATTACACGCATGGTATGAATCTTCATCATGCACAACCATAGAAACGAAAAGTTGCACCCCATTTGTGTACAATGAATCAAAATGCAGTCTGCAAATACTGGAAAACCTAAGAGTAGCTGGCAAGTTAGCTGCCAGGCAAAGGTCACATCCACAAGGATGTTTTCAGTTGAGAAAATCAACTCATTCTAATATAGCAGCCACATTCCAATATAGCAACCTGGGCAGCACTGTTATTCCCCATCTCCCTCAAAAAGAAGAAAAAAATAATAATGCAGCCAATTGTTGAAATACCTGAATAACTGGTTATTCAATCACAACCAAAGATCTGTCAGAAGCCCTAAGAAGAACAAAAACACTAAAACCACAGATTTCTCATTAGGTATTTTTATAAGGGATAAAAGCAAACAATTAGTAAAACTATCCCCAAGCAGATGGAAATACAAACAGCTAAGTGGTGTGAATAACAGATAAAATTTTCTCTAAAATCTGCAACAATTAGCCCTGTTAGTACTGAGCATGAGAAGGACCAATGGGGTTGTCACCTCAGTGCACTAATTCATTGCTCATGTTTCCACTGTAAATACTCAAGAGAGGGAATGAACCCAGTTCCCAGCAAGCACACAGCCCAAGCACAGCGGGCCCAGAGGCTTGTTGGTGTTCAGGTATCTGAGCTACAAACAAACCTCTGAGCACATCTCTGAGCTTGGTGAGCTGACATGGGATAAATCACTCAACCAGAACTTTCACTGCCAGTCTATCTCCTCTGTGCCCTGGTCCATCTGCTGAGGCGTATAGGACAACAGGAGCCACTTAGTGATCCTGAGTTAACACAGCTCAAGAGTAACAAGAAACTAGCTCCTCTGAATCATCACTTATTTCTGAGATAAAAGGTAGGGAAGAGAAAAAGGACTTCAGAATCAAAACAACAAAGCTGAGTTGAATCCCAGCTCCACTTGTTAGCTGTGTAATCTTAGGCAGATGCCATACCTTCCAGCATCCTACCTTCTTTATTGGCAAATGGTGTTACTATGCACCTCAGGACTGTGGTAAGAGCTGAAAGATGTCATAAGTGTATATGGAAGTTCTAGCATACTTAGTCAGAAAACATAATTATCGATACCATTGTTGTTTTGTTCATTGTTACTGGCTCCAAACCTACACGTCTTGGAAGGCCAGACTAACTACCTGAGGGGCACACACTCTATTCTCACTACCAGTCACTGACAAACACCCGACTTAAAAAAAGCAGAGAACAAAATACCATCTGCTCCTGCTCTGCCTCTCTTCTTTTACTGGCCTAGAAGCTATCGCTGAAGAAAACTCCAAGGTTTTTTGATTGTATGTTTTTTGGTTTTTCATAAGAAGAGAAAGTTGAAAAGTAAGGCTGCATTACCCTACCTGGACAGCAGACTGAAAGGCAGTGTGGCCTCCTGCCCCAACTGTTCCTCTACATTCTACTCTACATTCTATCTACACTTAGCTATGTTAGGCAGCTTCAAACCCGTCATTAATGATTCAAGTGTCCTCTTTAGAAAACACAAATTCCTTTGTTCAGGCTACACCTCTGCTCACATGATTCATCTCATCCACTTAAGAAAAACAGTTCCACCAAATTGCTGCTCCCCTCAGACGGCAAGAGAGGAAGAACCCAAGGTAAAGAGAATGCTGGAATAAGCAGAACACTTTCTAAGGCTAAAACCACTGGAGGGCAAGGGAGCCAACAGGGGCAGCAAGGGAAAATTAGACAGTCCAGGATGCTGAAAGTCTAGAGAAGCATATGAAACGAAAGTCAGCTAATATAAAAATCTGCCCACAGAATGACTGCCAGGTGTCTAGGTAGACTTCTTTCCTGCTTTATCCTGCTGTATCTTGGTTTCTTTTTCTCCAAAGAACCAGAGTGCTACCTCCTATCATTAGTGCCAGACATATTTTAACAATGGCTGAAAGGATTTTTGTGATCTAGCAAGGAATCTTAACTTCATTCAATGTTTGTTTAATAGGAAAATCAGAATCTAAATTCATACCAATCATTACATGACTCCCTAAAACCTCAAACACCATCTCTCTTGTTTGAAACAGATAATGCTGGCATAAAATTACTACATGAACACATGCATAGATAAATAAATAAATGAAGGGAGCCCTTCCTGACAAGTCAGTATAAGGCGCTTGCCTTTAATCTCTCTCCTGATCTTAGTTTGGTTTTCTTCTCAGTGCATATCACCATCAGGCCTTATAATTCATCATCTGTCTTCCCCTCTAGAACATCAATTCCTTTGGGGTACAAACTGGAGTTTGCACTGCTGCAGTCCTCCCGTAGAAAAGCGTCTGACAAACTGTACATGCCTAATAAGCATCTGCAGAAGGAGCGAATGAGTGAGCTGAATGGGAAACGTCTTTGCCACCCTCTGGTTCCCTCCCCACCCCAATTCAGTTCTACACCTCTGGTTTCACACCACAAGTCCGTTATCACTTTTTGGACTTGTTATCACTTATCTTTAAATAATGTCCCACGGATCACTTTCAAAGAGTAGAGATCATTTGCCATGAAATTGGTTACCTTCAGCTTCACTTCTCCCTGGAATTTCTGTTCTAGAAAATGGAAAGCCTTCAAAGAGTTTCCACCCGCACCAAAAGCAGACAGGTCCACATATATAATGGCTTTCTCTATTTTCCCCCAGGTATCCTAACTCTTTCTTGTCTCTCTTTGAAAAGATTTCTGAAGCCAAATCATATAGACAGACTGTAAGATTTTCCCATTTTTTTTTCTGTAGGAAAAAAAAAAAGGATATTGAGACTTACAAAAACAGGAGAAGATACAACCTATTTTATACATAAGTCTTCCCCTAGAACCATCTGTTTCCAATGTTAGAGAAATTTCCTCCAATTGAATACTGATAAAACACTGTTTTCCCCTAAATTGGTTATTACTATTCTTTTAATTATGAAAAGGCATAACTACTAAACCTACGGCAATGTAGGTCAAATCTATCTTCTCAGACTAATGCATTCATTTGTTAAAACTGTTATGAAGTAACAAATCACTTCCCCACATGGAAAGAATCATACATTAAATGTCTGATAACTCTCACAGTCCAAGCCTAGCTGCTTGTAAATCAGACTTAAAAGAATGACAGCAATGATACCTTTATGTTCTGTCACCCAGCTTCCTCACGAAAATAAATGAGTGAAATAAGATAAGCTTCATTTTATAGCCCTTAACTCTCTAGAAAAATTCAAAAATGGGAAGGGAATTTAGTGACAAACTAATTACTAATAATCATAAAGTTACATGACTTGGTAGTGAACATTCAAGGCCTAGAAAAAGACTTGTAATTCTTCATTTGGAGAAAACACTCATGAAATAATATGTATATTTTGATAATTAACTATTTAACATATTCAGTTTAGAACACTTTATTTTTTAATTTTTTACTTTTATTTTTTATTTTTGTACACAAATGAGGTACAGCTGTTGTTTCTCTGGTTGTACACAAGTATAGTCACACCATTTGAGTAATCATACATAAACATAGGGTAATGATGTTTGTTTCATTCTGTTATTATTCTTACAAATTAGAACACTCTTTAAGACAATGCACAATTAATCTTTCACATATATCTAAATGGGTAAACTGATTTTGAATTGAATCAAGTATATTAAAGGGTGCTTTGGGGGTTTTAGAATATATTCTTATACAGTTCGGTATTAGTCAAATCAAGTTCATTACTAGATAAGTATGGGAAAAAGGGTACAAGGGCAAGAACCAATTTTAAAAACACTTTATTCAGAATATACATGAAAAAATATACTCTATGTGTAATCTCTAAAACAAGTATACTTCTTTCTTCTGTGTTATTCCTGTAAAAAACCATAATAATTATAATACAAGTACCTTGCTTTTTAAATATAACACACTGTGTGGCAACAAAGGCCATAAAAGAGAAACAAAATTTTCTATAGAAAATATCTAGCTTTTTCCAAACTATGTATGGAGATGCCCCGTTGGTTCACACTTGAGCTCATTCAATACAATATTCACTGAGAAGCTGTTGCCTGGCTCAGATACGGAAAGAGACCTCTAAAGTACTAGAAATTAAATTTAGACTACTGATACAATTCCAAGGTTTACATGCATTATAAATGCATTTCTCAAATAGTCAACCTTACATGTATTTAAACATTTGCAATTTCAAAAGTTATTTTATAAATATTACCCCTTGCCCTTTAAAGTGGGTGTTTCTATTCTCTCTTTATAGATAAGGAAACTGGGGCTTAAATAATTTAAATGATATTCCGAAGGTCACTTGATAAGAAGCTGGTCTCAATTTAAGTTATTTGACTCCAGTAACAATAGATATTCTACCATACCAACTTTCCAGCATTTCCCAGATAATGCAATCTCAACCAAGTACCTATTATTTCTGTAATTAAGCTAGTTACAATTCCACACTGACTAAAAGAATAGACCAGTCTAACCTTCAAACCTTAATGAAGCAAGCCTTTCCTTCCATTGTTGTTTTAATATTTTTAAATTATTTAAAAATACATTAAACAAGCCATATTAAACTCATTTTCAGCCAGAATAAACTACGAATCGCAAAAGTTAGTCCAATAAACTGTAACTAACACTTCGTATATCAAGGATAACTTTTTTGGGGGAGGGGACAGGGGATAGTAGGGATTGAACCGAAAAGTGCTGTACCATTAAGCACTGTACCGTTAAGCTACAGACTTTTTTTATTTTTTATTTTAAGACAAAGTCTCACTAAGTTGCTTAGGCTGACCTTGAACTTGAGATCTTCCTGCCTCAGTCTCCTTTGCCCCTGGGATTACAGTTGTGCCACTGTGCCTGGCTCACAAATAACTTTTATTGAGTAACAGCTTTGAAGGCAACACAAAGAAGAGAAGGGAACTTTCTGCTGGTTGATGCCAATTCTCATGAACTGAGTTGGTCTTAGCATGAAAATCTATAAGGAGAGGTGCCTTGAATTACAAATTTTATTCTAACTCATCATATCTAGAAGTTTTTACACTATATATAACTCTACCTCACCTCTTCACCAACTGTTCTCTTTGGGAAGCTTCATAGAGCAAAATCAGTTAACATTCTGATAAAGACAATAACATTTTACTAGTTTGGATTATGTTCATTTTCTTCATTGAGAATTTCTTACTGAATGCCTACAAGCATAATTCAAGGGTTTCTTTTCGATGACCCTTCCAATAGGGAAAAACATACATTAACTAAAGTTGGGAGAAGTGACTCAGTTTAAGAGTCAAAAATTACTTATTTTATTGCATACTACAGTCATTTAGGTAGATATATTTTCAAAAACTTTCTGTTTGTGTTTTAATTAAGAAAGCAGGTATAAATTCTTAATCATATCTCCTTATAATAGAGTAAGGTAAAAACAAGCTACCAGGTATAAATTATTTTGAAAATAATGGAAATAAAAAAGAGTTGACTTGTAACTGAATGCTTCATCAATAAAAAGAAAATAAGCTGTCCTGTTGGGGTTGAGAATAAGTCATGTTTGCTTTCAGTTCTATTGTCTGTTTCTCATCTGGGGAAACATAACAAAAATTGTAGTGTTTTCATTTTTTTCTCTCACATGATAAGGTGAACACCATTTATTTTTCACTCTTCTGATAGTCTGTCATTCCAATTTTTCAATTTTGGTTTACTTTTAGTGCATTTAATCCCTGATTGTGCCATGTTCCATGATGCTTTTGTTTGTTTTTTCCTGAGTGTATTTGTGGGGGGTGTCAGTGGGGAGGATGGGACTGAAGATCCAACATCTACCAGGGCCCTACATATGCTAGGCAATTGCTGTACCACTGAGCCCTTTGTGATATCTATTGGGAACACCAATGGACAACAGTATAATGGGGAAAGACAGACTGTCATTAAATAATTACACTTACTACTGCAATCGCAGCCATGAAAGAAAAAGCACCTTGTGCTAGAGAAATTAAAAGAGCATGTTAACCCAGTCCAAGCAGATGGGGAAAGCATTCTACAAACTTACTGTCTTCCACATTTAGATATTCTCCATTATCTTTGGAAAACTGTATCCTGAAATATATGCTTTGTCCCCAAAACAAAACAAAAAATATCAGTAAACCATACAGAGTTTTTCAGAGGAGTTAAAGTAAAATGATATAATCTCAGAAACCACAAAAGAATAATTGCAGCTTTAGCTACTTCTAGGAAATAATAGGTCAATAAAGATGAATATGCTAAGCTTTACTCCATCATCCAACTAGAAGACCCTATACTTAAGTCGTCAAGGTTTCCTGAATTATACAATCTTAACCTCTCTGCCAATTAATCCAGTGCCCTCATATTAAATGTAGACTCTGACCTTAAAAAGAAGCACATTCTATTTGACTTCAAAGTGTGTTCAAAGTAATATCTCAGACAGCCCAGTGGTCTGAGTTCAATGCCTATTCTTCCCTATAGATTCTCAGAACTGACATCATTTAAAAAAAAAGGAAAAAAGAAACAGCACAGCTACTTTTTCTCCTAAGAATATCATACTTTATCTTCAGTGTGTTGTCATTTTTGCATTACAAAGGCTCAGAACAGATATTTACAATATCTCCTACTACACCAAAATGTCAAAGAGAAAGTATGAGGACATGTAAATGGAGGGATAGTTTGGTACCCAAATGAATCATTTGGAAAATGACTTTGAGAAGTAATCTAGTTAAAATCCTCAGAGCCTGGGATGACGTAGAAAGGGCAGAGAAATAAAGAAACGAGGAGAGTGTTATTAGACCATACAAACTACCAGATTTCTCTCTGTGAATTCTCTGTTGAGGGAGGATACTCTCAACTGTGTCTAAGTTTTATCCTGAATCCACATGCTTAGATAATTGTATCAGGTTTGTTTTTTTTTCAAATAGCTATCTCTTTGATGAACTGAAAAATCAGGGTAGCCTCTTAATCTCTCTAACCTCTTTCTAAATTTTTCTAGGACACAAGTCACATTTGCAAACTGACTATAAAAGTACACACAAAACTGCTACCAACTTTTATCTATATTATCAATATGTCAGGAAGAACTCACAGGGCATATAACTCAAACGTGCACAATGCAAGGGAGCTAAGTGCCAGAGAACTGCATTTCAGCTGCATAATGAAGATGATGTTAAGCACCACGAGGGCGGATGGCTGTCTCATCCCCTTTGTAATTTTCTCTAGCCTCCAACACAACAGAACAGGCACTGAATAAACATCTGCTGGATGAATAAGTTTAATAAAATACTGCAAATGAGGAAATCAAGCTGGTTATGATTGTTTTAGTCATCTGTCTTGCCATTTGCCATGTCTCTGTGCTGCTTTCTGGCAACAGCAGGAAATCCCAAATTCAACTTACATGGCTACTCTCCAAGTAATACTTACCTATTACAACATACTCTCTGCTACTTTTGTGTCTTACTGAGCAAAACATTTACAACTTCTGTACATCTGAGATTCAATAACTAGTATTGATAATTAAGGCTCATAAGATGTTACAATATTTTTAACCTATAAAGATTACTTTTCACTTATTACTCTTTGAATATAATTTAATTTTTAAAAATCTATAGCTTTATCTTATCAAAATTTTTTAAAAAACCAAAAGTATTGTTGCCTGAATACTTGCTAAATGATTTTTTTATATATTAATCATTCTGACAGTTCATATTACATGACAAAGTGATACAGGAAACCAGGCACAGATATTAAGAAACTATATTGTCAATAATTCAGACCAAAAAAAAAAATTAGCCTTGACTATCTCACTATGCTATTCGGAGGTCTAACACATCTCTCTCCATCAGTTTTTCACTGAAATAAGAGGTAACACAATCATTTTATACACTAAGTAATCACATAATTAACTTCATAAACAATTAAATATTATCACCTTACAGCATTTCATGCATGCTGTGGGGCTGGTTTCTATTTGGCAGCTATACATGAGAAAAATTTCTCACTTTTCATCAAGTGTTCTCCCATGTCGTCCCTGTCTAACATACTTCACTGGGAAATGATATCACACAGACACACAAGGAAAAACTGCCCTCTAGGTGCTTGGGTCTAGCTGGGAAGATAAGATCTATGGGAGAAAGGATCAAACACAGTGAAGGACTAAGAGAGTCACATGCAACTCTGCCTGTGTTCAGGGTAAAGACAGCTGACAAGGGATGGTTGGGTTGGAGACAGTGAAGAAGAGGATGTGGCTGAGGTAGCAGGCTCCTAAACAGCCTTATGAGGGAAGGAAATTAGAAACAATAAGCCAAACAATGTGTTTTGCTTCATTTTGTGGGGGAAGAGGAAGGCAAAGGAGCTTTACTGTAGAGACAAGCATGGGCCACAGGAGAGCATGAATTGAGGCTTGTGTGCCAAGTGCCTAATGAAACCAGCACACAGTAGACACTTCAATCTAGCAACCCTCACTTCATCTCACTTGACTCTGGCCTCTTTCACCCACAGCCTCACCCCAAAATTGTCCTAAGAATTGCTGAACACTTAAAGTCTTTCTAAGACCATCTGGCCAAAACCTTCCATCCCCTGCTTTCTCAAACCCTCAGTCCCACTACACATGTTCTTCAATCAGACAGAAACTTCAGACTTAAGATTTTGGAACTCTCTATAAATGCCATCCTGACACAATTCTCTAGAGGGGAGAGAGAAAATAATAAAGAAAGCAAATAAATGCATACTTGCAACTGTGAATGTGCTATAAGGAAAAGAGTATAACAAGAGTTACCAGGAAGGCCTATGTACACAGAGTGGTTGGGGAAAACTCTATGAGAAATGACATTTACAATAAGACGTGATGGAGGAGAGAGGGCACCTTAGCAAAGAAAAAAGAACTGGATGTTCCAAACTGAGAGAATGACAAAGGCCCTCAGTGCAAAGGCTCAGACAAGAATCCTGGCCTCAAGTAGGCACAGAAAGGCAGCCAGTGTGGCTGGAGCACAGTGGGTAAGAGGAAGAATGGAAAGAGATGAGCCTGGAGAGGGGCAGGAGCCACATTACACTCTGTGAAATTTATGCACATTACAATGGGATTTCATTGAAAGGTTTTAAGCAGGAAGGTAACACGGCCAAATTTGTGCTGTTAAAGCTGTTCATGTCTGTGGCATGAAGTAGTGGTGCAGGAGGAAGAATAGGTACAGGGATTTCTGCAGGGAGGTTTCTGACACTAAGCCTAAGACACAATCAATGTCCCAAAAATAGATGATGAAATTAATGAATAAATAAGCCAACAACTCCTGAAACCGGAAGTGACAGCCACCAATTAGTTTTAGGAGATTAGTCTGGCAATATGTTTTAGACTACAGTGATTCTGTGGGGTGACCTGGAATATTTGAACCACTAAAAACCTTCAAGCTTTCTAAAAGTTAAAAAATCAAGATTTATAGGCTTTCCATATTCCAAAAGAGTATACAGAATAAAAATCTTATTTATGCAAAAAGGATTAAATTGCTCTGTGTAAGCTGTTCCTTGAGTTTAACAAGACTTTTTTGTTTGTTTATCTTATGTCTGGGCAAGTGTGTTTGTGCAGTGTGGGGAGGGTGCATATAATGTATGTGTTCAGAGATACTGAAGACTGATGGTCAATCAAGAAAATCCATGCTGAAATTGTTAAAAGCTGGGAAGGGAGCCAGTTTGCAATCACTATAGGAACTACTTGAGCAAATTCCTTGTTGCCACTCTGGTAATGTACATTCCTCAAAGGATGCCACTTGGCATAGTTTAGTACTCTCTGATGGAAAAGATTTCTCTTCTGAAATCAGTCTGAATTGTTTTTAAAAGGAGTGTCAATAAAATTAAGCTCAACCTAGTTCCTGATTACAAGAACAATAAAAATAAATAGTGGCCCTTGTGCCATAAAGAAGTCTATCAGATATATATGGACGTACACCAGGAGAGATTTAGCTCCAAATCTTAACCTCACTGCACTTTTTTCCACTTAGCTTCCATGGAATCATGTAATAGAAGAATGAGGGGTGAAAATCAAACAAATTCCAGTTACAAATATTTCGTCAGATGTACTGAGATAGACAAGTTTCCTTAGAATGAAGTGCAGCTTTGCAAAAATACCTATTAAAAAGTAAAAATTGAGATTACTTAGCATACAAATTCACATTCTTTTGCTCTTTGCAAATGTCTTCTTGGAACAATGTAACTCTAGGCACAGTAATATCAATTTATTATTCTAGTTTCTATGGAAACATGCATTCTACTTACTGAGGCCAGTCGATATGGACACAGTGCAAGGCAAATGCGCCTAGGGAGAAATCATATAATTTATATCTCTAGTAAATTATGCTCTTAGCTATAAGAAAAAATAGCAAAAGTGAACTCAAGTCACCGTGGAATGTTCTCTGGAGTACTTGCTACTAACACCATTATGAAAACAAAAGTAAAACCACAATCCTATATTTTAGAATCCAACATTTGGAAGTTGGTATGTGCAAACAAGAATCAAGTATAGAAATATGAAGGCTAAGAACAAATAACCAAACTCTCATTTTGTATAAAAAAATTCTAAAAATTTGAAAAAAGGAGGGCTGGGCTTGTGGCTCAGTGGTAGAGCGCTCACCTAGCATGTGTGAGGCTCTGGGTTTGATCCTCAACACCACATAAAAATAAAATAAAGGGCCATCAATAACTAAAAAATATTTTTTTACAAAAATTTTTAAAAAGAAAAAAATAAACATTTACAGATGTTGAACACTGCTTTGTTCAATAAATCATCATATTTGAAAATGAATAGGAATCTCATAAATAAGGTCATATAAATAAAATGCTTGCAGTACTTATTACTATTACTCTTCAAGAATTTGAGAGCTCGAAGAGAGAATTATATGAAAGCATAAATATGCTAACATCAATCTACAAATATTTGTTACAATATAGTATGTGCAAACCATTGTGCTAGGGTCTATTAAGGAAAAAAACTGACTTTTTATTCATTTTGACAAGAATATTTGTGCATTTCTGTTGCTCCACATACTAAGAGAATCATCAGGGGACATAAAATAGATAAAACACCAATCTAGAAAAATTCAAACTGTTTGCAATATAATTTATGGGCAACACATGCTACTGAATTGGCATTACAAGATAAGATGAAAACTGGGCCAAATGAACAGTGCAGACATGTGTGCTAAGAGTTTTCAGAGAGAGATCAATCAGCCCAGTTGGTATGAGTTTTCATAAACGAAGAGAAAACTGACTTGGGTTTGAATAATAAATGGAGAGAAAATGAAAAGTGGATGCAACTGACAAAGGTTATAGGCAGGAATTTAGAAGACTAATCAGGGCCCTGAAGAAGGCCTAAAGGGTTAGTTTTACAGGAGGAAGAGCTAATGATAGAGAAGGGTTGGCACCAGGAAAGGAAATGTTTCAATGGGCAAGGGCGTTTCCTTTGGAGTGATAGAAATGTTCTAAACTGGAGAGAAATGGTGATGGTGGTTTTTCAAGCATTGTGAATATTATGTGATGATATGGTATGTTTCACCTCAACAAATAAGTTTTTAGTATTGATGGCACTGATTATTTCTGTTGTGAACTGCCAAATACTGGAAACATATAAACATCTGACTATGTAGAAACCAAATATAATGTTGGAAATTACATATAATAAAAACTATACATTCTCAAAATATAATATTATAGGAAAATATTTAATGACATATAAATAGGTTCATAGGGTATTGTTTAAAAAAAAGCAAATCCCAAAACTGCTTACCGTATAGAATCTATCCTTTAAAAAAGGCAGACACCTGTAAGTCCAGTGGCTCAGGAGGCTGAGGCAGAAGGATCGCAAGTTCAAAGCCAGCCTTAGCAACAGTGAGGTGCTAAGCAACTCAGTGAGGCCCTGTCTCTAAACAAAATACAAAAAAGGGCTGGGGATGCGGCTCAGAGGTTGAGTGCCCACAGTACCCCCCCCTAAAAAGGCAGAGATTGTGTAGTCCTAAATGTTAAAAATGTGTTACTTCTGAATGTTGGGATTGTGGGTGATTTACATTTTCTCCTCACTACAAACACCTAAAAAGTATTAAGAATATGTTTTCATGTAAAATACAGAATTTTATTTAGAATAGACACATTGCAAATACAGAATTTAGCAAGATGATTCAGATATTTTTCTAGATAGACCCAGGCATAAAGTAACATATTCACACACAATATGCTACTTTTATGGAGGAACTTAAAACATATGCTGGAATTAAAAATGGGCTTTAGGTGAAGAGTTTGCTCCAAATCACACGTAAATTTTCAATGATTTTCATTCTATTTTTTTTAATCTCATGATATTTATTCTCAGTTCTGCTCCAGAGACACAATATGAAACCTGGCCTGTTTTGATATCAGGCTTATGCTTTTAAAATCCTATCAAGTAGCCGGGCGTGGTGGCGCACGCCTGTGATCCCAGCAACTCTGGAGCCTGAGACAGGAGAATCTCGAGTTCAAAGCCAGCCTCAGCAACTTAGCGAAGCCCTAAGCAACTCAGTGAGACCCTGACTCTAAATAAAATACAAAAAAAAAAAAAAAAAAAACCTATCAAGTAGCAATGATTTCCTCATAGTCCATGGTCCTCCTATTTCTTCAATATTTCTTTTTGAAAGTGCTGCCACAGGGAGGGTTCTTCCTCTCAAAAACTGAAGTTCACCACCATTGCTCACCTCATTTCCTCATTCTTAATGATCCTCCTTGAAACTGGTTAACTTATGACACTAAAATCATCAACTGCAGCTGATTTTGTTTTTCCTTATTATTGTCAAGGTGGGGCAAAAATAAAAGCAATCAAGTGAAACCCTTGGTTTAGATTTCCTCCATATTTCATGAAATCCATCAAACAAATGCCCAGATTATATTTCACAGTAAGATGAGCAAAAGCACACCTCTTCAGCTGTAGCCCCTTTCCAAGTGCATTCATGGATGCCAAAATCAGAACCCACGGTTCAGGAGCTGCACACAGTTGCATCTTGTTTTGAGTTTTTGTTTGCAAACTGTCAGTAAGATCAGAATAAATTGCATGATATGCAGTCCAATATGTATATTCTTGAGCACATCTCAATGTATCCACCAAAAAATATTCATAGCTGCAGGTGTACAAAAAAAAGGCAGAATTATGGCTTGATTTGCCTTGATAAGCATGGCAATTTTCTGTACACTTTTCATAAACTGCTAATCAATTTCAGCTCAAAATAGATTGAAACACCCAACAGATTGCTGCCATAGTCCACAAATGTTTGTCATTTGTAAGCTGTGGCAATAATGTGAATTCTAAGGAGGGAAACTGCAACTGAACTATACCTTGTAAAAAATTCCTTTCATTTGCCTTGTAATAGCCCGTGAAGAAATGTTAAGAATTATTTTGAAATCGCATATGCTTGAAATTCCCGATTGTTTTTCCTATTGCATCTAAGAGTTCTGTTTGTCACATTGTAATTATTACACATCTATGGTAAATATGGCTATAAATATGTTATATTTAGGACTTAATGTAATCATGACATTAAGGAACCAGAGATCACATCTGTACTGCTTAATATTCCTCTAAAATACAATTACAGACTTTAGCTCTATCACATACAACTTGGGACTGAATCATCACCCACTACTACAAAAAAATTAATTTCTCTGTCAATATACTTAACCATTAAATGTAGTGGTTTTTTTTAGACTGTGTTGTCAAATATTCGAGTCCTTCCATTATTGCTATTTCACAAACACTCCGAGGTGCTAATATTCATACTAGTGCACCTTTTTGATTAGCAGTGCTCTTGCCATATGAATCACTCATCTGCCCAGGATGTCTTGCCAAATATAAGTGCCAAAACTTTGCTGAGGACTGTCATCCTCCTACACAGGGAGCCTCTGCTCAAAACTGAGCATAGACTTTCCCTTTTGTAAGTGTGAGCAACAATTGGTAATGACATTTAGATTTGGGTATGGAATGCTCTCCATGGAAAGTAGGAAATTAAATGAGAATAGATAACATTTCAAATTTTCACACCTTCTCCTTCTAAACTACAAAAGTGATAATATAATTTTTTTAGGATACAAACTACACAATTTGACTTTAGAAAAAAAGAGTACTTAAAAGTTGTGACTTTAAGCAACTTCTGTGATCACCATCTGCCAAAAAATTTATTGCCAAAATGGGAGGCAGTAGAGTATAGTAGACACAGGCTCTTTAGTCAGAAAGCCTGAGTTCTTATGTTGTATCTGCCATTTTTAGCATTGACCTTGAATAAATGATTTACCCACTCTATGTCTTAGTTTTCTCATTTATTAAAAGGGGATCCCAAGCATAACTAACTCAGGATTACCCTAATGACTAGATGAGATAATACATACAAAGCTCTTGGCAAACTAGACTCTAGCCAGTTCTCAATAAACACTAGCTGCTCTTTTCATCATCACTTGAAAGAGCAGCTCTAGACCCACAGAAGAGCATGAGGATAAGCTATCTTACTCTGCTTCCTATGATTTGCCAGCCAACTGCTCATTTCCAGATCTGGGTTCTCTTGTGTCACATATTTTAACCTACTTTCTAAAAGAGACAATGTAATGTTTGGAAATCAAGTCTATTCTGCACGAGATGGAAACCTACTTAGTCCAAAGTCACCATCTACTAATTCAGCTAAAATAAATGTGAAAAGGAGTGTGTCAAAGAAGTAAAATTCCCTAAGAAAGTGAATGTTCTTGACTCTTGTGCACGAATGGAAAACTGTCTTCTTTGGCATCATCCAAACCTAATACAGCAGCAGCTGGATTCACCAATACATTTCCATGATCTTATCTTCCTCACCTATTTATTCTCTGGAATTAAAGTAGATAATCACCTCTGCTTAGCTATTACATTTACAGGAACCACTGAGGAAAAAGTTTGCTTGTCCTGACCTTGACAAATTGAATCTGATGCTGTTTCAGGCAAGGAAATTCATTTCACTCACCCAACTAAAAGAATTAATTCAGGAAAATATTATCATGTACATAAAATATAACAACAAAAATACATTTCAAATCATCTTAAAAACTTATTAGCATCCAAGGAAAATGGCTAACTGCTCTGACTCAAAAGTCATTTACAATCTCCACACCAAGTACTTCCTTTTCTATCTTCCCCTTTGGAATATTTCTATTTGGCAGTTGCTATGGAGCAAATTGATGTACAAAAGCAGTCAAAACAGAAACACATTCAAGTGAATTCAGGCTATTAAAATATACATATGTATTTAGAAGTTGTTTTCTTGAGATCACATAGAGTCATTTGCCAGTTTCCCTTTGACACTCAATTAGATTTTATGCATTTGTGTTTTTCTTCAAAATGCCAAAACATCAGCACAAACAGTTTCTGAGATAAACTATCACTAGTTTTGCTTTTCCCAAAGACAATTTAAATACTAGTCATAGATGAGAGCTGCAAACTCAGGGCAAATCCTGCATTACAAGAGGTTTTGATGCTACCAACACTACTTTCCTCATAATTGTAGGCACTTCCTCAGGGACAAGATTTTGAAACTTTAGCTAGATATTATACCAAAATTAGGTTCTACAAAAGGTTAGTGATTCAGAAAAACAGTATTCATTGTCACATTGCATATTTTATGGAGAAAAAAGCAAAATCACTACATGCACAAAATGCTTTGTACCTAACAAATATTCTGCAGGAACTTGCAAATTAATTTGAATAAACTTTACTACAAAGGATATTTGTTTTAAATACTGATTTTAAAAGTACCTGAATGCTATGGTTTGACTCTATAATGCCTGCAAAGGCCCTTGTGTTGAAGTCTTAGTCCCCAACAAACTAATATTCCAGGATAGGGCTCTTGGGAAGAGATTGGATCATGAAGGAGTTAACCTCATCAATGAATTAATCTATTGATGGATTAAGAGTCTGATGACATCATTGGGAGGTGGCGAAAACTGTACAAAGTTGGGCCTAACTAGAGGAAGAGGTCACTGGGGACATGCAATGAAAAAATATATCTCATCCCTGGTGCCTGCCTTCTTCTCTGTCTATATCATCGCTATTATGAATTAAGCAGCTTTCTTCCACCATACCTTCCCCATGATGCTTCCGTCTTGCAACCAGTCAACCACAGACTGAAACCTCTGAAACTAAGAACTAAAACAAGTCTTTTCATATCTAAGTTGCTTATCTCGGGTATTTTGTCCTAGCCACAGAAAACTGACTACACTGAACACATCATATAAAATGCCTTTCTGCCATTTTTTTATTATTACTTACACAAGTAGGATTATACCTCTCCAGAAATGGGCAAGGAAAAGCACTATAAAAAGAAAGAAATCATTAGATACTATGTTCATATTAAAGTTAATCCAATCTTTATAAAATGTGTATCGCTATATATTTTATAACATACAAATTCTATTAACAGCACATGTATAAAATTATACACATATATATATACACTGGAAAATATCAAATTTGTATTCATCAATAGTTTGCATTGAAAAGATTTTGAAAATGACATAAAATTAAAAACTCATCACAGACCAGCTTCATGCAATCATTTCATATACTATTAAGATTTATTTGCCATAATTCTAACATTGCTAGCAAATGTAACTGACATATGTATTAAAATATGCTTCCATTGCTTGGTAGGATACATAGTAAAAGCTGCATGTATCTTATGTAATCTGTTTGGTAATCTCACATGCTTCAGTTGTAAGTTTTAGCTAATGTTCATAAGGAGAAAAAAAATTTTAAATGATGGAATGATATGTATATTACTTATACTAACAAATATTTTACCCTGAAAGCTTCAGTATATTTATCTTAGGCAAACCTCTGAACTTTCCTAATCCTTGATTTTTACATCTGTAAAATGGAGACAATAAAGTCTTTGGAAGTGGGGATAAGGCTCAGTGGCAAAGCACCTTGCCTGTCAAGCATGAGGCCCTGGTTTTAATTCCTAGCACTGAAAAAAAAAGCCTTTGTGAAAGATACATAAATTCTTGGGAAGGGGGCTACAAAAGTCCAGATAATAGAAAGGCCCAAGTGTAATATGTAAAATAATGCTTTAAAATGATGTTAATAGAAATGAATTAAATAGTGCATATGATATAATGAACAGATCAGTCAATATTGTGTATACATGTAAGTAAAGCCTAGTCATCCGTATGAATACAAGAACAGGTAATCTATTACATGGCAAAACTGTGCATACTTTATCATTTATGTTATTGTTGGTATAATACTGTTTGTTCTATGCATTTTAAATGAAAATCATGATGTCCTTGATAAAAGAATTATAAGAATTAATTACTGTGCTAAATGTTCTTTCCAACCAATGACATGTTTAAAGATGAGCAATTTATCTGCTCACCAAAAGCAAATAATAGTTTCTTTAGGTTGACTGCATTTATGCACTGCTGATGTCCATGTAAACAACATTTTAAGGTTTGCAGTATCATAAGGGGAAGTTTTAAACAGCCTTCTTGGTTTATTGTTTCTTTTATTTTCTTTTGCATGTCCATAAAATAGTAATTACTTATTGCTACAATGACCTTGTTTTAATCAATATACAATTTCATATTTCCCTAGTTAACATTTTCTCTCTCTTCTACAACAGCTATTTCAAACCCTCAAACCCTCTCTATGCTCTTCAAACTTTCACATTTTATCCCCTCCTACCTCTCTCTTATGGCAAAAATAATAGACTATCAGCACTTTCTTGTGTGTATTGGTTCCCTAGCTCAAATCCACTGAAAAGAGGGATTCAAACAATTTCCTGGACACCAGTGGTCACAGCAGCATTATTTACAATATCTAAAAAGGAGAAACAACCCAAGAATTCACAGATGAATTTATAAACCAATTTTGGTCTGCACATAAGGGAGTATTTTCAGCTATAAGAAGTAATTAAGTTCTGATACATGCTACAACACAAATGAACCTTGAAAACATTATGTTAAGTGAAATAAACCAGAAACCAATGAACAAATATTGTATGATTCTGCTTATATGAAATATCCAGAATAGCAGATTCATGCAGAGAGCATGAAGATGAGAAGTTATCAGAGTCTGGGGGAAGAGAGAACCGGGAGTGCCTAATGGGTACAGAGTCTCTGTATAGTAAAAATTCTTCAAAAGGCTATCTTTGCTC
The DNA here is from genome assembly GCA_020662805.1 of Glaucomys volans. Taxonomy (NCBI): domain Eukaryota; kingdom Metazoa; phylum Chordata; class Mammalia; order Rodentia; family Sciuridae; genus Glaucomys; species Glaucomys volans. The sequence goes on along the minus strand of JAJEJO010050417.1, from coordinate 106,542 downwards.
ACAGCCTCCACTTCTGCTCTACTCAGCAACCACTTCCTGGTAGCTCAGGTCCCACAGCTCCTCCAACATGCTCTCCAGCAGGACCACCCCATACCTTGTGCCACACCCTCTCTAATATGCCTCTCACTGTCTCTTCATTCCAAAAATACCCTGCTCCCTTGGTTTCCTGAAATGACCCTGGAGGCTTTCCTCCTTGCTCTCTGACCCACTCAAGTTTACATTTGTGTTTTTTCTGTTTTGCTGACAGTCTGGTTCGGTTAAGTTTGGTTGTGAGCTGTTTATGTTGTGCTAATTCTTGAACAGGTTTTCTGCACCTGTTCTGGTCCCATCCCACAGACATCACTATCCCAAAACTTCAATTCCAATAGATGTGTTTTCTTAAAAACTATCTCTTCTTTTTTATCCTTACCCCAGCAAACTATTCCATCATAAACTTGGTTATTCAAGGCATAATGCCATCCTTTACTCTTTCTTCTTTCCTCCTCAAAGAAGCTATTACTTCTTCCCCCCAAAACAGAAACACTGAACTCCCAAAACTTTCTATTTAATCTCACTGTGGACTCTTATTTACCCCTTTCACAGTTTTGATGGTACTTTACAGTCATTTTCTCTTTACTGGTTATTCTCCCCAACCCAAACATAATTGATTTTAGACTACCTTAAAGGCAAAACTTGACTTATTTGTCATAAATCAGAACTCAGTTCAATCCCTGATATAACAGTAATCAGTCAGTACATATGTGAATAATAAATGTTTCTAGGTTATTGAGTGATAATCATGAAACTAAATACATTTTAGAAACAGTAATGTCAATGCCTTAGTTGGTTTTGAATTAAACAATAAATAATAGATTATGTCCAATGCTATTCACCAAATATAAATAAAAAATGACAATTTGGGAACAAGTGATCTGTCACTGAACCTTAACCATTGTTTTTGTTCACATTTACATAACTCTTCTAAAGTCCCAAAGACCAGTCCCAGGCTTTTATTCTGTAGAAATAATTATGGCTAAGAATAAATAAGGTTCAGTCAAAATCACTCTAAAAATTGTTCTCTCCACATTTCTTTCTTCTTTTTTTAGTCATAGTAAAATATATGTAATATAAAATTTACCATCTGTTATGGTTTAGATATGAGGTGTCTGAAAAGCTCAGGTGTTAGGCAATGCAAGAATTATCAGAGGTGAAATGACTGGTTATCAGAGTTTCAGCACAGTGGATTAACCTACTGACAAGTTGGTAGGTAAGGTGAGACTAGAGGAGGGGGGGTCACTAGGGTTATGCCACTGGGATTTATATTTTGTCCCTGGTGAGCAGGGCTCTTCCTCTCTGCTTCCTGAGTGTCATGTTCTAAGCTGCTTTCCTTCTGCTCTGATGTTCTGCATCACCCAGGGTGTAGAGCAGTCCACTCAGCCACCTATGGACTGAGACCTCTGAAACCACGAGCCCCATAATATAGATTTCCCTCCCTAAAATTGTTTTTGTCAGTTTTTTTGGTCACAGCAGTGAAAAAGTTGACTAAAACACCATCTTTTTTTGTCTTTCCTGCTTTTTAATTTTAGGCCCTGGATCTACAGCATGGCAAGTGATATCTGGCATCCCAGCAGCCTTGTAAAACACCATCTTCATCATTTTTTTTTTTTTTTTGGTGTAAAGTTCAGTAAATACATTCACAAACAATCTCCAGAACTTTTCCATCTAAAAAACTCAAAACTCTATACCCATTATGCAACAACTCCCCATTTTCCCCCTTCCCTTGGCCCTGGCAACTACCATACTCCTTTCTGTTTCTATGAATCTGACTGCACTAGATGCCTCATTTTTAAGTGGAAACATTCAGTATTTGTTGTTTTGCAACTGGCTTCTCTAAACTTAGCATAATACTCTCAAGGTCCATGCATGGTAAGCATACATCAAAATTTTCTTCTTTCTTAGGGCTAATTTATATTTCTGTGTGTTTGTGTGTGTGTGTGTGTGTGTGTGTGAGCAGCACACATGCATGTGTGTGTGTGTGAGTGCACGTGTGCTTGGGTATTCTCCATTTATTCCTTCATCCACCAGTGGAACTTGCATTGCTTCTACCTCTTGGTTCCTACAACCATGTCTCCAGTATCTATTAATAACAAAAATATTTTAAATAACAACACTTAAATAGAAAGAATCAAACTTTTACAGAAAATAGAAGTATTGTACCATGTGTATATTTATTGCTTTTCTTCCATATATATTATTTTTAGATGAAACTTTATCTTTCTGACTCACACTTTCACTAACAGACATATGGTTAACACAATCCAAACATCATGTCTGTTCTAAAAATGAATATTCATTCACTTTATTGACAAAGTAGCTCTCTTTAGCTCCATTTAGAAGAAAGTTACTTTGGGAAAAGACTTGTTTACTCATGGCTGAGTTTTATTTGATTGATGTATCATAAAATACTTTATTTCATACATGAATATGTAAATTCATCCTAGTCCTCTGGGGATATACCTAAGATTTGCCACATAAATTTGCACAGTTCAAGGAGCCCCCTAAGATTAGGAACAAAAAGACAAGCAAGATGATTAAATTGAGAAAACAATTCACAATTACAAAACTTCAGCAATCTGTCTTTACTCACTACTTTCCGATGCCTCATTGTCAGCATCTGACCCTGTTAGGTAGCTGATAAGAGGATTTGAAGGCCAGCAGATTTTATTTTCAACCTCTCCATATGGTTGACCTTCTCGTTTCAATGGGAGCATCATCTACAGAGATGTTCGTCAAATGGCAGCTCCTAATCTAAAATGTTTGGGTAATTTGGTCAACTCAAAAGTGATGCTCAGTTAAAGAATAGTATGTGCAGCATGATCTCCTTTTTACTTGTAAATTCATATATAAATATATTTCAAAAGGTCTGCAAGGTTACAGATGAAAATGCCAAGAGTAATTTCTGACCTTGGAATCAAAAGCAGTTTTTTCAAACTCTAGGCAATGTTCTGTTTATATAGTAAACAGTTTTGAAAATAACTGCCAGGAAGATTTTCAAGTGGTTAAGTTTTCTAATATAAAATATATATGATAACTATTATCTCAACTTCAAAAACTGAACTAAAACACAGAAGTTAACAGCATTTCACAAAAATATTAACACATATTGATGCATTAATAATTCAAGTCTAAGAAATACTTCCTCAAAATTAAAAGGGATACAAATTATTTTATCTGAAATCCATGGTCCACAATTTAATACTCTCAGGAACTCCAAATATAAAGGCAGCAAGATGATTTTCCATGTATGGAAATTTTACGTATAAAAATGAAATTACCCACTTGTCTATTTATTCACCAAACGTTTAATAGACAACCACTTGCCACCAAACTGCAAACATTCATTTTTAAAATTTTTTTTTAGTTGTAGGTGGACACAATACCTTTATTATTTATTTTTATGTGGTGCTGAGGATCAAACCCAGTGCCACACTTGTGAGATTAGCAAGAAAGCTAATCTCAACACATTGTGAACATATTAGGTGACAAGGATAGATGTTGGCCTATGATTAGAGCACGTAAGTGGGTCACTGAGAGTGCAGGGGACAGAGGCTGGGTGTGCAGACTGCACCAAGCACAGAATTCTTCCTGGGAGGTCAAAGGCATCCCACAGAGGCAAGTAACTGAAACTGAAAAGATATAAAACTGAAACACAAAGGATTTCTATTACCTCTAAATGTAGATACATTCAGACCCAGGTAGAACATGGAAAGATTTCATATGAAAGTAACTACTTCCTATTCTCTCTCCCTCTTTCCCCAGACAAAGGAAACAAAACCACAGTTCCACTAAATTGGTGGCAATGTCTTTATGACATAACAATATCGAGGAAGAACTTGTCAGTGTGTTCAAATGATCAAGTTTATTTTCAAAAATCGTATTTGGGAGAGAGTTCCTAGAAGCATACTCAACCACGCAATGAAAAAACTTACTCTGTGCCTACCACCATCTGCTGACACCTTTGAAGCCAAGTCTCTTCATATTATAAACCATACGAGCCAAGAAGTGTAAGGTACTCTGCAGGACGTAACCACACCCACTGGAACCATACACTCAATGAGAAAGTCATCAACTGATTTTATAGCTATTTTGCAACAGAACAAAAGGTAGACTGAACAATTACTTTGGTTAGGTTTTTTCTTTTTCCTGCCAGTTATATTTAGTTTATCACAGTATTATTCAGATTGGTATGTGATGATATAGGAAAAAAACATGAATCGTAGTTGTTCTTCCTTCTTTGATGGCAGGTGCTGTCATTTTAACACAAATGATTGACATTCGACATCAAACATTTTTCTGGAAAGGAACTTGTGCACCTCGTAATGGCACATCTGGTAGCTGCAGATGGTGTGGATTAGCATAATTTTTCCAGCAATGATGCGCCAAAAGTATAACGCAAAATAAGACTTATGCCTGATGTCAATTGTTGTTCTTGCCAATGTTAATATAAAATCTTCTAGAGATGATTCTAATGCTTTCTTTCAGCTGACACTTTGGAGGGGAAATAAAACCCTAGGGAGCAATTTTGACTGCCCTGGAATTAGTAATGAAATAACTTTTATGGCAACTTACCACCACTCTTGCTACCCTCTTCTTGTATAAGGATGGTCAGGTTTGTGCTCGGGATCTAATAAGTACATGACAGGTGCATGCTCTGATCTCCATAATGCATGAAGGTTTGATTATTGGGTGTGTGTGTGTGTATGCTATAAATATGTCCACATTACTGATGCAGAAGGAGCAATATTTCTTTCAAATATGCATTTAAAAAACTATCTGTAGTTTAAGAACCAAGAACACTATGAATAACCAATCACCTATTTACAGAAGGAATATTGGGTTTTATGATAGATAAGATAGTCTTTCCTCAAATAATTTAAAATGAAGAAGAAAATGTCTGAGTTATTAACGTGCAATAACTGACAGGAGATCATTCTTTATGGACTTGAGGCAATATGTAAATGCCATGTGAGTCGGAAAACACAGTAATGCAGAAAAATCCATAGAAAAAGTATCAAGTATGAAAAATGGAGGAATGAGACAGACATCATTACCCTATGTACATGTATGATTAACAAGAATGATATGAATGCACATCATGCACAACCACAGAAATGAAAATTTGTACCCCATACGTGTACAATGAATCAAAATGAAGACTGCAAAAATAAATAAATAAATAAATAAATAAGAAAAAGGTATCAACTATTACTTGGAATGGTTGGACTGTAATTCTGAGAGCTGGAACAAAGATTGTAATTGAAATGAGCAAATATATTCAAGAGAAGAAGAAATTTCATAACTAAATGGGAGAATTCAAAGTTAACAGGACAGAAAATCACAAGTGTTATTTGTGGAAGTCTGTGACATTCGTGTTGACCAAAAGAGTTGGCACAGGTGAGTAACAGAAAAAAAACTTCACATGACAATGAAATGCAAAGTTGAGGGGTGGATGGAAAGAAGATAACACCACACAAATCAGAAATCTAGCTACTGGCTAATGTGTAATTTATTATAATTATAATATTAAGTTCTTTATAACTCACATAGTTCCAAAGTCCCTGGTATGTATTTATACATACACAATCTTGTTTCTAAAACAATTTTAAAAAGACTTCATTTAAAAGTACACAATACAACTTATGAATCAGGGGAAAATAACTTACTCCACAAAGCCAAGGGAAACCAGCTCTTTATTACATAGGCAGTGACAGGGATCCAAACTTCTGAAGCATCTACCTTCTGTCCTCTGAATTGTGCTCCCAAGGAGTGGACACACCCAAGTGTTCCATGAATGAGTTCTCAGAATACTAAATTTAGCAGCACTAGTCTCCTAATCCTTGAGTCCTCAGTATGATTTCTTAAACTTGGTATGATTTTTTTAACTTTACTGAATATGGCTAAATGATATGACTGAAATAATCATTTTTAAACAATTGCATTTCTAATCTAAAGTAGAAGGAAGACTACTTCAACACCAAAATGTTGATTAATATTCATAGTTTCAATGGTCTTTACCAGTGTTTCACTGGTGATATATTAACTATGATTGTTAGGAAGAAGTTTTCATTCACATAACAAAATAATCTATGAAAACAACAGCTAACATAGACACATAATAAGGAAGAAACAGAAGTATTCAATAATTAGCCATTGACATTTTAAACTTTTTTTCTAAAGTTTTGACCAATGTTATACATGGAAAAGAAAAGTCATGTATTAAAAAATGAAATGATGCTGTCATTAGTTGCTATATAATTGTGCATTTAAATTTGGTTTAGAGAACGAACTAAAGACTACTACTACATACATTATTATTTCCTCCTTCTCCAAGAAAATGCAATACATGAAGGAATATAATTATTTTATCTTACTATTAATTATTAACTACATGGTCATAAAAAATTACTTTACCCCAGTTTCCTCATCTGAAAATACAGGCAAAAGTGCCTTATGTGTATTTTATTTTCTTCAAGAAAAGGAAAGTTGTTAGGAAAATCAGACAAGAAACCAACATATCTAAGTGACTTTTAGTAGGATCAAATTCAAGTAAATAAAATTATTTTCAAAATGGAGAAAACACTAAAGGCTGCTACATGACAATTCCATCCTTTACACATACTTTCTCAGTATTTAGAAAATAATGCAGTCAGGGATACTATAAATATGAGTTCTTGTCTACTCTTGTCTAAAAATCACTCAAAGACTCTTTCATTCATCCAATAAGAATTTACAGAGCATCTATTCTATGCCAGACCTTCATCTCAGTTCTGAGGACACAGGCAGCAGAAACGAGCAGTGTCCTGTGGTGCATATAGTCTGATAAAGGAGATGGATCTCAACCAAAAAATCACATAAACATGTGCATAATTTCACTGTAGTAGAACAATAATGTGGTAAGTGCCACACAAAACATTGTAGATAGAAAAATCAGAAGTCTATGACATCCAAGAATTAAGTAACTAAGAATTACAATTACATTTTGGAGTTGAAATAATGTCACAGTCAATACCCCCTTCCACATTATCAGAAGCTCTGAAATATACATTATGCTGCAAACTGAGAAAAAAAATGGCAATATTAGCTGACACTCCAGGCATTTGGGAAATTCAAATCTGAGGGTTCAACACCAAGATGCTCATAGATGTTTTTCGATCTTATTCATTCTCATTGAATCTTCTAAAGGAAAACTTTTGAAAAAATTTTAGCTCTACAAAAAATATAGGAAATCACCTGAGTTAAAAATCTTTCCTTCATTATTCTTGAATGAGGTGAGGTTCTCAAATAACTTGTACCATTTTATGACTCATATGAATTTTTTAAATCCCTAGATGATTAGTTATATTATTGATACCACCACAGTATTCTTATCACACTTTTGCCAGGATTTTATCAAATGCGATTCTCTCTAGACACCATGTGCATTCCTGAGATAAGACAAACAGCAGCTAGCTTCTGGCATGCTCAGTTTTCAAGTGTTCCTCTGTTCCTCGCTGTCAAAAATTTTTATTAATTCTCCCAATCCATCATATGGAAAGCAATAAATCTCTGGATGACATCTTTTGCAGGCTAGAGCTCCATCAAACAGAATAAAAGCCTAGATTCAATTTCCACCCATCACTTACTAATTGTTTATTCCTGAGTATGTGAGCTAAGACTCCTAATCCTCAATTCTTCATCTATAAAGCAAATATTCTGAGAAAATAACAATGGTGGCATAGTACGTGACATACTGAAAAAGTCCAAATGCGCACACACACACACACACACAGGGAAAACACTGACTCAATGCAGAGAATAAAACTGAGTTAGGCCATAATCTTGGAAAATTCACATATACTTTAAGGACCATCACATTACTGAAGTATTACCTTTGACTTTCCTCTTTTTTTTAATAAAATGATTCAAGGTGATAAATGCCAAGTATATCCCCAAGAAAGGGAATCTTCTAATACAATAACTACCCTGTAAGGTAAGAAACTGCCTCCATGGTATGTGAAGGGAAAGGAGTATTTGTAGTATGAAGATGGAGGAGGAAGCAGTGATACAAATTATACAAAGAAACCTGATCACCATTTAGCACTGCATGTTCTAATTTTTAAATTAAAATGTACTTTGTATTTTGTATTAAATGATGATCCTCTATTGTGAAAGTTAATGCTTCTTATGACTTTGAAAATTCCATCTCTCACCAAGGTCACAATTTCACTTGTACTTGCATTTTATACAAAGTACATCTGATATTAAATATCAATAGAGAATCCCGACTAAAAACTTTCACCAACTATTTTAAAATTGCCTGCTATATAACAGGCACTGTTCTAAGCACTAAGTATGTATCAAGGAAGAAATGCACCAGCACACAACATCCCCCTTTGCTGTACACACACGTGGCAAACAGACACTGGCAGGGAACCCAAAGGGCAGGAATGTACTAAGCTGCAAGTATAAAATGAGAAGGTTGAACATTCCTGTAAAGGAGCATAACTATCACTGGTGTGCCAGAGGTACAGCTGCTCAGAAACTCAAGGATGGCAACAACAGCCTAGTTAGAATAGGAAGCAGCACAAAGAGGCTTGTTTTTTATATAAAAGAGAACCTACTTGGATGATGACAGCTTCTGTTCAATTCAGCAACAAAAAAATATTTTAAAAACCCTACAGGTAAAATGTTTGGTTAGATACCTGCTTTCCTTCCCTCTGTCTTTCCCATGAATGCACATGTACTATTATATTATAATGTAAGTGACCAGCTGAAGTCCTAATGCTCTTCTTCCTCCATCTTCATACTACCAATACTCCTTTCCCTGTTTCAATGCTTACTCTTCCATGAAGTCTTTCCTAGTTGTCTAATCGAAAGGACAGTGCTCTTCTATGGCTCTTCAAGGCAAGAGTCTCACCATTTCCTTTACTATTGGATAGTAAGCTTTCAAGATTTTTTTTCAATCCCTTTCTAGAAAGTTTTGTTTGCTATATTTGTGGCAGATTTCTAAACAGCAACATATACCCTACCTCTCTACAGTTCTTTACAGAAAATATAAACTGCCTTAAAAACAGGTACTTTAGAGATACTTGTATAATTCAATTCAAAAACAATTTATAAAGCTATTCCCTTACAAATTTAAACACACCAAAATAATATAATCTACATTTCTTTTTTTTTTAATTCTAAAGGATTTCCTGTTTACCTCTTGGACTTTCTAAAAAAACTTTCATCAAAAGTTTACAGACCTACTGATGCTGATAAATAAGCCATTGAATTCATTGCCTTGGTGTTACCTTAGTGACTCCATTTGGCATAAATCAAGACTTACTTTGATTTATCAAACTGCATGTCCTTTCAGTAAGGGGGATGACTCATCACACACTTCTTGTAGATCACACATTTCCCAGATATTTTTTTTCTACACACAGATCTTCATCACCTTAATTCCTTTCAACACCCATGTCTATACAGACAAGCATTCCTTTCTTTCATCTAAAACCACAGCAATGTACTGAGTTAAATTCTTTGAGAAGTATACAGTAGATATTAGATAAGTAATGGTTAACTGAGTTTTCTTTTTACTTTTAAGGACTCAAGTTTCCCAAACACCTTAGCCAAACCATTGAATCAGTGTGTCTTTGTACTGAGAACACTCTGCTGTGCCTTTTTCCACTAAATGTGGAATCATTTCAGGGTCAACCATAGGGGGAAAGAAAAAGACAAAAGAGTATTAAGTATCTCTTTCAGGAGTTTGTTTTGCAGTTTCCATGATGACAGACTTCACAACAAAAGTCTTAACGCAAATTATTTCCCTTTGGTGCCAAAAATGACTTCATACCACAAGGTCTAATACATACATGCCTTACCATCGTATATTAACTTATGGAAAAGGTAGAAGCCCCAGGCAGAATCATCCTTTTAGGCCTTCAGTATGCTATGGTTTTAATAGGTTTATGCTCATATTGAGGCTCCGTCCTCAATGTGGATGTGGTGAGAGATGGTGGGATCTTCAAAAGGCTTTGTGTTGTGCAGAATCAGATCTCTCAAATGGATTCAGGCCTTTCTCAGGGGAATGAGTTAGCTATCACAGGATTCAGTCTCTTTTCTCTCCTCCACATACACCCACGTGACCTGTTTTCCACCATGAACAGGAGCAGCACCCATAGGAGACACTTATCAGATGCAGTAGCCCAACCTTGATTCCCACCACCCAGAATCATGAATCTTTTTAAAAATAAATTATCCAGCATTCTGTTACAGCAACACTGTAAGTGTAAGTAGTAAGGACATACTGGCTTCAGTATGCCAAAATGTAGTAGTTTAAAGGTGAACTTTGTCAACGGAGATGATAAACAGTGCCTCACTGGCACCCTAAAACTGATTATTATTAGAATGATAAGAATAAATATGAATAGCCATTCATCCAAAGGGAGGTCACTAAAATTCTAGGTGGCTTCATTCATTGCTCACAAATAAGAATCTGTCAACATTTCCATCAAACACAACTATTTCTAGAATGTTACAGCCACAAAACTTATTTTGGAATAAAAGCTCCATTAATAATATTCATCAAAAGCTATTTCTTCATACAGTTAAAAATAAATGCCATCCAGCTCAATGAATTTGAAATACTCAAAATACGATATGCATTTCAATAATATATCTGTTCAATCTCTGTGAAATGGCTATTAGTAGACTCTCAGGATATAATTCAAACTTTTAAAAATGAATCAATATGACAAACCTAGGCTACAACATTCTGAAAGATTAATAAATTTTAATTTTCTACTGGAAATGGCAGATTAAATGTTTTTGTCACAAAATGTGAACATCAGATCTCAAAAATATTTAATGCTTAAAACAGTGCTTTATGGCTGGCAAAATCAAGTGTTTCTTATTTAAAAGTCAGATTTTAATGAAGGTATTAATAATCAAAGTTATTCTTTCTAAAATCATTGGAATAGTCTATTTCTAAAATAACTAGATTTATAAAACAGCTGAAGTTTTTTGTTATTTCTTAAAATCTTATTAATGTTATTTTTTTTACCCTTCCTTTTTTCTGTCTGTGAAAAATAACTTTGTTCTTAGAATTATAAAAAAAAGATGTCAATAATACTAGCACAAAAGTTATAATAAACATATGTAATGAATAAAAGTTACATAAACACTTTCAACTTCAAAACTCAAAGACAAGAAACAGCCTGCTGACATTATTTTCTTTAGCATGTGTTGTATACAGGACTTGAACACACAAACATGTGGGTTCAAACTTGTGTTTTCAAATTGTATCAGAAACTACATGACTGCAGTTCTAACTTGAGGTCTAGCTCTGCTCCTGCAATTGCTCTAACACATTAAAATGTCCTTGGTAATTAGTGGAACTACCTGTGAAGCTACCCTCACCTTCTGAATGCATTCTCCAGGCAGCCAGTAAATGCTCTGCATGCAGGAACCCTTACTTCTGAGGCAGAGATTTAAAGATAAACAAAAACATTTATATCTGTGAACTCATGGAATCTGGAATCCAGCACACAAGAAAAACATTGTGCAAATAATTATATGAATATTCCATACAGTCATACCACCTGCAACAAAGGGGGACTATATAACCAGAGAAGGTTTTTCTGAGGCAGTAAGGTAGAAGTGAAGTAGAAGAGAAGTAGAGAAAAAGTGACTCACTAGGGAGAAGTGCAAAGTTCAAAGCCAAGGAGGTAGGAGGTGTGCTGTAAAGATCTCTGTAAAGATCTAAAAAGCAAGTTTCAGAGCCAGGAATGGGGAAGGAAGTGAAACCAGACTCCTTGAGATATCAACCAAATAAAGCAAAAATTTCTTTGTAGATTAGGGCCTATGCCATGGATTCTGGACTTCATCGTAGGTGTGAAAGGAAATACACCATCCTCAGTGGGGAGCTAGAAGCCAAAGGGAGTTCTGAGAACATAGATTATAGCCTCCTGGGATACAGAATAGGACAAAGACAGGCAAAGAATGGATGGAGTCCATAGAGAAGGTTCTACAAAGGACATGGGTGAAGGTTTGTGCACAGGGATGTGATTTGATAAGATTTGTATTTGTACAAAACACTGTTAATTGAAGAATGCATAAGGATACTTGTAATGCAAGTAAAACTGATGATGTGCAGGACCACAGGTTAACAGTGAAGATGGACAAATATAAACTGGTTTCTGATACAATTTGAAAACACAATACACAAGACCTGATGATTATATGGTGGAGAAAGGCCAGGAACTGGGCATTGTTGAGAATGACTTCTCAACTTCTGAAATAAGCAAGGGCAATACTAAATCACTCCAGATCGTGTACTATATGTAATGTCAGAGGAAGCACAAAAGCAATCTTTGCCAAACTTGAACCTTGGTTTCTTTATAAGGCCTCTTACAAAGGTAGTCTAAAACTAAGAGGCCCACATTGTTATCTAGACATATAATGTTAAAATGTCTATCTTCAAATAATATCAGATATTTAAATTCTAAGCCCCAAAGAAAAATACCTGCTAGCTCATCACCATATTTGTAAGAATAAAAAGCAAGTTACACGTTCATCTAAGTTGTGCTTCTTGGATCTCTTTCACCACCCTGACTGCTTTTATCCAAGTCATCATCATGTCTCCCCTGAATTCCTGTAAAAACCCTAAGTTCTCACTCTTGCCTCCACAATCTGATCTCTACACAGCAGCCAAGAGTGATCCTTTACAAACTTAAATCAGGTCACTTCGGTCCTCCTCTCACTCAAAGGAAAGCTAGTCCTACAACAGCCCACAAAGCTTATCTACTTGTAGGACCTGTAGGACAAATATAAGCTGTATTTGCTTAGGTGACAGAAGAGGAAGTGAACTTCAATGGTTTTCTCTCCCTGATAATCAGGAAGCCATCAGGAAACCAGAGAAGACTGATTTATACATCCATCATCAAAAACCTCAGATATGGTTGTAAAGTCGGGCAAACAAAAATCAAAACAGCATGGGTGGCAACCCAGTAAGGTACATTACATCATGGTAGACAGAATTTAGCTACACAAGTGGTTTTAAAAGGCTGAGCTTCAAGACATTTCACTTTATCTTGAGAATTAAACAGACAAAAATCAGGGAAGGCGCAGGAAATTGTCCGCCTTCTGTTACCACAACTGGCATACAAATGAATCTTCTTGTAAGAGTCTTGGAAAACAAACAAAATAAACTGCTATGTTTAACAGAAGAATGGAGATGGAGTGGAAGGGATATGAACACAAAGTATGGTAGAAAATAATGGCAATAACATTCATCAGCAGTGTAAGTGAAGGTTCCCTAAATATTTTCCTTTTAAAAGTTCTTAAAAAATGCTTCCTTGTGTTTCTCCAATTATAAAAATATATAATTTTTTCACATTTTTTTTAAAAAGGATAGAAAACAAAAGCTAAACACCTATAAGTGAATAGATATTCACCAGAGAAAATCACTTACCGTTTTAGATAATCAGAGTATCTTTCTAGACTTCTATATATACATACAAATTTTTAATGGCTCATTTTATTCATGTTCTATAACCCTTTCTCACTTAACCATATATCACAAACAGCTTCCATGTAAATGGAAATATATTTCTACATCCACATTATAAAGTCTGCATACCCTTAATTACATACACATAATTCATTTACCTCTCCCTCACTAGGAGATATTTGAGTTATTTGTAATTTGTTTCCTTTTATAAACATCTATGCAGTGGATATTCCTGCACATATAATTTTTACATGTGGGATTTCCATTAAATTAACAATTCAAGAAACAATTTCTAGATCAAAAGGCAAGCACATTTCTATGTCTTCTAACAACATATTCCTAGACTAAGACTATTCTTCAAAAAAGTGATTCCAAGTTTATACATACATCAATGACACACAAGAATAGTCATTTCCCCACACCATTCTTACTGTTTTCATCTTTGCTAATCTGACGGGTAAAAAGTAGTCTCTCAAAGATGTTTTCTGTGCATTTTTATTAGAAAACTTCATAAGATTATTGGCATGATCTTTTCACAAAATGGCCTGTTTCTGTACCCCAGATCCATGGAATTAAAAATCACTGACAGTTTGAGAATCTGCATTTTAACACTCCACAGGTGATTCTCATGAAACACACATCTGAGAATAGCCAGCCCATATATTAAATGTTTATAGTACAGAACAGCTGACAAGTTGGCTTATGCTATTTCAATGTCTATTTCAATAGATCTGCACAAGTGTAGACCACATAGCTAACAAGAGAAATAAATCTCTTCACACCACCACAGAGAGAAGAAATACTGCACTTTCAGAATTATTAAAATGTTAACAACTGTGCATCTTAAGTTGGAGAACATTTGGTCTGCAACTACATGACTCAGGCAACTCACAATTAACCTTGGATTTAACTCACAATGTAGGGAAGCATTATATAACATGCAATGTTTCAAACTGACATTTTTATAAAGGGTTTAAAAAGGAACACCCTGAAAGAGGAAACAGAGGGCATGTGTCTTGGGTAGGAAGGAACGGAACGGTCCAAAGCATCTACTCTGTATGCTGACAGAAACCCACATACAGGGCTTTATTTTGAAAAGGGGAGTGTTTTCCAAGGGAACGACAAATACCACACTTAGAAAATCCTGTGCACTGCCGTGCAATAATTCCTGGTATGGAACCATGATCCAATGGAAAAGCAAGTGTTTTGAAGCAAACATACCTTTGTCATTCACTCACTATGCAGTTCTGTTATTAAATTCTTAGTGTAAAAGTGTTTTAGTCAACTTTTTTGCTGCTGTAACTAAAGGACCTGACCAGAACAACTGTAAAGGAGGAAAAGTTTATTTGGAGGCTCACAGTTTCAGAGGACTCAGTGCATAGACAGTGGGCTCCATTCCTTGGGGCTCGAGTTGAGGCTGTACATCATGGCAGAGTATGTGGCAGAGAGAAGCAGTTCACTGATGATCAGGAAGCACAGAGACTCCACTCTCCAAATACAAAATATGTACCTCAAGGTCATGCCCTCAATGAACCACTTCCTTTACCACACCCCACCTGCCTCCAGTTACCAGTTCATCCCATCAGGAGTAAATTCACTGATTAGGTTAATGCATAACCCAATCATTTCTCCTCCAAACCTTGCATTGTCTCACATGAGCTTTTGAGGAACACCTCACTGCAAACCATAACAGTTGCTAATCTGCAAAATGAGAGCAATTTCAATATCATAGAATGTTTATAAAGATTGAAAAAAAAGAAGTGAAGTACTAAGTGCCTAGTCATTCCATTTTTTTTCCTTAGATATGATTAAGAGTTAGAGTTGCATTTTTGAAAGACTGATTTACTTAGCAGAAACTTCCTGCTTCCATATGATCACACAAAATTTTGAAAATTTAACTTACTATTCAGTACCCAATACCTATACTAGGCAATCAAGCAAAACAGGACCCAACCATGTCTCCTAAACCATTCAGGAAAAGTTGGGTTATCACTGAAATGGTTGGGATATAAAATTCTCGGGGAGAAAAAAAGGATTTTGAAATACTAAAATATTACTCATACATGAAGTTGGATTTGGAGGGCATTCCATGCAAAAATAGAACACTAACAATGCTTTATCTTCTAAAGTAAATGAATTTAGATGTTAAAGTAATGGATCACATACAGGTAATATGTGTTGCATCATTAAAGACTAACAAACCATACTTTAAAAACTTTGGGGGGAATGTAAAAGTTTTTAACAGTTTGGTAAATTCTTCAATGGTACTCAAAACTTTTAAGCAAAATATAAATTTAGAATATTGATGTTCAAGAAATATTAGTATTTTCTTAAATACTGTGGTGCTTTTCTCAAAAATAAATTATACTAAAATATAGCTATTTGTTTCTTAAAATGTAAAGGAAAAAAATGTATGTAACATATATATGTTAACTCTTTAAATTTAAAGCAAGTTAAAAAATAAAATCTGTGTATCCTAAAACTACAAATTGTTCCTTAATTTCACAAATTTTAAAATAAAGTTTTGATTATCCTTTACGTTTCTGAAGTCAGTGACATCCACAGCTTTTCAATTCCGAGTTTTAAGATTTTATATTCATGTGTATTGTGCACATTAAGAAAGAAACTTGTATGATATTTATCATGATAATTAAATATAATAAGTATCTAATTTGAGTTAGCAAAAGAGGTTACAGTCTACTTTTCTTGAAGGACTGAAAGAATTTTCAGCTAAAATGACTGAGGACACTCCTCAGGAAGGGGCATGACCTTTTTCTCCTATTTCTCCTCATTTTATACCAACAGGTCTATGTGTGCCTCCGGCCATAGGATTCATTACAAAATGTTTATTAAGTACATAAATCCCACATTATTCAAATACCGGTGCGTTTGAATGAAATGTGACATCTATTACATTTTGTCACTTCATGTGGCTATTCTACTTCTCAGCTTAACATAAAATAATTATCAGTTCATCTTTATCATTATGTCTTCCAACACAACTAAATTGCTAATTCTGACCAAAATAGAAGCCACTGTTACTGCTGTTCATGTTGGTTTTGTTTTTAATTGAGCTGGCTGAGAATTGGACAAAATTGGCTCCAATCCCGTCCACATGATTACATCAGTAGTATCCACAGATACAAACTGACTGAGCTTTCTTTTGCTACTTTGTACAGATATTTTTAAATATTTCCTTACAAGTAAAAAGAAATGAGGTAAATTTTAAAATGCCAATATCAAATACCATCAGGATGCTATTTTAAAGTCAGTGGGCTGGCATATGTTAATATTCATCCAGAAGGTTGAGTCACAATATCTTGATCACTGGAGTGTTCTGAAGTTTAATTGATTAATATTTATGAAAAGTTCAAAGTGTAAATTATCATTTATGATGCAAATATGAAAATATTTATGTCAAGTTAGCATTTGCTATTTTAAATTCAATTCACAATTTACTAGGATTCAATATGAGGACACATCAATAGAATATAATTTACATCAAATATACTTTTTTAATGACACCAAATACAGATATATTTGTAAATAAAGTTGAAACATTTCATCATGAGCCAATTTCATTAATTTATTCATGATTATATAGATCAATTTGCTACTTAAAGTGAAAAGGGACGATTGTTTTTCCATATTTGTTAACCCACCTAGAAATGTTTAAGGAGTTCTATACACATCTTGAGGTATTAAAGCATGTGAACTTTTGACCGACATGCCTAAATTTAAACCAAAACTCTGACACTGTTATATAATCCTAGGCATTTTTTTCCCATGCCCAATGTCCTCACTCATAAAATGAGTATGAACAATGTTTTAGATTCTTTTACAAATTAAATGTGTTAAATATCTACGTAAAACTAAGGATGCTAATAACAGCACTACTTATCAATATAATTGATCATAATTAATATTATTAATTGCTGTTGTCATTCTTACTGATCTATCAGAAGTTTATTCCATCTAATTTTTATGTCACTGATCCCCTTACTGGGCAGGAGGGCTAACTGCTAAATTCAAATGGCACAGTTCACAGTCAATTCCTACCCTTGAATTCAAAAGCCAATGGGAAATTAATAAAACCTGAAAGCAATCTACTATTATTTAAGGCTAAAAATGATGGGAGAAGGGTATCCAAATTCCTACTGCAAAATCATTGGTGTAAAATGCCCAGACTTAGATTTACAGCAGGAAATCATCTTGGACAAAAAGCTAATAAACCAATAATTTTGGGGGACACATGGCCATTTTTTCTGAAAACAGTATTACTGCACTATGGATACCCTAGATGAGTGAGGGCACTTCCCAGGCTGATTTTCAGGTGCACACCAGTGTTCACTAGGTGGTAAGATGGACATGCCCATCCACCAAGAGAGAAGAACATACTCTCAAGAAGTGATAGACAAAACTCTTGAAAAAGAAAGGTAGGAAGGCTGTACCACATTGTCAAGGGTCTGGTAACTTAACCTAATTTCTAAAATTTGACCAAGTTTCCCACCAGGAATTCCAGTCTTCCATGTCTTTGCACCCCAAAGAATTTGGCAGGGAGGGTTCTGATTTTAAAAAATCCAATAAACAGAAATACTTTCTGTTTATTAAGAGCTCTACTCTTAAAACTGTCTAGACAAAAGATAAACTTAGTTATCATTTACCAGTGGGAAAACAGATTCCATTGTGAAAATTCAAGTTAGGATAACCCCTGTTCTCAACAGCTGCTTAGTGCTTCCTAAAATCTTGCCAGGAAAGGAAACTGAACATCTCTATAATAAGAGGCTTAAAAACAGGATAGTTTTCAGATAACAGTACTCAAAATGTGGCTGCAAAATCAGCCACATTTCACCTCCCATGAATTAGAGACACAAGGTATGAAACGCCCCCTCCCTCCACCCACCCCCACCCCAGCCTAGCACCAAGAGCTGAGAGAAGCCCTCCTCAGGAATGACTGCAGAGGTTACCCGCACTTCAGGCTTACAGCATGCAAGTGTTTGCCCAAAATACAGTGGTTATGTATTTAGGAGACCACAGAGTCCTCATCCAAGAACTGGATGTTATGTTAACCAGCAACAGGGTTCCAGAAAACCAAATACGATATCCACCCAGCAGGGTTTATGACTCTGAAGAAGGTCAACTTGTGAGCATCCGGGACATATTTAAGAATGTCTGAGAGGCTTAAACCTACATGAGAAAGTAAATTATAAAGGAAAAAGAAGATAAAAACAGCAGGGTAGAAAACTTAACACATAAAACATAAAACAAATGAGGTGTAAATCTGAGTAGTCAAATGTTAAAATTAATGAAGGTAAAACAAAAAGAATAAGGCAAAGACTAAAAGGAAAAAAAGTCCCAGCAAACAGAAAGGGGGATGGATATACATTTAGATAGATACTTTAACATCTGCCAGTTATTGTGCAATAAATAAATATTGAAAGTATGTATAAAGTGTATTTAAATAAGCATAAAAGTAAATCACCTAAAAGATTGATATCTAAGAAGAAGAAAAAAGTAATTAAGATGTAAAATGTAAATTAATTAATTAACTAAGGTTAAGAACTGGTGGAAAACAAAGTTAAATGTTTTTGAATCCTACTGACTCACATCAAAGCTCGAAACTAGTGGCTCTTAACTATTAAGACCTTTTTCATTGAAGGCCATTCTGGAATGCTCCCTGACCATCTGAGCTCCTGAGCCAGATTCACTTCACAGGAGGAAGGAAGCAAAAACAGGCAAAGACACCTAACTTTGGTGAATTTGTGTTATTTTTTTTTTCCAAAGACATTCTTCTTTCCTCTGCATCATCATCTCTCCTACCACTATATTTTATATGTCAGGTTTTTTATTATTTGCATAATTGTGTTCTTAAAATCTGTAGGCAAATCAGGCTGAGATTTGACAAGTAAAAAAAACATTGAAGCCTTTCATAATATTTCAACTAGATATCCACTGACAACCACAAAGACTCCTCTTCCAAAGACTCAATTCAATTTAACAAATATTTATTCACACCCTACCACAAAATGTGCTCAGGAAGGAAAGCTTTCTCTAGCTTTAAATCCTTGTCCAGTCAGATGAGAGGAACACCAATTACTCAGACCAGACTCAGATCCCAGGGTCTTGGTTTGCTGTTTGTTTCCTGAAATCACATTTCAGCATTCTCTCCAAGTATTTCTTATCTCCCCAAACACTTTCAATTCACTTTATAAAACAGTTATTTGAATAATAACTATGGATCAAAGGTAGAAATGGGAACTTCCTAGAAAGCTAATAGCCCAAATATAACAAAAGACATAATGTGTATACGTATTAACAGCACAACCATTTCTAGGAACATAACTAGAAAATAGTAAGACAAAACAGTGCCAGGCACTGTTCTAGGTATCTAGAATGTAACAGAGAAAACAGGCAAAGATTTCTGCTCATATGTTATTATACAGTCACATAATTTATCCCATCTTATTTAATTTACCCAATAAAGATGACTGAATCCTTGATGATAGACCAGTTCTCAATCAAAAGGTATTTCAAATTACCAAAGATAGCTCTACAGTATTTGATAAGCAAGGTAACTGTTTCTTTTACAAAAGAAAGGACTTCTGGGGAAAGATGGGCATGTCAAAGGTAACAATTGTATATTCCTCTAAAAACCTCAATTGTATTACACTTCAGGTTCCTAAAAAATCTTACAGGTCAGAACAAACTGGATAAGAGTAAAATATAAAGCAATTTTATTTTAAGAATATTTTTATGGAATTTTCTTAAACGTATATAGAAATATGTGTTTTACAAATTGCTTTTTTAAAAGATCAACGTGAAATATGACAGAGAATCAGGTCTGCTCTTACAAAAGAAAATTGAAAGGATGAGACCATGTTTTTAAACATGTTCATTGTGAAACTTATGAATTTGTCAAAGTTGGCTATGATATATAACAGTTTATTCCACATCTTGCTATACATCACTTTATTTTGCTATGTAAAGACAAAACAAAAAACAAAAACCCTATGCACTTGCACTTTTCACACTGAAAAAAGCAAAGAAGCATGTTATTCCAAAATAAAATCTACAATATAACTTAATCTTAGAAATTAATCTTAAGAATATGAAGAGACAATGGAAAAAGAAATTCAAATATAGATATCATATATAACAAGCATATAATGTGGCAACACATACGCATAAGGACATTTTAAAGAAAATAAAAACGAAAATAGGAAGAATCTTAAATTTCCAAAAGTAGGGAGAGCAGGTTAAAAATATCATCATAAATCCACGTACCAATTCTATCTAGACATCAGAAAGAGGTACCATGAGTGTTCTTTTATTTTCAGAGGAAGATACTGAGTTAGAAGAATGATTGTGTAAGTTGTGACTAGATGGTTATATAAAGTTGTGGTGGTCATATAAAACTGCCAATGTTCAATCATGTAGCTCTAAGAATTATGTAGCCCCAAGAGGAAAGAAAATGAAAATGCAGTATTCGGTTAAGTTCAATGGCCTTTAACATATGCAGGAAATAGATTTATCTATCTTAAGAGCAAAAGAAACTCAAAATCCAATCAAATGATCAATTGAAGTAGGAATCCGAAACTAGTCAGCACAAACAAAATGAACCTAAGATGGAGAGTTCATGATTACCTCCCCCGTTTCTTAAAGCAATGTAATCCCTGACAGAAATGCGGTTGCATAGAATTGATCTACACTCCTGATAAGAATCCAACCTTCATCCCAATTAAACGCATTGGTGTTTATACAACCAGCCAAGAAGACAACTACACAATTTATACGGAAGGGGAACTACACAACTGTATGGGACTACATAATTATTTCACTGGTGGAAAAACATATTTCAAACAGAAAGAGTTGACACTGAAAGCAGAAAAGTTTAAGCGAATCATACCCTAACATAAATACTTTTGTGCATATTATGTACATATAATAAAATAAATAATTTTGTCTTGTATGTATGGTTTTAAAATATTGAAGAATTTACACTTCACCATATTTATAAGTTTAATTTATTAGACATTTAAGAGTTACTTAAGAATATGTAAAAGTTGCCAAGCACAGGGATGCATGCCTATAATTCCAGCAGCTCAGAGGCTAGGCAGAAGGACTGGAAGTTCAAAGTCAGTCTCAGCAACTTAGTGAGGGTTAGGCAATTTAGTGAGACACTGTCTTAAATTAAAAAATAAAAAGGGCTGGATATGTGCTCAGTGGCAAAGTTCCCTTGGGTTCAATCCCCAGCACACACACACACACACACACACACAAAGAATGTGTAGAAGTTTATCATGCAGGTAATTTGAGTATTTAAAGGAAATCAAATATAAATTTGGAAATTCAATTAAAATTTTTGAAAACATTTAAAAAATTGAATGCTAAGGATACCATAATTCCTCTAAGGTCTTTAAATACTGTTAAAATCTTCTAGATTTATAAAAAGTATTTGAAATTTGTACTGCAAAGAATAAGAACTAACATCTGCACTTGTAATTTTAATAACTTGAATATTAAATTCTAAAACCAAAGCAAATTTCTGAAGTCTCTTCTTCACACAAAACTACCCTCAAGGGCACTGAACATTTTATATATAAAAACTAGCATAGAAAGAAAAAATATCAAGTGAAAGGAACAAATAAAATCATATGCAAGTTATAATAACCATATTTATTTACAATGTGGTAATATATACACCAAAATGTTAAATGTGTTAACTCAAAGTGGCATGATTCATTTGAACACTGATGTAAATTTCTCACCTTTTCTGGACTATCAGTGAATTCTATCAAGAGAAATCACTATGTAATTTTGCATTGCAATTAAGCTTCAAAAGTTTCAATATACTAAAGAAAGGCAATATTTGAGGCACCTTTGTAGTCCATTAAGAACTACTATACTATATGCTATACAACAGTCATTCAGGACAGGAAACCTTAGAACTAAATTGAATTATGCATGGACTTTAGATCAAACCATGTCTATCTATAACATACAACTACATTTTTGTAAAGTCTGATGATAGTAGAATTATTCTACAAAGGAAGTACTGACCTCAGCCCTGCACATAGACATGCAAAGCAATTCACTACTTAAGTGGAAAGAAAACCTCCACCTGGCTTGCAACTGCTCATGCAGGAGTCAGTAAGTTCACCTTTGGGTATGTTCACTCAAAACTGACAAAAAAAAAATAAACAAAATTTATAAAAAAGAATAAACATATCTGCAAAGCATAACCCTTAGCAAATGGGCCACTCAAATACAACTTCTCAAATTAAAGCAACCACTAAAAGGCACTTTTCTTAAGGACTCTTCATTATTTTCTCAGAAATCTACTCAGAATCAGTGTACTATTCAGAATGATTTGTTGATTTACACTGGTAGTGAAGATTCTTTATATTCACCAGTGGGCCACAATGATCAATACATGGTCTTACCATAATCTCTTCTCCCAAAACACCTCTGTCCACATCTGATTGGAAAGAAGTGTTTTGAACCAACTTAGTCAATTTACTCACACAAGATAATATCTTTGGATAAATGACAGTGATGTTCGAAATTTTAAAGATGGGTAAGAACTAAGTATCTCCACAACTTTGCTTGCTTGTTTGTTTTTGGTGGTGTTGTCAGGGTAAAATGACACCAGATTCCAAACAAATTCTGCTACACAGATATTTATTATTTTAAAAACCTATTAACAATTACACATATTATAGATTTTATGACTCTTTAAGGATGAGACATATCCCTCCAATAAGCAAACATATCTCTCTAATGCACTAATACCCCCAATGAGAGTCCATTTCTAATGTTCATTACATTAGGTATCAGTGTCAAAGGTATGTGGAAGGAAGGTGTCTTGCAACTAACAAGAGAATCCTTAAGGGGTGGCTTCCAAAGTGACTGGGATTCTAGCTGATCACTAACTGAGATGGAAATTCCAAATGAGGAAAGCCTTCTGGATAAAGGAATATCGTAACATATAAATAATACCACACTGTCTAAGCTGAAGGGTTAAGTAAATTTTGGCCAATACATTTAGAAAGTTCAGGATCTTACTCCCAATAACCTGGTTATTCCAAACACGCTGTACAAATCTATGGACGTTAAGGCAAATGAATAAAGTACTGGGAGGAGTTACTTTTTACATAGGATCTATGTGAGTAAATGATTTAACCTCTCTGACCTTTAGTTTCCTCATCCTTAAAATAGAGGTAAGATGACTATAGCGAAGGGCTGCCGTGAGATTCAGAAATGACTAATGAAAAGAAGCTGAGCTACAGTTGGGCAGAGAGAGTAAATTCTGGGAAAGTTTTGTTCCTGGAGGCTCCCCTCTGCTGGCCACTGTGCCATGAGAGAATCTGCCAGCTCAAAGTCCTCTGCCACTCATGGAATTTTCCAAAGGAGGCCCTGGAACTTTCTTGATCATGACCCAGTGCTTCTGGGACTAGCCCTTCCTAAAACTCTTACAAGGTCATCATGGAATTGCTCCTTAGGGGGTCTCGCCTGTGACACTCATAAAACTTCCAAAACGGACTTCTCTGCTTGTTAAAAGCCACTCCTAGGTCTCCCCCACTGCTCTTCATGACTTGTTAGTTCATGGAGCCATTCCTTCTGACTCAACTCACAGAATGCCAGGGCTTTGCTGTCACCATCTTTTCCGTCCTCAGGTGCCACAGTTTCAAATCCAATGGGCTTTGCTTAGTCCAGCCTCCTCGGGTCTATTTACCACCATAGATTCAAGGTCATTGCCAAAGCTTAACTGACACCACTACCATTCACAGGCTCTTTTCTACTTCCGACAATGGTGGAAAAGCTACTGCTCAGGCCCAAGTGGTCTTGACCTCTCATGTTACTGCTCTGAGCATCTAAGTGGACTAAACAACCTCTAAATAAGTACGACTCCTTGGTTCCTACATGTTATTAGGTGTGGCTTTCCATGCCAGGGTAAGACAACCTTTAAAGGAGACTCAGTGTCACAATTACCAGCTCTGTCACAGGAACTGCACAGATTGCTGGTCCTGCCCAAAAATCTCCTTTCTGTGTAAGAAGTCATTCTTTGAGCTATCCAAATTCCTCCTAGTCTGTTTGGTTAAGGGGGTCCCACCCTGAAGTCTGGCAGTGATAACCTAGAGTCCTGAAGAGGATGCAGACACTTTTTTACCCATTGTAAGAAATTCATGGGCCCATCCAAACTGTCCTACCAGACCACAGCCTATAGCCATTTCTCTACATCTTGAGGAGTTAAAAGGGGGGTAATGTTCACATTTAATTGATTTTTTTAAAAAATAAGTTGATAAATAGTGCCTTGAATCTGACATTGATAGATGTCCTAATTCAATCAGTTAATTTCTCTGGGAGTGAATTCAATCACCTGAAGTAGAACTGGTCTCTCTCTGGCTACAGTCATCCATTCAAAACAAAGAGGGAGTCCCATAACCACCCAGGAGTTATTATATCATTAATATGATTGATTTAGATGACCTAGGAAAAGGTTTTAACTTTATGGTATGTCCAACATTGACAGCTGGAAAATCTTTATTAACAATTTAACCTAATGGATTAATCTTTACTACTGATAAATGCAAAAGATTTTGATTCTTAAAAAAATCTGAAATTTATACCAACACAAATGTAGTTGAATAAATTTGAAGCCAAAAAAAAAACTCCTAAAATCAAACCATTTACAAAAGTAGGAAAAACACACACAAAAAAATCTCATTTAATGGTGCATGGATTTCACATTTGAACAAATTGTTTTTAAACTTGATGTAAAAATATTTTGTTTGTGACATGTCTTATCAAATCAGGCATTGATTATATTCATATTATTTTATTCCATTGTTTATATAAAAGGAAACAGACTCAGATCGTTATTTAAAACATTGCTGTTTTAATTGGGTCCAATCATCTATGATTTCTGTGGTTACATTTTGTTAACTGAAGCAAACTTTAACTGTCAAGGTATAACATCTCACACACTGCTGAATTCCTCCAAGACCTAGGTAAAAAGAAATAATAAACCAAAATACCACAGGAGCTTTACATATATACAAAATGCAAGTCATAAACTGAAGAGGATGATTATAGCAAATCCACACATCTGGAGTTATTTTTTAAAGTTAAAAAATGTTTCTTTTAACAGAAAGAAATAATATATTGGTTGACTAAGATCTCAAAAAGATTAAGGGCTTTGCATATACATCTTATTTTATCCCTTTTGAGTTAAGTGCTAATAGCTTTTTGAGACAAATTCTGTCCCCAATTTTTGGAGGGCGAGTCTGAGGCTTAGAAGGAGAGTTAAGTAACACCTAGAAAGAAGAAAGTGAAAAATAAAAGCTAGGGTTCTTCTTCCAAAAGCCTAACTTTTATACTTTTCAGAGACTAGTCCTATTACATAGTTGGAACAGCGATTAGTTCTTTCCTGTATTTTTTAATAATGACTGAAAAATAGGCCAGAGGATAATGAAAAATTGAACCAGACCACATGGCTAAAAATAGAAGTGAAATCTAGTGAGGTATCCCAATGAAAGATTAAAACCTAAGGAGGGTTAATATCCAAAATGTACAAGGAACTCATACAACTCATTAGCAAGAAAATGACTTTACAAAATTTTAAAAACAAGCAAAGGACCTGAACAGACATTTTTCAAAAGAAGACGTACAAAGAAAGGGTCAAGAGGTGTATAAAAAATTCTGAATATCATTAATCATCAAGGAAATGCAAATTAAAACCACATGAGATATTACCTCATTCTTGTTGAAATAGCTACTATTCTCAAAAAGACAAGGATAACAAGTATTTGTGAGAATTGGTGAAAAGAGAACCTCTATACAATATTTGTGAAAATGTAAATTAGTACAGCTATTATGGAAAATGGCATACAGGTTCCTAAAGAAATTAAAAATAGAACTACCATATGATCCATCAATCCCACTTCTAAGTATATATTCAAAGGAAATTAAATCAGTATGCACAGAAATATCTAAACTCCTATGTTAACTGCAGCCTTACTCACTATAACCAAGATACGGAATCAACCTAAGTGTCCATAACAAACAACTAGATAAAGAAAATCTCACTCGCTCACACACACACACACACACACACACACACACACACACAAGAATACTATTCAGCCTTAAAAGGAAAAGGAAATCCTATCATTTGCAACAATATCAATGAACCTGGAGGACATTATGCTAAGTGATAGAAGCCAGACATAAAAAGACACATATGAACTCCCTTATTTGTGAAATCTAAAAACCCAGAACTCATGGAAACAAACAGTAAAATAATAATGGTTGCAAGGACTAGGGATATAGATGGGTACGCTGGTTCAGGTAGAAGTTGATTAAAGGGAATAAAGTTTCTATCAGACAGGATACATGAGTTCTGATGATTTGCTGTACTGCATAGCAACTATAGTTAATAATTATAAGCACTATATACATGAAAACTACTAAGATAGTATCTCTAAAATGTTCTTACCATCAAAAAATGTAACTGTCAGATGATGGATTTATTAATGAGCTTAATTAAATCATTAAACAAATGTATGCATATAACAAAATGTCATACTATGCACTATAATATATATAATTCATATTTGTCAATTTTACCTTAAGAAAGCTGTTGGGCAAGGGAGGAATATCGTAGGGTCCCCTAGTAATGCAGTGTTAGAAAGGGAACTCAATGTAGGAAAGGTATTTTGAATCATCAGAGCAATAAAAATATCCAATATTAATTTATAAAATTATACAAAACCATGGATTTGGAATGATCCCAATGGAATCAAAAGTAGGTACCATTTGTTCAATCTGATTAAAAAGCTAATAAATGTGTTTTCAGATGGCACTAACATTAGGTATCAATGCTCACCTGCTCACAGAGGCTGAAAATAAGAAGTGATGATCTTTTAATGTTTCATTTTTCTGGCCTTTGCAATTTACCATTGGATCCTTTATTTCTACTTTTTTTTACTGCCCCTTCCATTCTTCCCCACCCCCATGTCTCTGATTACACAAGGACATGACCTGAAACAATATCAATACTTTCTCAAAAACCTGTAGAGTATGACAATTCCTAAGCAGAATGATATGATACAAAACAAAGAAACTGAAAAATAAAAAGTCTATGATGACAGTAGGAATTTGTATCACTGCAAATGAGTAACAAATGAAGCAATAGCAGGGATATTTAGTGTAAAGGAAAAAAACTAAACTTGAAGTAACTTTGCATACAGTGGCAAGCTTCAATGGCCTCAAGATTTAACATTTCACATATATGTCACAGTCCCTCCAAACATCTGAACCAGTGAGGAGTAAAATTTGGGGTTTTTTCTCAGAATAAGCTAGACAAAATTCTAGCTATTAATATATGTATTTATTTTATTAACAAAATAACATACTAGTCTACAAGCCTTAGAATATCAAAAATTCAATTTATTACACATTCCTACTTTTCACTAATATTTTCATTATCACATTCATACTTTTCAATCACTTTATGATATATATGTGAAAAAAGTGGCTGCTGACAATTAAGGAGAGAAGCATTCAGAAATTTTTGAAATTGTGCCTAAATACAAGCAGTAAATTCAACAAGTTCCTCATCAATCAGTGCTTTAGATGGAATACATGCCAATGAACCAGGGAAGGGTAATTTCTTTTTTCCTTTCCACCAAAATAAGTTGAACAATTCCTGCATGATTGCATATTTAAAAATCTAAGCTTCATATTTGCCAACATTGTTAGGTTGCTGTATCAACTCTCTGGCTTAAGCCAAATAAAAGCTTTTGCAACTTTATAAGAAACTTCTATTTAGGAAACTATAAATTTGGACAGGCATAATTGTTTCTGAAGATGCAGTGTTTTTACATCAATTCTTACCTTTCTAACTGTTTAAATTATATGATATTCCACAATGACCATGGTGGACATATAATTAAAGACGTTGTATATTTAATTATCTGTTTTCTATGTGAGACCAGAAAGAGTAAGATACAGCATAATGTGGATTTTTCTGCTGCCAAATAACTTCAAGTGGTGCCATCATTTTGGTTTTTAATAGTACAAAAATATTTGATTGACAATATCATAAGAATTCCTGGGGAAATTTTCACATATTCTTATGAAGGAAAAATAATTTTGAATAATGAGAATAAAATAATAATTTTCTTCGTATCTAAGTTCTATCGAAAGAAAAAAGAAAAATAATGCACTCTTCTGTTTGGTTTGGTTCCAACATGCTGCAACATTAAGGAAAGATTCAAGAAACTGAAAGCTCATTTTCAAAACTTCTCTAGAGTAATGCTGAGGAAATTAAAAGGTGAGTACTATCTTTTAAAAATCCTATATTTTTAAGTCCATTTTCACATTTGGGCTTAGATCTTTCACATTAACCAACACAACTGCCAGAAGTCAGAAGTCAAAAAAGACTATTCCCAACACACAAAAACAAGGCAAACAAATATGAAACCAAAGAAACCTCATGATATTGTTAGCTCCTATGGGATTGCATTTTACCCACTTCTAATCCAGCCCCTCAACTCTGCTGTCTTGAACATTACACTAATTTCTTGATATATATGTTTTACTTTTATTAGAAAAGGTGCTTTTCTATTTGGTAATACAATGTAAATAAAATAGTCCTCAAGGAATTCTGAGTGGTTGAGATTTGAGAAGCTGTTTCAAAATACAACTACTACTAAGACTTGCCTGTTATAGAAGACAGGGATACGGTAATGTCATCTGGGCCTTATAGCCATAATGCTGGCCAATATTACAATTTTAATTATATATTGAGATAAATAGAGCCTAGTAGATACACATTTCTTTTGTTATCAAGATAATATGATAGTCTTTAACAAGAGCTTTAGATGGTCAACAATACCATTTATTACCCACATATTTATCAGGCAGTATGTATAATCCTTTACACATATTATCTTTAATCCTCTAAGTAATCTTAAATAAGTTACAACCATACAGTCATGGACTTACAAATTTGCTGCATTGTCTAAAAAGGCCATTTATAGTCAATCATGCAAAAATTAGTGAAGACATGGACAATCAGTTCACCAAAAAACAGAACAATAATAACTGGTAAAAGAAAGTCATAAATCTCCCATAGTAGTTATGAAAGGAGTTTGGTAAGACTAAAGAGCAAACAGCACAATTATTCAGGGATGGTCTTTGGGACAAACTTATACGCTTTAGTAATAATTTTCTAGTCCTCATGTCTACCATCACCACTTACATACTATAGTTTTATTCTTTCAGCTTTATCTCAAACCTGAATCTAATGGCCTACATTAATTCATATATTTGTCAAAACAGTCAATTGTCCAAATTTGTTTGTAAGGCTTAATGCTTTTAACTTCAGAATCTCAAAGAATCTTTTCCTTGTGAAACTATTACATAGTATACACACCTGTAAGAAAACACTTGCAGGGGCTGGTGTTGTGGCTCAGTAGTAGAGTGCTTGTCTAGCATTTGTGAGGCCCTGGGTTCAATTCTCAGCACCACATAAAAATAAATCAATAAGATTTTGAGATATGTGAGTTCCCACTTTATACAAAATATAAAGTAATACTTCAGTATTTGGATAATCAAGCTCTTAAAAAGATATTTCAAGAAAGAGACACTTAAGCAATAAACTACACACATATAGATAGATTCAATATATAGGGTGAGCATCACTAATCCAAAAAGCTCCAAAATATGAAACCTTTTGAGCACCAATGTGACACAAGTAGAAAATTCCATGACTGACATCATGTGACCTGTTGCAGTCAGAATTTAAACACTCTAAAAATACTGTATAAAATCACTTTTAGGCAGTAGATATAAGGTGTCTATGAAACATAAATGAATTTTGTGTTTAGACGTTAGTCTCACCCCCAACATATCTCATCATGTCTTTCAATACTCCAAATTCCGAAAGGATCTAACTCTCAAACACTAATGATCCCAAGCATTTCAGATAAGGAATACTCCACCTGTGTAGTACACATATATACAGTATGTGCTATATAACACCAAAATATAATCCTAATATGCCACTGAACTAGAAAATAAATTTAAATTTTAAATGTATATAAATATTATATTACTTGAGAATCACTTAATGAATAAATGACAAATTCTATATACTTCATTATTAAATAAAAAATCAAGCGACATACAATATGGCCAAATATAAAATTAGAATGAAAATATACACTTAAGACCCAAAGACCATCATTAATTCAAAAGAATTTTGTTGTTCCATGGATGTTGGGCTGGTCTACAAATTGACTGCTTTCAGCTTTCTTAGTCTATGTAGAATTACAGCAGCCAAAATTAACAATAAGGGTTAAAATGAATTGTAACTGTTAACAAAATAACGTATAATTAGGAAAATGAAAAAGTTACAAGCAAAGTAATGCTACTCTCAAACCAAGGCACTAACCTTGTTACTCTTCGAATAGTTACCTTTTACTTAAAATCTTACTTAAAATCTCACTTTGCAATTTCCTTGGCTAGAAAGATGATTGTGCAAAGTGAAACTATATACCAGGAGTCTTACAGATGTTACTACTCTGTTTAAGTATATTCAAGAGAAAAAATAGTAGTTTTCTTTCTAATAAGATAAAGCTAAAAGGAACAGACAGTCATAAAATTGCACCACATCCCTAAATTAATACTGCTTGTTTAAAAGTGTGTGTGTGTGTGTGTGTGTGTGTGTACACATGTAGATAGGTAGATAACAAACTATGAAACCAAATTCATCCTTTGGAAGGCAGCTTCTTTGCTTCTCCTTGTTTCGAAACAATTCTTTCTGAGTCTATATATTCACGTTCCTTTGATAGCATAAAATAATAGGGTTTCAAATAAAATCAATCATTGTTATTATTTTAATCTCCAGAAATTAATCATGTACACTAATTAACAAAAATACATATCTATTTTTAAACAAAACCAGTCCTTAAAGTTACATGATTGTGAAGTAAAGAAACAAGTATAATATAAACAAAATCTTGGGTCAAACCTTCCAAAATAGAAGGAATTAGTGACATGGATATGTTGTTACAGTTCTTAAAAGACTAGATTTCCTCCTCTAAATTAAAAGATATAATAAGATATAATTATTTAGTTTTACAATTCAGTAAATACTTAGGGTAGATTACCTTAAAATAAAAGTATTTTATTTAAATTGTAAATTATTTCAAACTCTAAAGCTCTCTCCTGCAAGATCCAGATCCCTCTTTCCCCTTCTCCTGTCCCTCCTGCCTACCTCCTCTACCTCTCTCTTTTTTTATTTCTCTCTGTCTTGTCATCCTTCCTCACTGCTGATGCCTTCAAAAGGTACTTCAAGAAAACCTGAGAACAAAGGGCAAAAGGACCTCCTCCTACTTACTTTACTCCACACTTACAATCTCTGCCATTCCTAATGTCACAAAGACATTCCCACTAACTTGTGATAGATGTTCAACTCTCTTCATCTTCTTTTTGCCTGGGATAATAATATATTCTGAAATAGATGATGGAAGACAAGACAGACAGACGAATTGAGAAAGTACTCTGTCTAGACCCACTACTCAGTATATACAAATTCGCAGTATTCTGTGTATAATTAACTCTCAAATTCACATCTCTACATCTAATTCTTACTTTGCCATGACTTTGAAAAAAAAAAAATCAAAGTGACTTCAGTATCCTGGCTGTCCAAAGCAGTCAAAGTTTTCAAACTTTTAGAGACAGAGAACTATTAGAATAAACATAAAAGAAAATAATTCCCTTATAAATCAGTTACTAGTGCAGACGATTTTCCCTTTCCAGTATTTCTTCAGGTCTCTGCCCCAGAGTCTTGGCTCAAGTTCGAACTAGCTCATGACTGGACTCCAGTTTTCTTTGTGCCATAACATTTTTAACATTCTAAAACATCCTCCACACAGCAAATCCATCTTTCAGATATCCTTGGTATATATCTTTATGAGAAGATTACTGAAGCTTCTTAGTAATTTGAGTTCATTTTATTTTCATAATTCAACTTTCTCTACATACCCTCCTCAAAGCCCACAAGCCTGCTGCACTCCATAGTCATGTCATGCCCCTGACTCTCTTCACACAGCACCCTTCTTAGTAGCTATTGAGACAACTGGAATTCACTTTCCATCCAAAACCCCAATCCCAAACCTCTTGAACCATGCATGTTTCCCCCTATCCTAAACTTCACCAAGGGAAGACAGACAGACAGACACTGTGAGTGTATGTGCACTTTAAAACTAGTCAAAACAAAGTCTGTCAATATTAACTTGGCCCAGTTTGAAATTTCTCTGACACTAAAATCACTTCCTTTAGAATTCAAGTAAATTAAAATTTTATAGAATTCCATTAGCTTTCTGAAAAATTTTATTACACATTGTCCATAGCTTACCTAGCACTGCTTTTTAATTAACTGGTTAGCATCCTAATGGACACTGTTTTAAGATGAAACTTCCTTTAGAGTAAGACCTTCAGTGCCTAGGAGAGCGGTCCTGTTCACCCATAACAGACATTCAATAACATAATGAGAAGGAACAGACTATGATTTGTACCAGCATTAGACAAAATTGGTCACTTTTGAAGGAGTTGCAAATAATTTAGTTACATGTAATATAAAAAATCACTCATTTCAATAAACAAAAATTCCTGGCATTCACTGTCACCTTAGTCTGGCCTCCAGAACTTTCACAATTTCTTAGATTAGTGATTTTTCCCTGGGGTTTTTCCCTAATATCACTGTGTTCAGTGCCTCAAACCACAGCCCTTAAGATTTAAAAAAAACTCTGTTTCAAAGAGTTTAAAGAAACTAATTCATGATTACTATGATTACTCGAGTGACCAATAAAAGGTGAGTACTAGCCAGTCCTCCAGGGTTGAAATTGAGAGCCTTTACAGATCCTCTGTCTCCACCCCCGCAAACGCTGCTGTTTATATTAAGACTGGCGCCATGGTCTCCTCTCCCTTACCCCTTTATCACCTCTTTCCATACTACATCCTTCCGGATGTCTTTGGAGATAAAGTGAAATTCAAAATTGCACTGTAAACACTGGTGGGCTCATTGAGTCTCCCCCAGGGTGGCCTAGCCCAGGATAATGGCTCCCTTTCAATCTACCTTTGGTGGCCGCTGTCCAGAGTCCCACAACCTCAAACTTAAGAGGAGTGACAGCGTTAGGTTCCCCTGGTCATCACCCCCACCACTTCGGTAACTATCCGTGCCCCAGGGAATGAAAAACAGGAAGTCTGTAACTTTCAAGTTTTATTCTTTGAAAATTTGTTTCCATGCTTATATAGAGGTGGGACTAAAAGACGACAAGGACTTAGGTGTTGTGGTCTGGTCAGTTATTTTCACAGCTGGCCAAGTCAATCACCCTTTCTTAAAAGCTTAATTGACAGGTGAGAAATTCCTTGTCTTCGGGTCATTCCAGGAACTCCTCAGCATCAATTTGAGCTGGGAGAGGGGTCTGGAGTGGAAGGGAGTGGTGCTGAAATCCTGCTGAGCTTATCCCAGGGGAACTCAGTTGCAGGAAAGAGGATTCCGGCGCCAGGAATGCGCTGGTCCAGGGTCCAGAGGGAAGAGAGGGGAGAGACGGGAAGCCTCGAGTTTAAGGAGGGGCATAGGAGAAAAGGGCAAGATGCCTGGAAATGCCACGAGAGGGATGGAAATGGGTGAAGAGGATGCAGGCGGGAGAGCAATCCGGACTGTTTGAAAAAAAAAAAAAAAAAAAAAACTCGGAGAAGACTGAGCAACAGGGAGTGCACTGCCTCGGGGTGAGGGCGTCCAACCCTGGCCGGTGCCAGACCCTTCCAGAGCGCGGGCGAAGCTGGCTCCAGAAGGAGTAGCCGGAGCCAGAAAGTTGGCACGGTCAGGGGCGGCCAGGAGGGCAGCGCCCCCTGCGCGGCGGGGAGGCGCCCGGCTCCTTACCTTCTGGTCCACGATGGAGCAAGCCATCTCGCGGACGTGCGCCAGGCTGTAGTCCCCGGACGAGTCCTGCAGCAGCAGCACAGGCTCGCGGCTCAGGCCGATCTGCAGATGGAACGAGATGCCCCCGGCCGGAGCTGCTACAGTAGCCAGGAACGGCGCCGGCCCCGGCCCGGACCCTGGGACCAGAGCTGCGGCGGCGGCCGCGGCGGCCGCCGCCACAGGCAACAGCGGGCTGGGCGGCCGCAGCAGCGGAGGGGCGCTCATGGCTCGGTGGGGCGGGACACCCGGCCGAGCAGTCGAGGGCGGGGGCCGGCGGCGCGGCAGCCGAAAAGTTTTGCAGCCGCGAGGCCGGGAGCTTCTTTCTCTGAGAGCCGAGACGGAAAATAAAAACTTTCCGGAAAAGTCCCCGCGCGGGGGGAGGGCGAGGGGATGAGGCGCGGGAGGGGAGGGGGAAGAGGGAAAATGGCCGTGGCGGGAGGACTGAGCCGCCGGGAGCGCGGCCGCCGCGCGGGGGAGGCGCCGCTGCGGAGGAGCAGCCGCCGCGGCGCGCTCTGAGGGACGGGGCGCCGGGTCAGCGCGGCCCGGGCGCCGGGCGGGGGCTGGGAAGGGGGCGCGAGGGGCGGAGAAGGGGATCTGGGGGCGGGCACTGCGGAGCCACCACCCGGCAGGCGCCGCTGCCGCAGGAGCCGCGGCGGCCGCAGTGGCCGCAGGGTGCCCAGCCGTCGCCCCCTCTGCCCACGGTTCCGGGGCCTTGATCCTCTGCGAGCCGGGCAGGACGCAGTGGCAGGGCTCAGAGCCGCCTCGGCGGGCTCTGTCGGCGCTTCCCGAGGGTCCTCGGATCTCCGCGAGCCCCGCTGCCGGGTCTGCGGACCGGGCGCACCTCCAGTGACCCGTCCTGGAGCTGTGAACTCCCCAGT
Organism: Glaucomys volans; assembly: GCA_020662805.1. NCBI lineage: Eukaryota > Metazoa > Chordata > Mammalia > Rodentia > Sciuridae > Glaucomys > Glaucomys volans. The sequence continues at coordinate 71,150 of JAJEJO010050417.1, read as the reverse complement.
CCCTGTAGTCCCCGCCACTTCTGCCAAGTGTTCCGGGACTACGCGTTTCTACAAGCGAGGTGACTTTTGATGCACCCAAGAATGCTGAGCCCAGTGGTCCCCCTAGTATCTTTAGAGGGTAAAGGGAGGATGAAAAGAGCGGGTGATCCGAAACCCACTTACAGTTTGTTGTTAAAGAGTTGAAAAGCGATCCATGAAAATGTATTTCAGTCCCTCCTCCACACACACACACACACACACACACACACTCACTCTCTCTCTCTCTCTCACACACACACACACACACACACACACTCACACACACACACACACCGTTACACTCAACCCCCACCTGCTCCACCCAACTCCTAAGGCACACACAAGTAGCTGGATTCAGGAGATGGACTCTTGGAAGAAAAGCCATTGTCTCCATAAGGATAGGCAAGAGAAAGGTCTGATGTGGCGACCTTTTTCCCTTTACTTGATTATTTGCGTCCGGAGCATCTACTTTGGAGTCTCAGAACCCGTTTGCTTTTCTCCTCCATCAGTCTAAAGTTCACTTTATAGAGATGGTGCTCTCAGCTCCACCCCAGCAGCACCATCATTAAGACTGGTCACAACCTGCTATAATCATGAAAGTGTTGGTGGTGGGTTTTGGTGGCACTGAAGCAAAGTGTGCTTCCCAGTCCGTGGCGCTGAATTTGTGGGAGCATAGGGTCCGGATTTCAAAAGGGTCACCTTCAGTTTAATCCTCTGTGGTAATAGTCTGCTGTCACTGCTTTGGAATTCTTTAATAAGTTTGAAGAAGGAGCTCCATGTTTCATTTTGCAAACTATGTAGCCGGCGCCGCCTCTCACTTTGCCACTTCCCTGTTACTCTGCTTACTTATACAAGCACTCACAAACACCTAACCAAACTATTGGGTGTATTGTCATTTGTAGTTGGTTATATTTTATTTTGTTCTGTTTTATTTTTTGGTCTTGAACTCTGGTTCTAGCCCAGGATATTGAAGGATATTTTAAATTCTCTTGAGTTGTGTTCAGTGAGTAATGGAATCTTGATGTCCACAACTACATTATGTCATTCACTGCTATAGAAGAGCTTTGAATTTACTCTCTGGAATTTATAATTTGATAAGGTGTACATATGTTGGCATTTTCCCTGCTTGATTATTTATAAGGTGGTCCTCTTCATCCATGGTACATCTCCTAATGTAATAGATTCAGTGAACCTAAAAGAAGGGTGGAATAATTCTTGTTGCAATGTCCTTCTGAATTCTCTAGGTAGTGTGCATGTGTGCATGTGTATGTGTGTGTGTGTTAATTTCAGAAAATATGTTTCATTTCTTTCAAAATTGGAAGAAGTCAATATTTTGCCATTTTCTGTTACTAAGATAAAAGTTAGCAGGTACATACAAAAGGTATTTACAAAATTTCACTTGAGACACAGGAAGGCTGGAGATATTCACATATACAAATAAGATTATTTCTGAGTCATTATTACAACGAATAATGATAATGCAATGGTGAAGTGAGTGAGTGTGGGCAGGATGGTAGAGAAAGGGTCACTGCTTTGACTAGTGGTCCAGGAGATAAGGTTTCACTGGAGCATTTACATTTGAATTAAAACCTGCTTGATAGAAAGAGACTAGCCTTGAAAAGATCTGGGGTGATAGCATTCTAGGAACAGGCAAAGACCCTAGCAGGGGAATGGATTTGGCCTTTTCAAAGCAGAGGAAAAAAGGGGCCAGTGAATGAAAGGTGGTCAGAGAACTGATAGAAGCCAGATCGCCAAGGGTCTTCACAGCTATGGTAAATAGTTTTTATTTTATTCTCACTGCACTGCTAAACCACTGGAAGGTTTTTAACCAGGGAGCGATATGATTCAATTGGCATGTTTTAAAGATCACTTTCTGGCTGCTGTGTAGAAAACAGATTACAAGAGTGAAAATAAAAGGGAACACTAGGTAGGCAGTGCTGTCCAGTCTACAGGATTACCCGGGACTGCCATAGTTGTAGTAAAGATGCTAAGAAATGGAAAGGTATAGCATCTAATTTGGAAACAGAACTGATGGCTTTGCTGATGAATCAGAGGTTCATAAGCTGTGAGGTAACAGAGATGTCATGGAGAACTCCTAAGTTTTTGAGCAGTTAGCCTGAAGATTGTACCAACAATTGAGACAAAAGACAGGGAAGAAATAGGGTTGGGGAAGAAATAAGATTTCTACCTTGTGCATGCTGAGTTTGATATGCCACGAGTCTTTCAACTAAAAGTCATAACTAGAGCTGGATATATGAATCTGATATTCAATAAAGAGAACAGGATCAGAAATGTTTCTGGAAATCATCAGCGTGGAAAAGTCATTTTAAAGTTGGATTACATGAGATCTGTAGGAAAAGAAGGCTCAAGGCTCTCATCAGTTATATGAGACTTACAGAACTTAGATGTTCTATTTCAGGAAGAAAAGACATACTGTGGATAACTCTTTCTTATGCTATATCAATACTATGAATGGTATTGGGTACAGAGTGTTATAAATAATTGAGAAGGAAAGTGGATGGGAAGAAGAAACCCTAGAGAATTTTTTAAAAAATCAGAAGCTGAAATATTATTGAATGGAAAAAGTGAATAAAGAGAAAAAAAGAAGAAAATCTTAAATCCACTGTAGCTCCCATAATGAGCAGAAAATTCTTTCTGAGTTAGTTATTGCAATTTCTTAGGCACCTAAGAACCAACAGTTGCCAACTGCTACTTAACTTTTACTGAATGACAAAAGAATGAACAATAGATAATACCTCAAAGAAACTGGCATGGATCTCTACAAAAACTTCAAAATTAAAAGAATTTGGGAGAACATAGAGGTTTCAATCCCTTCTGAATATTTTAACTTTGGAAAAGGAAAGAGGATATAGAAAGTGAATAATTGTTTATATAAATTACTATATAAAAAGTGAATAAGCTTATATAAATTACTGTATATTAATGAAATTAGCTGTCATTTTTTGAATCATTGCTAACATTACAGGAATAATGGTCTTCTGGAAATGACTAGGAACACCATCTTAGAAAGAATGGCCAATGTCCTAGTAAGATTCCACGTACATGATTAGGGTTTGCAGAGGTACTTACAACAACTTCCAAAGATGAATACTAATCCTGCTGGGTGTTTTTGTTATTTTTTTTTATAGACTGCATTTTGATTCATTGCACACAAATGGGGTACAACTTTTCATTTCTATGGTTGTGCTATGCACAATGTAGATTGATACCATTCGTATAATCATATATATACATAGGGTAATGATGTCTGTCTCATTCTACCATCTTTCGTATCCCTGTCCCCTCCTCACTCTCATTTCCCTCTGCATAATCTGAAGTTCCTCCATTCTTCTCTTACTCCCATCCCCCATCCCCATTATGTGTCATCATCCACTTATCAGGGAAAACATTAAGTCTTTGGTTTTTTAGGATTGGCTTATTTCACTTAGCATGATATTCTCCAATTCCATCCATTTGTCTGAAAATACCATAATTTTATTTTTCTTTATGGCTAAATAATATTCCATTGTGTACATACACCACAGTTTCTATATCCATTCATCTGTTGAAGAGCATCTAGGTTGATTCCACAATCTAGCTATTGTGAATTGAGCTGCTATAAACATTGATGTGGCTGCATTACTATAGTATGCTAATTTTAAGTCCTTTGGGTATAAATCAAGGAGTAGGATAACTGGGTCAAAAGGGGGGTTCATTCCAAGTTTTCTGAAGAATCTCCAAACTGCTTTCCAGAGTGGCTGCACCAATTTGCAACTCCACCAGCAATATACAAGTGTGCCTTTTTCTCCACATCCACACCAACATCTATTATTGTTTGTGTCTCCTGGGTGTTCTTCAAAAGAGAGTTGTATGTTCAGATAATTTAAGAAGTTTCCAGTAATTTACAATCAGCAATCAGAAACTGGGTTGAAAATAATCTGACTTGAGTGGGAGTCAGTCTAGTAGCACTACATTCTTTGTCCAAATTAGACAGGAGAGAAAGGAAAGTGGATAAAAACATCTGCAATTCTGTGACTGAAAGATCATATCCTCAATCCAAACATTTTACAATTTCCTGAGTCCAAAGTTTACAATTCTGTGAATATTGTAACAAAATTGACACAGGTGCATTACAATAGGTTAGAAATCATAATCTAGAGCTTAGTTATATTATTACATTAATTAATATATTATAATTGTATTCTTATTATATAATCATATCATTACATATGTTATATTTAAGTTTTTATAGTGTTCCACATCTGGGACAATGGGACAAAAGTGGGTTAAGAATCTGAGGATAGTTAAATTGCATGCCAAAGTGAAAATAAGAAATTTGAAGGAGAAAGTATGGTTCTAGGATATCCTTCCTTTTGGTGCTGCTGAGCACTGGAGTTGTATGCAGTCAAAAGATGGATAGATGGATAGGTGAGTGGATGGATGGATAATATACATGATAAACTTTTTTATTGCTGTTTGTTTTTTATGGTTTATATATAATCACTTTTCAATTCCAGATAGGTAAGAATAATGGCACTAACCTTGCACAAAAGAATAATGAAATTCTAATGGAGCCATCAATCATACAGACATCTGCCAAAAATCTTGTGCTAAAACCTGATCATGTGACAAAATGTTATCTTGCTGTTAATTTCATGGAAAATGAAAAGAAAAAAGTAAACTTGTGAATTTAATTATTCATCAAGAAGAAAATAGATTTTTTTTCTTTAAGCAGATTGGAAAAATTCAAAAAAAAAAAAAAAAAGATACATATGACGCTAGAGTCAGAGACCCAGAAAAGTACAGAAGGCCCTTCAAGATAACCTTCCAACAATAAAATCACAAATGAACCACTTAGGAATAAACTCAGAAACCAGTGTAACTAAAGTTTAAGTTCTGGATGGATATAGGTCGATAGGGGAAATGAATACAAACAGGCATAGTTTAGGAGCAAGAGGAAATAAAAACAAAGGTTATTGTAAGCTAAAAGCAATCATCTATATTCTATATGTACATTTTATATATTAATGATGTTCTTGGGACATGGCATGTTATAGGACAAGATGTAGTAAACTGCTTTTGATGAAAGACTGAGATTTCTGATGTTAATTTCCTCTTCTGATAAATCCAGCTCCCACAATTTGTTTGAAAATGAAAGTTACCATTGCTCACAAGAAATCTGAAACTCTTTGGTGTGGTGGAATGCAAGTGAGTTTTGAAAAAAGGCTGATTTAGATTTGATTTTGAATCTGCCACTTATTAGTAATATGGTCTGAGGAGAGGCAATTGCTACTTTCACTAATTGTGACTGAAGCCTCAGTCACCCCACTGATAAATTTTTAAAAAAAATTATACTACTTGAGGTACTATGAACGTTAAATGATTTGTTGTATATAAAAGCATGATGAGCTAGGCATGGTAGCACACACATGTAACTCCAGCTACTGGAGAGGCTGAGGCAGGAGACCAGCCTCAGCAATTTGGTAAAACTGTATCTCAAAGTAAAAGATAAAAAGGGATAGGAATGTAACTCACCAGTAAAGTGCCCCTGAGTTCAATCCCCAGTAATGCAAACACAAAACAAAACAAAACAAAACAAAACAAAACAAAAATCCTGCCACATATTAGTCATCTCCAAAATAATAGCTGCCATAAACCATACTAGTCCAAGCATCATTTCTGCCAACCACCCCCTTATTGTAATGTTAAAACAAGAGATAGCAAAGTACCCATTTCCTTTCTCAAGCAAGGAAAAGGATAGTTAAAAAGAAATTGAAGTTCAAAGTAAGTGAGAATATAAAAATTATCTACAGAAAGGATGTGCAAACAAGTAACTGCTTTCCAAAATTGAACTGATAGATGTACTGCTAATATCATATTCTTAGTATTCTAGACAACTGGAGAGAAACAAATGTTCCAATTTTCAAAGATTCCAAAAGAAAAGGAAACATATATAAACCAATGAGTTAAGCATTAATAATCAGTGAAATTCTAGATCATATTATTTAAACAATGGTTCATAAAAATTATGAATTCAAAAAGTATAAGTGCATCAAAACAAATATTACTATCTTTCTTGTTTTTCTAACTTCAAATTGAAGAATATTATATACATGTGGCTTAAATGAATTTGAATCAAAAATGAACACTTCTCTTGGTATCTAAGGGTCAAACTAGAAAATAATAATCTATTGGATGAGAGTAAACTATTCAAAATTGCAATAGATGTTATGAAAAGCATTAAGCCTCTTTGAGACTTTCCTAGAACAAAACAAGTACTGTACAAAACAAGTATGTAAAGAGTGTCTGTTAATGTGCCCATGTCAACCTGAAGGCAAGCTGTGATGGTTGCCTCTGTTGCTTTTCTCTTCAACATTTCAAAGATTTAGATTAAGAGAACTGCTTAGAAAGCAGGCATGCGTACTGTTTGGATGTCACAAATTGGAGCACAATTACTAAGAACTTTTGGTTGGAATTGTTTTTCAAAAATCTTATAAAAATGATTACAAACAAGGTAGATATTGAACAGTAATAAATAATATGTACTTATCTTTCTTTTTTGGGGGGGTTACTGATAATTGAACTCAGAGGCACTCGACCTCTGAGCACACCCCCAGCCCTATTTTGTATTTTATTTAGAGACAGGGTCTCACTGAGTTGCTTAGCACCTAGCTTTTGCTGAAGCTGGCTCTGAACTCTTGATCCTCCTGCCTCAGCCTCCCGAGCTGCTGGGAATGTACTTCTTATCTTTGATTATTAAAAAATTACTAGCATAAATAGACTAAGGAAAATTGTCAGACCACACTATCCATCTAGAAACCAATACAGTTTTTAGTACAATGATTCCATTGCACATTATTCTCACAATTGAGGTCACTGTCAATGTTTGACTTAAGTTGGAGAGAATATTCTTACATAAAAGACTTTAAAACTTAATTGCTTCAAATAAATTCTGAAAGGTGAACCATTCAAGAAGAAAGGTGTGTATTTTTCAAGCTTTGTATAGAATTTTGACAAATTGTTCTCTAGAAGAAAAAATTATTCTACCTATTTGTCAAATACTCTTTTAAAACACCCTGACCCCTAATAATTAATAAATAGAAAAACTGAATTTTTCATTTTAATATGACTAAATGTTTTAATATGCTTATTGATTACTTGTATGCCTTCCTATTTGTATATTCCAAGTTCCTTAAATGTTTAATATTATTCTTTTTCTCTTATTAATGAATGTAGGTTGTTATACATAAAGGAGATTTGTTATACATAAAGGCAAATGCTTTATCAATCATCTTTTGATTTTATGGGGTAATGTCTTTTAAGCTGTTTGTGAATATCATTTTGCCTTGTTTATATTTATTTTTAAAAAATCCCTAATCTGAGATCTGATAATTATCCACTGATAGTTTTTATTATCCATCTATACTTTTATTATTATTTTGGCAATCTACTAGCCATCTGAGTATCTGTATTGCTTTCTAGGCCTACTTTCCTTTCCAAAACAGCAATGGTCTAACTATTGGAGCGCATTATTATTATTATTATTTTTTACTTTTATGTTCATCATAGGCTGAAGAAATATACCTAACTTCCAGTGTTAGTTTGAAGTTTCTTATAAGCATTCTTTAACCTATATTTTTCTAATTTTTAAACTCCTCAGTAAATTTCCAAAACTCTGTTCAAAATGGTGAAGCTTAGCAGGGGATGGTAGTAGAGCACTTGCCTAGCATGAGTGAGGCCGCAGATTCAAACCCCAGTACCACAGAAAAAAAGAAATAAATAAAAAAGTTAAAGCTTCTGACTCTCTACTTTTTATACCCATGTGAAAGATCTACATTTTGCTGTACTATTTTGTTGTTGTTGTTTGGAACTGATTCCCTAAACATCATTCCATCCTAAATTGTAAGAACTTTGACTCCTCTGTTCCAATAAGAAATGAAATCTGTGGGCTGCAAAATATAAAATTTGTTTGGATTTCCTGTAGAAAATGGAATGAAATCACCACTTTAACACTTTTTCCTTCAACTTCAATATATTCTCAAGGCTATTGATTATAGTTGCCAACTTTGTGCACACTGACTTTTATTAAGTCAATTCAGCGCTCAAATTCTGAAACCATTAACAACAGCACCTTTATGTTTTATATAATGCAAATCTTCTAATCCTATTTTCAAGACCCATTGGTTCCAGGGATACAAACTTTTCCTCCTTTTTTACTAGGCCTGTGTCACAGCCAAATGTTTTCCATATGAATATCAATATATCCCATTATATCATTATATTCTGTAACCTAGTTTATTCTTTTTGTACATATTTTGTGAAACTTTCTTTTATTCAATACATTTTTAAAACAATGACTAAATTTTGAAAACTTAATAAGAGAAAATAAAGAAAGTACAATTAATCCAAAGTTATTTTTTGGGTCCCTTCCTGGAAAAAAATACTTCTGAGCTGAAATTTCTTGTGTGTGGTTTCTGATGCTTCATTTGGAAAATGAAAAATATTAAGGGAAAGAATCTGGCAGATATATTTTTTACTGACATAACCAGGAAAAATAGTTTTTAATGGCTTAAGAAAAAATAATTTGCTTTTCTTGGCTTAGAAAAATTTTAAATGGCATTTTTTCTAAAACTCACTTATTACTATAAAATGTGCAGTGAATAATTTGAATGAGGTCATTCATATGGAGTTGAAGTAGCTAATCATCATTCTGTTTTTCTTTACTAATTCTTATCCTCAAACATACAGTCCTAAACAGTGGTATAGAGCAAATCACCTTCATCCTTTAAAGTATGAATTTATTTTATAATTGGTCTCATATGCATTCTGAATAAAAAATCTTTGCCCCCCACAGCTATAAATAGAATATTCAGTTCTTGAATTGTTCATTTTCTATTTATTTTAACTATATAAAGTCTCTCTCTCTCAGGACTGGTGCTGTGGCTCAGTGGTAGAGCGCTCACCTAGCACAGGTGAGGCACTGGGTTCAAACCTCAGCACAGCATAAAAATAAATAAAATAAAGGTATTGTGTCCCCTACAACTAAAAAAAACAAATATTTAAAAAATAGTCTTTCTCTCTCTCTTTCTCTCTCCCCCCACTATATATATGGAGAGCCGTATCTAAATAAATGTATGTTATATATTATATATATATAAAAACACACAAATGAATGTTATATATAACATACATTTTAATAACTACATTTTGTTTTGTTGAATCATTTAGTCATCCAGAATCCATGAGAACTGAAGTCCTCCTAAGCTGAAAAAAAGAAAACATTGAATTTTACATTTGTTTCAGAATATATTGCAGAAAAGAGCTATGTAATTTTCTTACTCTTAGATGAGAGAAGAGCATTGTAGAGTATCTTCACCTTTGCACTTTGCTGTTTGAATGTAAGAATTGACAAGTGTAGTTAGTAGGATTTGAATGCTTGTTGTTTATGCACTCAGCTGTCCTATCGATGCCCAACATCTTTGTCTTTTCTCTATCTTAATACATGTTCATCTAGATCTGACCTTTTTCTTAAAAAAAAATTGTTATTGAAATATCTATTACTTACTCTGGAGAAATAAAAGTTACCATTGAGGAAGGTTTATTTTAACCTTTATGTCTGTTACTAAATAAATCTTCTTTGTTGTTATATAAAATAATAATGTACTTAATTAAATGTTAAATTCTTTCATGTAGTTTTAATTTATAATTTATCATTTGTGTTTCAAAACCATAAAGCTGTTTTAATGAATAGAATTTTTATCGCAATAAATAAGCACAAATATCTGGAACAATACACATGCTTACCAATGATTTGCAATGTGACATTTCGTTCTAAACTTTCTCAAAACAGAAATGCAAAAAAAACCCAATTTTTTTATTCCTATTATCTGATTTTTGACAAAAATTTTAGATGAAATTATCACAAGTGTCCATGTTTCACAATATGTAGAAAAGTATTTGATTTATGCTTTGGGCTTCCTGAGGGCAAGAACCTTGTTTTATTCACCTTTGTACAAGGGCCCCTGAGCATAAGAATAAAGCAAATGTTCGTTAATATGTTTTTTGAATAAAACTGCTTGACTATAGTTTGAAGTTGAAAAACTTGAAAACATTTTTTTTTAAGATTACACTCTTTTATATCCACCTTGTTCAAAAGCTCAGGTAATAGAAACCAACTTTATACCAGATAGACATTTCCTATGAGATTAAGTTACTGAAGTTCAGCTAAGTTCTATTTCCATGATTCAGTCAGACTCAGGATGTCTTGCTTGACATAGTTAGTGCTCCTATATAGACATGCTTAGCATTTTTTTTATGGCTGTTACTCTAGCTCTGATCATATAGTATTGATTTTGCTTGCTTCCTATGCCTGTGGGAACCACTTTGTAATAATCTCCACGTACCTCTCTTCAAGTGTCTCTAGAATCAAGTATCGTATTTTGCTATTATTAGTAGTAGTTCAGAAATTGTTTATTGAATGAGTCAAAGATTTAAAGCTAAAATGCCTCAAAGAAAATGCATGGCATCATGAAATGGCATAACTTCAAAACAAAGTCTTTTCAGCTGCACTTTCATTTTGTAATAAGAGGTACTGTTCTTTTTCTGATTATAAAACTAATACATTTTAATTTAGAAAGTTTGGGAAAAAATCAAGACTAAATAAAAACTGAAAATTATACTCTCCTAAAAGTTTATATTTAACCTTCTTTTTTCCCATATGTATGCACTAGTTACATGTTGAAAATATTTATTTTGTATCTGATTTTTAAATTTAATGTAGCAAAGCATTTTTCCAGAGTCATTAAATATTCTTCAGAAACATCATTTGTGATGACTGAAGAGTGTTCTAGAATATGTATTTGTGATTCACCATGAACATTTACTTTGTCTGTCTTTGCTGACACTCATATAAACATGTGAAGAATTTCACTATTACTAGATCAGAAAATATGCTAATTTAAGTAGAGATTTAGAAACTCAGTTGCAGGAAAAAATATCTGCTAACAAGAATTTTATCTGAGATTTTTAAAATAATTTTAAAATGAAAGAAATCATAATGGTAAAATACATTAAAATGACATAATTTCTTTAAAATCATTTTCAATGACTAAGATATTTCATAGATTTTTAAACTGAATACTGAAATTGAGCTTGACACTTTAGGAAAGCATCAGTTCTGCTATCTAGATGAAAACAGTGATGTGGGTCAGGTGTGGTGCACACACCTGTAATCCCATGGGCTCCAGAGGTTGAGGCAGGAGAATCATGAGTTCAAAGACAACCTCAGCAAAATCAAGGCACTAAGCAACTCAGTGAGATCCTGTGTCTAAATAAAATACAAAATGGGGCTGGGTATGTGACTCAGCGGTTAAGTGCCCCTGAGTTCAATCCCTGGTACCCACCCCCCTAAAAAACCAGTGCTGTGAGCATTGTTGTGTGCTATATTTGGAAAGTGATAGAAAATATACATATTTTACTGTGTTTTATTGTGACCAAAATTAATTAAATTGATGAAACAGCAATGTCAAGTGAAATTGTAATGTATTTGCTTTGCTTCTTTCCATCTTCCTTCCAATCACTAATAGTCTAGGATCTCTGTTAATTGGATAGAAATTTAGGGGCAATACAGTCTTCTAATACTTATATACAATACTTGAAAATTATAAGCACGTGGTTCAAAAGCTGATGGAATAAAGATATTTAAAACTAATTTTTAAACCTAGATAAAACTATGTTAAAAGGAAATTTTCAATTTTAACAAGCTAAACCTGATCTTCAAATTTACAAAGGTATACATTGCTTAGTAATGATGCAATTGATAAAATAATCTAGTTTTATAAACTAATCTAGTTTTCAAAATCATTAAGCAATTATATTTGGTCTATAAAAGTTGTTCATCTCCAAATTATGTCAGTAACACATCTCACCAACCATTAATCTTAGGTGTTATTAAACTCATCCACATGGAGCACTTTTGCAGCCCATAGCCTAGAAATGACCTGGGGAAGGATAGTTTATTTTGAACAAATATGTCTAAAATGCACACACACACACACACACACACACACACACACGCATGTGTGCACACACACCCCTATATTGTATTAGCTAAACAAAGCTCTGGTCACTAAGAAATGCCTTCTGAGCCTAACCTCAGAATCTTTTATTTTTCCCCCCAGGGCTGTGAGTTGAACCCAGGGCCTTATATATGCTAGGCAAGGGGACCTACAGAACTGTTTCCCCAGGTTCATTTCACCAGGTTCAGCTACCCTGGCACTAAAAAGATGCTGCAGCCATGGTCCAAGGGACCCAGGCTACGGCTCAAGCTATAGGTAGACCTTGGCATAATCTACATGGTGCTGGCTCTACAGGAATGCAGTATGCTAGAATTAGGGGTCAGGGATATCTGCCATCAAGGTTTCAAAGGAAGGTCTTGGAGGCCAAGCAAAGTGTGGCAGGGCCAAAATCCTGCAGGCTGCCACTTAAAGTTCAGTGCATGAAGCTGTGAAGGTGAAACCAAAACCGGGATGGAGACCCCAGGTATTAAGAGATGTCAGTAACATAGGAAGTCTGCCAAGGAAAGCTGCTGGGTACAGACAGAACCAGTTTGAGAGAGAGGCCATATGGGCTTTGACCTGCAAGGTCAAAGGTTCAGGGCTTCCCAAGACCTTTACAGATCACATCTCACTGCTACGTGGCCCAGGTTCTGGATGTGGAGCTATGGGACTTGTTTGCCCATCTGGGTTTCAGTCTTGTTTTGGTACCATTCCTTCTTTCTGTGTCACTAGTCTTCCTTTTTGGAATGGGAATGCTCGCTCTATGACATTGAATACTGGAAATATGTAACTTGGTTCTGATATTTATAGGAGCTCACAGCCAAGAGTTTGCCTCAAGTTTTAGAGGAGTCTTTGAACTTGAACTTTTGGACATGTTAGAACTGTTAAGACTATAGGGTCTCTTGGAGATGAACTAAATGCATTTTACATTGAGAGATGGATATGAGCTTTGGGGTCTAGAGGTGAATGTTATATGTTAATTCAGGAAGTAAGATGATTAGATGATGAATTGATTAATCATTGAAGTAATCAATTTGATGGATCGATAATTTGAATGAATTAACAATAGGCAGTTGATGTGTGGCTTGAGGAAGTGAATTACAAGGGCTGAGTTTAGGGATTTTATATTTTGTCTTTGACTTCTCCCATCCTCTCTGCTTTCTGGCAACTCTAAGGTGAGCTGCTTTATTCTGCCATACCCTCTGCCATGATGTTCTGCTTCACCTCAGACCCACAGCAATAGAGTCAGCTGACCATGGACTGAACCACTGAGACTCTGAGCCCAAATTAACTTTTCCTTGTCTAAGTTGTTCTTGTCAGTCTTCTCTAAGTTGTTCTTGTCAGGAATTTGGGTTACAGTGGTGAAAAACTGAATGATGCACATACAATAAAATGATCAATCCACCAAACAACAGCGATCCTAGAGATACATGCCTCCAACAAAAGAGTTGTGAAATACACAACCGATAGACTTGAAAGGAGAAACAAACTCACACTGAGGGTTGGCAATGTTGACACACCCTCTTAACAACTGCTAGTAGTACTGTTCAGAAAATAAACTAGTAAATAGAAGAAATTAACACCATCAGCCAATATCAAATTTATAATTACAGAATATTCCACCCAGAAAGAGCAGAGTACCTGTTCTTTTTAAATACTCATAAGGTATCTACCACGTTACACCATCTAATTGGCCAAAAAAAAAAGTCAACAAATGTAAAAGAAGTGAAATAAGATGTATATACATGTAGAGTACAAAAGACTAAAGTTGTATAACTCCCCACTTCCCTTCATTGCTTACATTTTTAGCTTCAAAAACTGCTGGCCAATCCCTGAAGGCTACCCCTTCCCCATAGTTCCACATTTTTATCTTCTGGACCAGGCCTATAGTTTCATGTGTCACAATTCTCTTATTGTCCCATATCATCAACTACTATGTGACTCCTCCATGAATATCATTGCCTTTCTTTCATTCTTAACATTTCATGTTTCCTTTTGATACATTTCCCTTCTATCTGAATTCTTAGGCAGTTCTTTGGGCATGTCTACTGATTACATTTTAATTATCTTAGTTTTATTTCACCTGGGACTTTTTATTTTACTTTGATTTTTACAAGGGTACTTTCACTAAATGCAGAATTTTGACTTGACAGATGAGGCTATTTAGTCAGTGCTCCACTGTTGCCAAGGTGATGTTGATGGAATCTAGCAAGACACTAAACATACACACCCATCTAGCCCTTGGACTAGAGCTGACCAGGGGACAGCCTTCTAAAACAAGATTAAACAGACCTAGAATCTCCTACATAATATCTAGAATATACAGGAATCTAAGATAGGTAATCACAACGTAAATGAGAAAAGAACAATCACTGGATTCCAAAACTCAGAAAAATTAGTTTTTGACAAGAAATTTAAAACAACCATTATAAAAATGTTTCAAAAAACTACTTCAACTTTTCTAAGAACAAATGTAAGAGTAGAAAATCAAAAAATGAAAGTTATAAAAAGAATCAAGTGTAGATTATAAAACTGAAAAATGCAATAACAGAAATAAAAACTCACTTTTGTGGGTTCAACAGTAGAATGACAATGATGCTGTGAACTTGAGGACAGAGCAATAGAATTTATGCAATGTGAATACTGAAAAAATGAACAAAATTTCATACTGGTGGGATAATATATACAGCTATTATTTGTATCAACAACAGAGTTTCAAAAGGGGAAGAGAGAAGTGGTGTTATTGAAAAAGTATTCAGAGATATAATGATTGAATATGTCCACATTTGATGAAAGACAGATTCAAGAAGCTGAATGAATCCCAAATAGGATCAATCCCAAATAGGATAAATCCAAAGAATTCTTCTGCACCAACACATATCGTAATTAAACTTCTGAAAAGTAAGGGCAAATAAATCAGCCAGAGAAAAATGACACCAGGCCTATACAGGAAAAATGATTCAAATGACAGTAGATTTTTCATCAGAAACCATGGACGCCAGGAAGAAGCAGCATGTTTTTAAAGTGCATGAAGAAAGGAATGGTCATTTGAGAATTATGTGTCTGGTCAAGCTATCATTCAGGATTGGAGAATAGAAACATTCTCAGGAAAAAAAAAAAAAACAATAGAATTTGCTTCTGAGAAATCTGCCTTTAGAGAACAGCTAAAGGAAGTTCTCTAGGAAATTATAACAGAAGACATGAGGTTTCGCAAAAGAATCAACAATAGAATGTTCATAAATAAGGGTCAACAGAGTAGACTATAATCCTCATGACTTTATTAAATCACATTTTATGGTTGAGGAAAAATTATAAATTATTTATATTAAAGAAGAATAAATGTATAATGTATACACACACATATGACTGTATATAGGCTAAATGGAACATGTAGATTTTCCAATCATGTTGAATTCTTAATAAATAATCAAATGAACCATATTCAGAAAATACACTCATCCTCTCTTTGTATCTTAATGGAGAACTGAATATCTTAAATTGATAACACATATGAATAGATAAATTATAGGGGCTGGAGCTGGAGCTCAGTGGCAGAGCACTTGCTTAGCACATGTGAGGCACTGGATTCAATCCTTAGCACCACATAAAGCACCACCAATAAACAAACAAAATAAAGGCATGCTTTCCATCTACAATTACAAAAAAATTTTTTTTGCTGGGTGCAGTGGCACAAGCCTGTAATCCCAGGGGCCAGGCAGGCTGAAGCAAGAGGATTCCAAGTTCAAAGCCAGCCTCAGCAAAAGCAAGGTGCTAAACAATTCAGTGAGACCCTGTCTCTAAATAAAATACAAAATAGGGCTGGGGATGTGGCTCAGTGGTCGAGTGACCCTGAGTTCAATCCCTGGTATCAAAAAAAAAAAAGAAAAAAAAGAAAAAGAAAAGTTTGGTGACTTAATTGCCACTTAGAAGCTTGCATTTCTGTCAAATATAAACCCTGAATGGTGAGAATATATACTTGAATTCCAGTTACACCTGTAGAATCTATACATGTGGAGATATTGTTGATAGTATTACATCTTGAATCTACATATACTTAGTATTTGTGGCTACCTTGATGAAAGTCTGATACTATTTATTTAAGAACCATTTCTGCTTACAAGCATATGAAATAAAGATAGGTATAACTATTGGAATATTTTCCCAATAAGTTTTATGAAATATTTTAAACATAGTAACTATATATAGTATATTGCTGTTAGTTTGGATTACATAACATCTTGAAAATTTACCTGCCTTTTGATATTTACCACAAGGTGAATTCCACTTTCCCAAAATAGAATTTAAAAGCTGTGCCTCCCACTTTCCCTTATGGCCAGAATTACAGACAGGGGATCGGTTTCCACTGATTATTTCCATCCACATGAGTATTGGATTTGGAAGTGATTAAGTAAGGAGAAGTTTCTGGTGGAGCATGCATGTTTCTCTGGTGACTGTGGAATTGGCATTGTCAGTAGGTAGATTCTTCCCTGGAATTGTTTTTGAGACAGTTCAGTAATTGTTAATAGACTAGAGGTAACTACTCTGCTGAGCTTAGCCTGTTTTTTCCCCCTAATCCTTTTAATAATTATGCAAGCCTTCTAGTATCTTTAATAAGTATCTTTTCTGATTTTAACTGGACAGAATTAGTGTTGCTTACAAATAGGATTCTTAACAATAGAATAATATAAAATAATATTAGAAATAGAAGAAATCCTCAAGGAATGGGTATCTGGGATTCATTATTTGACAGGTTGTGTTTGAAAGCTCTGAAGATAGAATTAGTCTTAGAGAAAAGAGCATGGTGTTTTAGTCCATTTTCTGTTGTTATAAAAAATAACAAAAGTACTTAAGTACTTAAAAATACTTAATAAAAATACTTAATAAAATACTTTAAAAAGTAATAAAGGAAAAAGGTTTATTTAGCTCATAGTTTTGGAGGTTGACAGTTCAAGATTGGAAGACTCATCTGTTTGGCCTCTGGTGAAGGTCTCATGGAAGATGATACCACAATGACAAGAGCAGGAACACATACAGACGGGATCACAAGCAATACAGGAAGCCAGGAGATTCAAAGGCCAAGCTTGACCTTTTTATAACAATTCACTCTCATGGGAACTAATGGGAATCCCAAAAGAACAACATTAGTCTTTCTGAGAGCAGCACCCCAATGACCTAAAACCCTTTCACTAGGACCTACCTACCTTTCATCATTGTCACACTGAAGGCTAAGGTTTTAGTACATGAACCTTTTAGGAGATATATTCAAATCATACCCACCACATTAGGAACCCAGGGCATACTGAAATGAAGCAGTTGCTTATTTTTATCATCTACACTCTTGGTCACCTGGAATAAGTGACTATTGAAGGCAAGTGAGTGGGGTAGTGCATGATTGCTGCCCTGGAACAAGACATGAGCATAAGGATGTAAGGGCAATAGAGTGAGTTTACTACTTCTAAATGTGCTGAAGTGTTGAAAGAAAGGAAACTGCAGGCTTGAGGTTTTAACTTCCCAGTTCAAAATAGTAAAAAAAAGCCAGGGTGTTAAAATTATTATCCTAAAATTAGCTCTCATCTCTACAGGGCTGATGAAATTGAAAATTAAATGCACAGTCTAATCCTGTCATTTCTGAATTCCGTCAGTTGAATTCAAATGGTATTATGACTCTTATTGAAAGTCAAGACATTTGAATGGGATTATAATTGGAACAAATGAAAAACCTGAAAACTCAGATCACTTGCATAATCAAATCCACAAAGTATCCCCTACTAGAAGAAATAGCTTTTTCTATAGTATCTGATAATCTGTTCCTGCAGAAGACTTGGTAAACCCCTTGTCTAAGATAGTTACCTTAGGAGGTGATGTTGCTTTCATCACAACCTATTCCTGACATCCTTCAAATCCTTGAACTAGACCAGAGTCCAATATACTTAAGGAAGCATCTGAAAATGAAACCAAGGAAGAAAAGGTTCATCAAGCAAAAAGAATGAAATCTTTCCCCAAGTTATATTGGTCCGAAAATTGCAGGAATATGTATATGGGAAAACATTCTGAGATAAGAAGTGCTGCAAAATTCAATTTAGGAAGAAAAAGATGTGTCCACTGAAAAAAGGATGCAATGTTTTTCCAAGTTATATTGGCAAAAATCTTCAGGAATATATGTGGGAAATAACTGAGTCTCTAAGCAGGACAAATGGAACATAATTCTATATTGAAGTGAAGTTTTAAATATAGGTCCTGAAAAAGGAAAATATGAGACTAAAGTTTTTTAAAAAAAAATACAGACAAACACAAGCATCTTTGTAAAGTACATAGTGTACTCTGCAGGCTGAAAACAAAGGTGGGAGATGCTGCCATTAACACAAGCCTCATTAACAGCACTTAGCCCACATAGGGATAATCAGAGTTGTTTCACACACAACATTTTGCCTTGCTGATTGACTGGGGGTTCCTGGGTCGGAAAAAGTTGTGTGCCCACTAAGGTCTCACTTGATCTCTATAAACAAAACAAAATAAATAAACAAACAACAGCAGCAACAATAACAACTCAGCTTGGAAAACAAATTCCAGGAACTGCACCTCCATGACATGACTCCCTGAGTCAGTTCACAGCGCAGTTTCTTGAATGAAGAGTAGGTTGGGAACTCTTAAGGAAATATCTTATGATAACATTGTCTTAGATTGGGTTCCTTAGGAAGCAGATGCTGAAGTGAGGATTCCTGTGCAAAGGATATATTTAAAAAGGGCTCCCAAGAGAAACCACTAAAGGAGAAGAGACAGGGAAGAAGAAAAAGCCAAACTAGGTGCAATTTCAAACAATGTCCTAGTCTAGGGCTGACTCCATAGGGATCTCTGGAGCACAAACCGAATCTCAGTTCCAACTCAAGGCAAGAGGACCAGGGAGCTGGGAATTCATCATTTTGCACTCATAAACAGTGGCTAAAGGCCACTCTCATTAGTTGAGGTATATACTCCATGTACTTTGATTCTCTGCATCCTCAAGAAAAGTAGCTTCTTTTGCCCAAAGACAGTTTTTAGAAGGAGAATTACAGTCACTGGTCTTCAGATTCAAACATATTGTTGAAGGAAGGGAAATAGACACACAGAAATGGTAAAAGAGATTCAAGCAGGTACTGGATGTTCATTACAAATATTACATAAATGCCTATAAATATCACTGTTATCTTTTCTCCAAAGGACTCACAAGTGTGCACTGATTTTGTGGTCAGATGATCTTACATAATGCTAATCCCTAGGAACCAGAATATTATAGTGCCCCATTGGTCAGAGGATCTATATGGGTGCCTAAGGGGTTAAGTGATTCTGAACTAAGAAGCATTGCAAACTTAAATTCAAAAGAAAAGGTTTATTCACCAGAAAAAAATGCAATATTTTTGCAAACTATATTGGCAAAAACCTGAAGGAATATATGAAGTAAAGTATTTTGAGGTTCTAAACCAAAACAAATGAAAGTTTTGTCTTGAATTCCTGGCATGGTAGACAAGTTCTCTGTGAATACATCCTGCAGCCCTTAATTCCTGAGTTTATTGTTCGAATAGATATCCACAACAAATAACAGGGTCCCTGTAGTGGCTACTTTACCTGTGGAGCAAAATATTAGAAGGTCAGCTAAGTGAAAGCCTTGGGAAATCTTACTTCCTATGAAAATAGAAAATAAAAGCAATATGTATTCTTGGAGGAGTTGTAGAGGTTTTCCTCTACCAAAGACCCAAAATTCAATAATAGTAATATATATCCTATCCTTATATGATTCTCCTGTAGTACGTATAGATAATTAGAGAATTTTAGAGATTTATTGTTATTAAAATCCAGTTTCAGCCATTGTTGTAAATCTAATATTTAGTTTCCTTCTTTGAAAAAACTTGTTCATTACATTTTAAACAACAAATTAAAATTATATATATTTATTATGTACAAAATGAAGTTTTAAAATATGTATGTATTGTAGAATGTGTAAATTGACCAATTAATATATGCATTACCTCATATACTTATCGTTTTTGTGATCATAAATTCTTAGTGGTTTTCTTTTTCTTTTATTATTATTATTAGAACTTCGTGGTTATGAATAGTAGTTGGGTTCGTCCAACAAACTCATACGTGCATGAAAATAGATTTCAGATCAAAATCCACCCTTTTCCATCCTGTCCTCCCTGCACTTCTTCCTCTACTAGACTCCTTTCACTTGTCTATGAATTTGTATTTGATTGTTTCATTATGTAAATTCTTCTCTCCCCTTTTCCTTTATTTCACTCTAGCTTCTGCATATGAGAGAAAACTTTTGATCTTTGAGTTTCTGAGTTTGGCTAATTTCACTTAGCATGATATTCTCCATTTCCATCCATTTACCCACAAATGCCATAATGTCCTTCTTTTTGATGGCCCGAGTAGAACTCCACTGCATGTGTGTATGTGTGTGTGTATGGGTATAACAATTTCTTAATCCATTCATTGATTGACAGGCATCTGGGTTGACTCCATAATTTAGCTATTGTGAGTTGTGCTGCTATAAACATTGAAATGACAATGTCATAGAGTATGCCAATTTTAGATCTTTTGGGAAAATACCAAGGAATGGGATAGCTGGGTAATATAGTGGTTCCATCCCTAATTTTTTGAGGAATCTCCATACTGCTTTCCAGAGTAGTGGTACTAGTCTGAAATCCTACCAACAATGTACAAGTGCACCTTTTCTCCCACAACCTCACCAGCATTTATTGTTGTTCATATTATTGATCATTGCCATTCTGAATGGAGTGAGATGAAATCTTAGTGTAATTTCAAGTTGCATTTCCCTGATTGCTAGAGATGTTGAACATTTTTTCAAATATGTATTGGCCTTTTGTGTTTCTTCTTTTGAGAAGTTTCTGTTTAGCTCTTTTGCCCACTTATTTATTAGGTTATTGGGGGTTTTTGTATTAAGTTTTTTGAGTTCTTTGTATATTTGGGATATTAATCCCTCTGAGAGGGGTAACTAGCTAAGATTTTCTCCCATTCTGTAGGTTCTCTCTTCACACTCTTAAGCATTTTCTTTGCTGTGCAGAAGCTTTTTAGTTTAAGGGCACCCCACTTTTCAACATTTATCAAGAACATAAAAAATTGTTATCAACTGTAGACAGCACATTGTACAATAGATTTCTTGAATTTATTCCTTGTATCTAAACACCTCATGGTAGTTGTAATTTGCATTTCCTGATCAACTTCTCCCTGACCAAATTTTAGTAACCATAATTCTACTCTCTACTTGTATGAGTTGAACTTTTGATGATGTCTCATATATCCTCTAAGCTTTCTTCATTCCTTTTCATCTTTTAAATTTTTTTCTCCTTTGTACATTTCCAAGTAAATTGTCTCCAAATTTACAGATTCATTTTTTGTTTGATCAACTCTGTAATGCTCTTGTACTAAATTTTAACCTCATTTATTGTGTTTTTCAGCTCTAAAAATTGCCTTATTTTTAAAAATAATTTTAATATCTGTTAATTTTTGTTTTGATTGTTTACTTATTTCCTAAGCACTAAATTGTTTCTCTATTTTCTTAAAATTCAATGAGCTTTCCTAAGACAAGTCTATTAAAATCTTTGTCAGGCAGTTCATGAATCTCCATTTCTGTCGGGTGGGTTACTAGCACTTCATTTTATTCTATTGGTGACATTAAGCTTCTCTGCTTGCTCTCAATCCTGTCGCCATGAATTGGTGTCTGCACATTTGAAGAGATTATTCAAGTCTTTGCAGAATGGCTTTGTCTGTGAAAGTCATTCAGCAATAAAGCCATCCAGAAATTCTGGACAGGCTATGTGGCATGGGCCACAGGTAGACTTGCTTCTGGAGGCTTTGGGAAGGCAGATCTGGTATGTGGAATCAGCAAATGGTCTAGTCTGCTGCCTGGGCCCATGGGGTTGAATCTGGAACCTGTATTCATTGGGGTGAACCTATTAACTGGGACCATAGGGATTGGCCTAGAGCCTGGGTTCATGACAGCAAGATTGGAACACATTTCTGTGAGGATGAGCCTGAATTCTGTGGCCAAAGGTTTGACCTGGCACTGGGGTCTTAGCCAGCAGCTATTTAGATGCTATGATGGACCTGAAACCGGGGTTCACTGGAATGACTCTGGAGCCTGTGTCTACAGGGGCTAATCTGGAGCTTGGCTCTACATAGTTGGTGCAGGAGCCTGAGTCCATGGGGGCTGGCTTGGAACCAGGGTCTACTAGGGCCATCCTGGATCCTGGGTCAACTGAAGGCTTGGACTTGAAACACAAGCCTGGATATGGGGGACAAGCTGGTGTTAGCACAGGTGTGGAGCCTGGGGCCACAGAGATTGGTCGGAAGACTGACACCATGCATGCTTATCTAGTATTTGGAACCACAGACCTGGAACCTGAGACCATAGGGGTTAGACTGGAGACTGAATCAACTGGATCTTTCCTGGGGCCTGAGTCTGTGTGGTCAGCCCAGTGCTGGGGATCTATTGGAATAGGCCCAGACACTGGATCTCCTGGAGCATGGGGATCTTAGTGGTCATGCATATTAATTATTAATTAATGTTTTCCATGACCCACCTTTTCCAATATGTTATTCTGTAGGTCAGAAAATATCAAGATGAATTGTAAGTACATCAGAGTAGAAATGAACATCACCCTGATCTCTTATTGGAGATCAATAAGTTAACTGAAGAGAATTTGTGTTTTAATTTCAGGAAAACATTACAATAAGTCCTACATGTCCTAAAGGGTCTAGTAACTGGTGTGCAGACATTTATCTGTGGTTTCAGCAATCAGAAACATGCAAGACAATTCAGAGGTGAATTGTGTAAAAAAAAGTTTTGTATGATGATTTTTTTTTCCTGCTGCAATACCTTTATCATTCTAGAGATATTGGTAACATACTTCTCTTCGGGCCAGATGGTAATCTTCTGTTCATTATTTCTGGAAGCATATGTGGTTTCTTCACTTTTCCCTCTTTATCTTTTTTCTGTAATTTAGAGCAGATTCATTAGTTTGAAACTAAAAATTTTAATCATGCATCATAAAATAAATGCATTAGAAGCCAGTCCTTAAGAGTATGTAGTATTGGAGCAAAGAAAGTCTTTTAAAATATCTTTGTGGTTTGATATTTTCTATAGCATTCTTCAAATTCATTTCCCTAATTGCTTATCTTATAAAAAAGAACAATAATGAGATTTCATAGTATTCACAACTCTGACTGTAAGTCTTTTCTTTTTGAGGAAAAAAAAATGAAATAAAAATATTGTCCATCTTTCTTGACTTCTGTCTTTATTTACAAATAAATATTAGACTGCAATTTTTAGGCATGGTTAAGGTAATCATCACCTCCCTTAACCTTCCTGAAGCATTAGATAGGAAGAATTGAAGAACGAAAGCTGCAGAAAATGCAAACAAATTGGATTTAAAAAAAAAAAAACTTGGGAAGATTTTTGGAAGTTAAGGTGGATTTAGGTCATAGGATCATAAAATAAATAAGATAAAAAGAAAGCGAAGAGAAGCACTTTAAAGAATAGAGAAAGTTGACTGAGTCACTGCTGATTAAAGATGATCACAAGGGCTGAGGTTTATAGCTCAGTGGTGGAGCTCTTGCCTAGCACTTGTGAGGCACTGGGTTTGATCCTAAGCACCACATAAAAATAGGTAAAACAAAGATATTGTGTACATCTACCACTTAAAAAATGTTTTTTAAAAAAAGACAATCACAAATTCTTTGATAATCCTCACTGCTTTTATCAGTAAAGTACTGTGCAAGTAGTGCTATGCCATATCTGGACCTACTCTTTAAGAGGACCCTGCATTTCCATTCTCCTCCCATTTGTAGCTTTGAACTACAGTGTAAGAAGTTTTGTCTGCCTGAATCCATTATGCTATAAGAAAGTCCAAGATGACTGCAATGCGGAGGCAAGGGAGAAGGAGGGGGGAGGGGGAGGAGAGGGGAAGGAAGAAACAGAAGTGAGAGGTAGAGAGACTAATTCTGAGCCATTCTCTAGCTATTCCAGTTACAATTCTTTGTCATCTAAGATCTATGGAAGAGAAGAATGCAATCCCTTCTGTACCCTTTCAAAATCCTGACTCACAGACTCATGAGATAAAATAATAATGAAATATTGTTATTTAACCACCAAATTTTGGAGTAATTTGTTATGCATCAACAGATAACCAAACATCATACCATCTCTATTTATTTCTTCATTCATTTAATTCAAATGTTGAATACTATTTGGTATATTAGTCTCTTGATTTAAAGTATATTGGAATAAGTTTCTCTTCGACTAGATTATAAAGAGAAAAATGATTGTAAAAGTCACAGAAGTTGATTGCAATTTATAAAAGAAAAAAGGTGAGTAAGAAGAGAAATTTAGAGTTTGGAGGAGAGAAATTTAGGAGATCAAGTCAAGGAGTTATTCAGTTATTTGCAGAGACTCTTTCCTCAGATGGTCAAGGGGGGAAAGGTGCTAGTGGTGTTTGAGAGGCAATAGCAAGAGTGGCTTGTAGTCCAAGGAACACAGTGAGTATTGAGCAGGGGATAATGATCAGGGTAGCTGAATCATGAGGTTCATAACCACATGGGTTAAAATAAACAAATGAACAACCAAAAGCAATGACAGAGTTACATGCCCTGGCTAACCCTGAAAATAAACTCTGTGATATTTTCTTACCATATAAAAATCTCATGAATGAAAATACAAAGGCAGACCAATAATTTCAGATGTGTTTGAGAATTAATTTTTTAATTTAAAAAGCAATACACACACTACATATTTTTTTTAACAACTTCATTCTAGGTCTAGTACCACATTCTATAATCAGACATATTTATATTTTTGTTTTATAGCAAAATGTACAGAAATGGAGAATGATAACAAAAATATTTGTTTTAGTTCAAGTCAAATTTTGACACCCAGTGAGGATGGTTTGGGTTTAATGTTAGCACTAAACGAATCATGTTTTCAATTTTAAGAGCTTCCTGAATTTTATAAATTTGAACAAAGGATTTTGACCAGTAAGAAATTGGTTGTGGCTGAAGATATGTTTTGTCTATAAGAAAATGGACTTTTACTTGGAAAAACTATTGTACTTAAGCTCTAAGTTAGCAAAAATATGTTTGACAACTTTAAAGATAAATGGAAGATTAACTTTAATAATTGATTATCATTTGGAACCAAATCTACAATTATTTCTACCAAAAAGATATTAAAATTACATATAACATAATTATTTCTAGCCTCCAGCTGAGTTTGAAGTATTTTCAAATACAACAAAAAATTAAGACATCAATATAGTTTAGATAATTCCTAAGAGTTTATCATAATCTAATTTGGACTCAAATACTTTTTGACCAAATAAGATAACCGAAGAAAGGAAAGAAACCTAAAAATATTGTAAACTTCTGACTGCTAATATTATGGAAGTAAAATTAGTAATAAAATCCTATGTTTGTAATTAACTTAGATTTTTAAAGAGTTTCAACATGGTAATGTGAAGTGATGATTCTCATTGTATTCAAATTTTGTGATAATCAACACAATTATTAAGTCCTTGTACTTGCTAGTGTTATCCATAGAAACAGTATATTCAACAGTAGAACTAAGCATGTGTGTACACACACACACACACACACACATATATATATATATATATATATATGTTATGTAATTGTGTAAGCCAATGCTTTATCATAAATTTGTGTATGTGAGATTTATGATAAGGCATTGGCTCACACAATTATAGAGGTTGAGAATACTCACTATGTGCTATCTGCAAACTAATAACTCTGGAAAGCTGGTGATATAAATTCCAATCCTAATCCAAGTTCTGTGAACCAGGAGAGCCAATGGTATAAGTCCTGGGCCAAGATCAGGAGAGGACCAATCTTGAGCTTCAACAGTCAAGCAAAAGGAGCCAGTTCAAACTCATTTCCTGGGACTGGGGTTGTAGTTCAGTGGTACAGCACTTGCCTAGCACGTTAGGCCCTGGGTTTGATTCTCAGCACCACATGTTAATAAATAAAATAAATGTCCATTGCCAACTAAAAAACACATTTTAAAAACTCACTTCCTGTTTTTGTTCTATTAAAGCCCTCATCAGCCCTCACCATGATTGATGATGTCTATGGGCTTTATGAAGGGCAATCTCTCTTACTCATTCCACCAAGTTAAATGCCAGTCTCTTCAGGAATGACCCAAAACATATCTGGAAATAATGCTTTATTAGATATTGGGGCACCTGTGACCCAGTGAAGTTGACACATAAAATTAGCCATCAGAATACTGTTCTTTGCCCTATCATAGAACTGCAAGGAATACAAAATACGTCTTGGATGCTTGTTTTTAACCCATTAAAATAATCAGAGCATGTTTTGTTAGCATTATGTAGATAAATGTTAAATGTACAAAATTAAGAGTAATCAAATTGGGCTATTGGGCAGAGACAGCCTCCCCTTCCCTTTTCAGATAATGAAGTAAACTTGTAAAAGGCTATACAGCACACTCATAAAAAAAATTTCCTTTTCATCTGGCTGGACTTCTGTCCACTCCTGTATCCTGACCCCAGGGAAGTCTTGGAAATTCCAGTAGGGAAGTAAGTCAAAGGATTGATTTAAGGATTGTTGTCCCTGGCAACATTTAAAGAATATTGAGAAAAAGGAATTCAATGGATGAAAGTTCCTGTTAGAACAAATATTCCGACCAGAATAACCTCAGAAGAGAAGGGAGGAAACACAAACCCCATAATCATCCTTAATCTTTTAAAAAAATTTTTTTAAATTTCACACAGCACCTGCAGGGCTCAAGGTTGCAAAATAAACTAATATGACAGGCATCATATTTCATTTATTCCATCTGTGACTGAAACACCACATAAAAGCAGCCAGAGCAAGGTCAGTGTTTTCTCCTATGAAGTCCTTAGGCAGAAATTGTAACATCTGACAAGTGTGGGGAAGAGATAAATTTTCATTTGTGACTTTTCAAGTTTATTTTGCAAAGTCCTTAATGATAAATTACTATAATCCAAGGTTTCCATTTTAAAAAGTTACCAAAGACTATAACAAAGTCTTTGAGAGCACTGAATCCTGCAACTGTTTTAAAGTGTGTTACTTGGAATAGTTAAGATAACATAAGAAGCACAGTTATCAATCAAATCCTTTAAAAATGATCTTCTGGGTTCAATCCCCAGCACCAAAAAAAAAAAAAAGATCTTTTATCATTTCTCTTAAACCACAAACTCACTCTTAAACCACAATATTTGAAAACTAACATTTTTGAAGATGCTTTATTACTTTAAATGTTTTAAATAAATAAATAAAAGTTTTAATAAATAATAGTGTTCAAATAAATAAATGTCTTAAGTCAATAATTCTTATTTGGCAAATCTCCATTGTTCATTTACAAGTATATAGGATTATTTTTACATGTGCCTTTTTTATGTACTTATTTTTAAAATTTTTTCCTTACATGTCACTGATACTCTATTCAGCCTCACTAAGTATTTTCATTCTTTTACTTGCAAACAAACACAAGATTAATTTTGCACATGTGTATTCTCAAAAGGTTCTTATGGGGATCTGCCTAATGGTTTCAGGCAAAACCAATCACCTCACTGCTGACTTCTCCAGCTGAATTATCAATTTCTTCTCAGAAGCTTTGTTTTCATAATGTTTTTGTTTTCATAAAAGTTTCATGCAAACAAAATTGCTTTGTTTTTGTGAAAGTTCTTTCTTTCCTTCCTTTGTCTCTTTCTTGGTTTGTTTCATATCATTTACCTGAGTTCTAGGAAAAATGAATGAAGATGGTGATGCCAAACACTATGTACATATATGGTTTCTCCCTCCCAAATTCATGTGCTGGAAGCCTGGTCCCCAGTGTGGTGATGATGAGATGTTGGAACCTCCAAGAGGTGGGACCTGGTGGGAGGTAATTAGATTATGGGGGCTCCTCCCTCATGAATGATTAATTCTGACTCATGAAAGTGGGTTGTTATAAAGCAAGGGCCCTCCATGCCCTGGGCTCCTTTCTGCACATGGCTGTCTCCTTTTCCACTTCTTCACCATGTTGTAATATAAACAGGGGAGCCTCACCCAGATGCAGATGCCATGCTCTTTGGACCAAAAACCAGAATCATGAGCCAAATAATCTTTTTCTCATTATACATTACTCATCATCAAACATTCTGTTATTGTACCAGACTTATTCTTAAATTTTATTTTAATAGGAATGTTCCATTAACTACAAGGCCAGAAGTTGGTTAGAAACACATTCTTGACCATATTGATATCTTTCCAACATAGAAAAGAAAATGTCAACATTGTTCTGCATAGCAAAACTTTTTGATTTTGATTTACTAACACAAAGATAGTAGCTTTTCATTCTTCTTATATATCTGTTCATTGATCATTTTGAAGTGTATTTTCAATTTCTGGTTGAGCACTAACTTAAGATTTTTAATTGACATCTGTAAAGAAAGTTCTCCATTCTTTTTCCTGATTTCTTTATATGGTCATGTTCTATCTTTGAAAACACTATGTATATTTAAATTATTTTGATTGCTATAGGCTACTAAAACAAATAAGGTTTGTATCAAATTTAACTTTGTGCCTGTGATTTTTCCATACATATTATATTAATTCTGATTATTTTCTAAATTAATATTTACCAATATTTTAAATCAATGTCTCATTAACATTAAAATATTATGCATATACATTTTGTTTGAACTACACAATAAGATATGTACAATAGGTCTCTACTATAAATCAATATTTTCAATATTCTATAATTTATAAGCTGGAGAATTTTTTTTAAGTTTCCAAGTTGGCTATGGTTAAACTTATTTCTAGACTTACTATAATGTCGTCAGAAAATGTAGATTATATTGAGTCTTTTTTGGCTTCAAAAGTTTTGTAAATGTTCCATATAGTTTAAAAAGCCAGTGTTCTCTATTATAGGATATAAAATGATATATTTGTAATTTACTGAATCAAACTTTCTAATTACATTATCTACATCCCCTGTACCTTTACTCATGTTTTGTGTTAACTTGTCAAGATTGAGAGAGTAGCATAGTCTCTTACTTCTACTGCGTTTTTAATCAATGAATCTTTTTGTCCCTAAAATATTTGCTTTAAATGTTTTCATGCTTTCTACACCTAAAGACCCACAACTCAACTCACTTATTTTCATTGTGGACTGTATATATTTCAGTGCGTGTGTGTGTGGTGAATTCTGATCAATCTATGAAAACTACATTTAAAATATGTATTGTTGGATATATTTTTCAGATCTAAAAACACAGTTCAGTTCTGTTTCAACTCTTTCAACAATAATTGCTTACTACAGCTATTACTTGAAGCCTTCTTCACCCAGAGGCCAAAATATGTAAATTGTATGTTGAGAGAGGTAGTTCTAAGAAAACATACAATCATACTCACTTTATTTTTTTTAATTTCCCATGAAAATTCTCTTTATTGGGAGAATTTGAACTTTTATGCATTTTTAGTCATGAATTTGCTTATCTTTTTGTTAAGTTTGAACTTTTTTGCAAAATTATTCCTTTTAATTTCCTCAACCATACACCTCTCCTTGTTAATATAATCTATTTTTTAGTCAGGTAATTTTATTAAAACATTATTTCATATTATAGAGTTCCTTTTGCAAAAGTCATTTTTGATGTTAGTGTTGCGTTGATATTTTGGATCATTTGGACTTGATTCTATTTTTGCTTTTTCTCATCAATTGTCATTATATGTAAGTTCTTACAAGTTCCCTACTCTGGATCTATTAATTTTGCTTAATTTATCAATGGAATTGTGTTATTCTGATGTATTTCTTTCCCTTAAAATTATGACTTTTCTGTTTTTCAGACACATTATCTTAGAATGTCTTTGTCCTGCATTAACGTGACTGGGTAACATTCCTGAGTTTTAACTTTTCTTTGAATCAAACACCATATATCTGGGGATGTTAATAAATGTCTCCTTATGTCTGGGGGTAGAATCTTAGTTTTGGGAACTATACATGCCACAATGGAAGCCTTAGTTGCCTTTCTATTAATTGCACCATCTGGAAGTCCAGATTCAATTGCCACTTGACAGCATTTAACTCTGTGGACCCTCCCACCTCCTGAATCCATCTTATGGATGTCCTTAGTGAGAGTGGTTTTTCTAAAAATTGCTGTAAGTTGAACCAAGGTTGTAAAGGGACTAGATGAGAACAGATGTTGAGGAAATGAATTCAACCAGTATAGAGTATTCTTTCAAGAAAGCTGGTGGTAAAGGGAATACAATGGGAGAAATAGCAACTACAGGAAGAAATTGACTGAAGGAAGGAAATGTCTGAAAGAAGGAGATCTGTGAATGACTAATGGATGAGGAAAAAGAGCTTATGGAGCATAATAGGTTAAAAATGGAGGAGGAGGAGGAGAAGAAGAAGAAGAAGAAGAAGAAGAAGAAGAAGGAGGAGGAGGAGGAGGGGGAGGAGGAGGAGGAGGAGGAGGAGGAGAACTAATATGTGATGCAATAATTTAAAGAGCACTAAAAAGGTTAGGATCTGTCTTAGTATGTTTGGACTGCTATAACAGAATACCATAGATTGGGCGATTTACAAACAACAGAAATTATTTCTCACAGTCTGGAGGCCAAGAAGTCTAAGTTCAACTTGCCACCAGATGCGGTGTCTGGCAAGGCTCACTCCTTGCTGCCTTTTAACATGGAAGAGGGATAAGGGAGCTCTCTTGGTCTCTTTCACAAGGGTACTAATCCCATTCATGAAGGTTAATAAAATGCACAAATATTTTAAATACATAAATATGTACAAATATGTACATATACTATACAAATATGTACATAGTACATGTACTATAAATATGTACAAATATTATGTGTCAAAAATCCAGCATATTTATTTTAAAGAAAGACAAACATTCAATTAAAATAATACAGATTTGCTAGGTGCAGTGATGCAGGCCTATAATCCCAGCATCTCAGTAGACTGAGGGAGGAGGATAGCAAATTGGAGACCAGCCTCAGCAACTTACGGAGACCATCTCAAATATTTTTTAGAAAAAATTTTAAAGGACTGCATATATACCTCAGTGGTAAAGCACTCCTGAGTTCAAACCCCAGTCAAACATCCCCCACAAATTTATTCTCTTTAGGTTTTAGAGATCAGAAGTCTCAAATAAATCTGCAAAGATGTATTTTTTCTCAAATCTCTAAGGGAATATACACTTTTTTTACTTTTCCAGCCTCTAAAGGGTGTCTGCAGTCCTTGGCTTCTGGTCCCTTCCTTCATCATCAGGGCAGGAGCATAACATATTGCTCTCCCTGTTTCAGTTGTCACACTGCCTATAGTCTCTTTGACCCTAATACCTTGTCTGATAAGGACCTTTGTGATTAAATTGGGTCCACAAGTATAACCAGGACAATCTCCCCATATCAAGAGTCTTGATCACAACTGTAAAGTCCCTTTTGCCATATAGGCAACATCAGGATGTATTTGATTCAAGGAGGACATGATAGACAACAACATATTCTAATTAAGTGATTATTAATTTTGAAAGACATTACTGTTTATCAGAGAGATTTGTTTCTGCCAGAAAACAAATGTGTTATACCTGAACATATATGGTTAAATAAACATCAAAACAGACACTTTGGGAATACAATAAATTTCAATGAAATAAATATTGCTTGAAACTTTGAGAAATCTTCCTTAAAGAAGATATTTTAAAATCAATATATAAACACATCAATATCAGTCTCATCACTTTGTAACCACCCCTGAATAATTTTAGTTCAATTTTTAAATTTTTTTTGATTCATTGTACACAAATGGGGTACAAATTTCATTTCTCTGCTTGTATATGAAGTAGAGTCACACCATTTGTGTAATCATACATGTACATAAGGTAATGATGTTTGTCTCATTCTATTACCTTTCCTTTACCCCGCCCCCACCCCACCCCTCATTTTCCTCCACACAATCCATCTATCCTCCATTCTTGCCTTTCCCTCTCCCCCCATTATGTATCATCACCCACTTATCAGAGAAATCATTTGGCCTTTATATTTTTGGGATTGGCTTATTTCACTTAGCATGATATTCTCCAGCTCCATCCATTTACCTGCGAATGCTATAATTTTTATTTATGACTGAATAATCCTTTTTTAAGGATCTCAATTTTCCTTATCCATTTGTACAACAATGGGCAATTAGGATGTTTTCATATTTTGGCTGTTGTGAATAGTGCTACATTGAACTTAGGCATACACTTATCTTTACGTGTGATGATTTCATCTTCTTTGACTTCCTAGAAGAAAGATTACTGGATTGTGTGGTAGTTCTGTTTTAAAATTCCTTTGTAATCTCTATATTGTTTTCCATAATGGCTTTACCAATCTACATTTCCACCAATGTGGTATTAGGGTTCACTTTTCTTCTGGTCAACATTTGTTATCATGTATATTTTTTATAATACCCATCCTTAAAGGTGTGGGGTGACATATTGTAATGGTTCTAATTTGTACTTCTCTGATTATTAGTGATACTGGGCACTTTCTTAGAGACTTTTGGCCATTTGTATGTTTTTTTTGGAGAAATATCTATTCAAATCATTTAACCAATCTTTAATTGGGTTATTTGCTCCTCTGCAATTGAGCTAAAAGAATTCTTTGTAATTTTTGGATATTAACCCTTTGTAATGGTTTAGGTGTGAGATATCTCCCAAAAGCTCAGGTGTGAGACAATGCAGGGAAATTTAGAGGTGAAGTGATTGTGTTATGATAGCCTTAATCTAATCACTGCATTAATTGATATGAATTTACTGGGAGGTAACTTTATTGAGGTAGGGTGTAAATGGAGTAGATCACTGGGGACATGCCTTTTGGGTTTGGACATGTCTTTTGATCCCCGTGAGTGGAGCTCGCTCTCTCTTTGCCATCTAATTGCCATGTGCTGATCTGTTTTTCTCCTCCACGACCTTCTGCCATGATGTTCTGCCTCCCCTCTGGCTCAGAGCAATGGCTTCAGCTATCTATGGACTGAAACCTCTGAACATGAACTGAGAATAAACTTTTCCTCCTCTACATTGTTCTTGTCAGCTCTTTTGGTCACAGTGATGAAAACTGACTAAAACATCCTTTGCCCCCTTTCAGATATATGATATGTGATTGTTTTTCCACAGTTTGTAGGATGCCTCTCTAAATTGTTGTCTATTTACTTTGCTGGGCAGATGCTTTTTAGTTTGATGTAGTCCCATTTATTTTTATTTTTGTAGCAAGCTTTGAGCATGTTATATAAAAATCATTATAAAGGCAATGTCAAGGAGATTTTCACCTATGTTCTCTGCTAGATTTAAGGTTATATATCTTACACTTAGGCCTTTTATCATTTTGAGTTGATTTTTAAGCATGGTATCAAGGTTCCAATTTCATTCTTTTGCACATGGAAATCCAGATTTCCCACCCTATTTATTGAAGAGACTATTCATTCCCCATTGTATCTTCATGTCCTTGTTAAAAGTTAACTGCCAACATTTTGAATTTTAACAAGAGGATCAAAGAAAATATTATGAAATGCTAGCATCATCATATACCTTGAACTCAGACAAAAATGACAGTGATTCCATGTCTACCATCTCCTGTCAAACTCTAATTTATTGGTAAAGAAATAAATGAACTGTGTCCATCTATCAGTAGATTTCCTGAGTATCTCTGTTGACATGAGAAAAACTACTGGCAGATGTCACATCACACTCTGTAATCAACACATGGTAGAAACTAAGAGAAAGAACAATTAGGGCTAGGGATATAGCTAAGTTGATAAAGTGCTTGCCTCACATGCACAAGGCCCTGGGTTCAATTCCTAGCACCACAAAAAAAAAAAAAAATGCTCCGATGTATTCTGTGAAACTAGATGTTTACACTCATTTAAAAAAACAACAATCTGGTGCTTCCCTTTCATTTTTAATATTTTTATTTGCTATTGGGATTAGTCTGTTTCTGAAAATAGCAGACCATTGTCCAAAGATACCAGGAAAAATTTCTTACCTTATCAATATCCTGCATATTCTGGAGTCAGAAGAGTGGTTCTAAGTCCTAATTTTAAATAATGTGTGACCTTCCTCAATTCAAAGTATATCTGACTGAAATTCAGGTTCCTGATGTGTAAAGGAAATTTAATCAACTATTACTTCTAAGGTGGTATTTCCAAATCTGAACTATTTGAAAGTTGCTTATTAAAGACATTCCAATTTACAATAATGTAAAGTTAGAACAAGGACTTTGGAAAGCAAAGAGAGGCCTTTAAAGCACCTTCCAGGCACAAATCAATAGAGAGGTTTGTATTTTGAAACTTGATGGATTTTTCAGGTATTTATCAGTACAAGTCAAATAAATTTTTTAAAATGACAAGTCAGTAGAGAATTCTAATTTCCTCTAAAATACTTTTCTTTTAGAAAAACCTGAATCCTCATCTTCTATGAAAAACATAAAACAAGTAGAAAACTAATCCCAAACAGCCATAATCTGCACACTTTAATTTTAAGGAAATTCTGGGGAGAGGGATAAGATTCTGGGCACCTATATAAAGTGGGTAAAATTTGTCTGTGTTTTAAACACCAGTTGTTGTTTCAACTTTTCCTACCTGCAGTAGTAAACCTTCCTCCCAGGGATGAGGTAAGGTTCAAGTATTAATGGAGAAACTATGGGCTGTGTGTGTGTGTGTGTGTGTGTGTGTGTGTGATGGAGTAGCTAGTGTTTGGCCTTATTGAGGGAAAGTTCATTTTGTTGAGCCTATTCCAGGTCTCCACCTGTGTTCTATGACACTTTGTTCATGGGCCCATATAATAAGCATTAAGAGTGGCTAGAATTAAAAACTGATGTTCATGAGTCAGGTCATCTTACTCATCCAATTTATTAAAAGTTTTCTCCACAGTGTCTGCCCTCTGGTGGACAAGGACTTGGATTTTATGCCCATTCTAATGTTAGTTCATACACGTGTCCCTCCCCATTCCTCCTTGTTACCATTCTTCCAATGCTATTCTTTTCATATCTCTATCCAACAAATAACTTGTTAGCTACTCTATGAATCAACATAGATCTGTGCCTTAGTCTATTCATCTCTCCCTATTAATAGATGACTTGGTTTTCTAGTCTGGAGGATTTTCCTCAGCTACTGTCTTTCAGGGCCACCTCTAAGTGGAGATGTAATGGCTATCTATTTTCTGCCACATGTCAGTGTATAGTGCTGAACATGGATGCAGGTTTAGAAAGATGTGGCAAAGCAGAAGGAGTACATACTGTGAAATTCTGAGCCACTCATTCATCCAAGTTACTAGAAGCTTCCAGATCTGCTGAAGTTCAATCTCATTCATTTCACATCATTTTCATTTAACAGTGGAAGGCCACTTCACACATATAATTTAATAATTCAGTGGATTGTGTCTTAAACAGTTCAGTCTGCACCAAAGAAGTCAGGAATCAATTTTCAAATAGAAGCATTAATGGAAGAAGATGACATGACCTTACTCCAAAACCCTAAAGACTTTTCTACCAGAACTTGTCAGAAATTCAATAGATCCTCTCTCACTGCTACAGACTCTTCACGTAAAGAATGGTTTGCTGGGTCCTTAAGGCCTAGGTAGGGCTGCCCTGTTATAGCCCTGTCATATATTCGTATGTTCCTAACATCAGTCAAAACTGTCTTAACAGCCACCCAATAAATAAATTGGAGCAATGTGTCCAAACTTGTTATATGTGACCTCCAATATCCAGAGACTCACCAAATTGTACTTCTTTCTTTGTGGTGGCCATCCAATATGTCTCTCATTTTAGGAAAGGTACACAACAATTTGTAGATGACATGGATGCATAAAATCTTCACTGAAGTCCCCACACTTTAGTGATGTTTACCTGTGATTTTTTCACATGCATATGTTTTAATAAGGCATGTATGGTACTTCCTACTTTCTGATCACCAGAACGAATTAGTTTGAGACCGGACAAGACTACATATTTAACTGCTTCCACAGCTTTCCAACTCTCAGAATCAGTCTATGGGCTTGATTCTTAACTGTTTTTCAGCTACATAAAGGATTGTTATAGAGCAATCATAAAGATTTTCTGATTTTCTCTTTAGGCCTGACTTCCACAATTGAGGCATTCAATTTTTTCCCTTAATTTTATGCATTCTCTAGAATAGTCAGAAATAACCAGGGCAAGCCACACCACATTCTTTTAATCCTCAAAATGACCAACTGTCACAGTCATTTGACCACCCAATATTTTGACCTCTACTTTCTCTGTACTTCATTACACCATAGATGATAATGGAATAATGATGCCACTACGTGCCATGGATTGCTTGTCATATTTTCCTATGACAATGAGGTCATCAGATATGGTAATCATATATGACAAAATAACTGAAAAAAAAAAAGGTGAAAAGATTTATTTTGGCTCACAGCTTTAGAGATTTCTGTTCTTGGCTAGCTCC
This sequence comes from Glaucomys volans, assembly GCA_020662805.1. Taxonomy (NCBI): domain Eukaryota; kingdom Metazoa; phylum Chordata; class Mammalia; order Rodentia; family Sciuridae; genus Glaucomys; species Glaucomys volans. The sequence goes on along the minus strand of JAJEJO010050417.1, from coordinate 34,559 downwards.
TGGTCTGTGGTAAGGCAGGACATCATGGTGGATGGGAGTGGTGGAATAAAGCTTCTCACTTTATAACAGCAGGGAAGAAGGGAGAGAGGGAGAGATAAATGGGCCAGAGGTAAGATATGTCCTTCAAAGGGAAGACCCCATCAAGGTGACCCACATCTTCCAACTAAGCCATACCTCTTAAGTTTTCTCCACCTCCCAGTAGCACCACAGGCAAGGATCATGTCTTCAATAATTAGCTCTTGGGGGACATTTCAAATCAAAACTAATATTCTGCACTTGATCCCCAAAACCTCAGGTTCATCTCACAATCCAAAATTCATTCATTCCATCTCCACAAGCTCCTTATAGTCCTAATAGTTCTAGCACTGCTTGAAAGTCCAAGTTTCCTCTGAGACTTAAGGCAAATTCTTAGCAATGAGATCTATAAAAACAAAACAAAACAGGTTACCTAGTTCCAACATATGATGGCACACGATGAACATTTCCAATCCAAAAGAGAAGAACAGAACAATACCAAGGAAGAATTAGACTGAAGCAAGAACAAAACCCATCAGAGTAAACATTAAATCCAGTGTCCAGGGCACACGGTGGTGTGATGTGATCTCCAAAGGGCTTGGACAGCCCTGCCCCACAGTCTTGCCAGTTGAAATCCTCATGGCCTTTCTCAAGGGCTGGCTCTGCTAGCTGCCAGCAGTCTTCCTTAGCAGGTGTTCCACATTCCTGGCATCTCTAATTTCCTCAGGACTCCATTGCAGCTTTGAATTCACTCTTATAGTTTTACATATTATCCCTACAGTGGCTTCCAACAGGGATTTCAACCATGCCACACACTACCTGACTTACAAGGTCTTCCTTTGAAATTTAGATGGAAGCCTCTATGATTCCACAACTTTTATATTCTTCAATGCTTGAAGAATTGCAATTGCATTCAGCATCACCTGAATGACACCAAGATCTGCTGCCAGCTTGAGCAATAGTCGGACCCATAAAACTATAGCTGCAGCAACCTTTGAGTGCCTAGACAATTGAGCACAGTGAAAGAAATCCTGGGAAACAAATTGCTATGTGGCCTTGTATATGTAGGGAACTCCCATCCCTCAGAGCAAAGCTTTGCAAATGGGCTTACACTTTTACACCCTTAAGCCTGGCATTGGTGGGGTCTGGGCAATTCCCGAGATGCCTCTAAACATATTTTCTATTGTCTTGGTGCAAAGGACTTGTCTTTTTTTAAATGACACTGATCTCTTCAGCAACCCCACCTGTGACCTTATCTTAACACACATACCTTTCCTGGACAAACTGCCAGTTTTCAAATCTTCCACTGTGCTTTTTACTCCTGATTTTCACTGTAAATATGGCTAAAAATGATCAGAAATACCATGCCACTGCCTAAATGCTGTGCTACCTTGAAATATCTTCCACCAGATTAATTCGTTTCTTACCTTTAAATTCAGCCTCATACATAGTATCTGGGCATGGGCAAAATGTAGACAAGTTCTTTGCCAGAATGCAACATGAATGGCCTCTACTCCAATTCCCAATGGAGTCCTCATTCCTATTGGAAACTTCCTGAGCAGACTTTACTGTCCATATTCCTATTAGCATTCTGTTCTTCTGAGTTCACACCAGAATCATCCATTAAGCTTTGCTTACAACATTCTAGGTCTTCTTTAGCTGAATCTTCAAACTTTTCCAAACTCCTCCCACAAACCATTCTAAAGGTTTCTGAACTACATGGTCACTTATAATCACAGGAACAGCCTTACTTCTTGGTACTAATCTTCTGTGTTAGTTAGCTTTCCATCACTGTAACAAAATACCTAAGAAAAGAAACTTAAAGAAGGAGAAGGTTTTTCAGCTTATGGTTTGAGAGATTTCAGTCCATAGTAATTTGGCTCCATTGCTTCTGGTTCCATGACGAGGTAGAACACCATGGCAGGGAGCATATGGTGAAGCAAAGTGACTTACCTCATGATGGACAGAAAAGCAGAGGAAGAGAGAAGGGACCAGGGAAAAGATATATCCCTCAAGGACATGCCTCCAGTGACCTACTTCCTTCAACTAGTCCGTGCCTCCTGAACTTTCCTTAATTCCCCCATAGTGTTACCAGCTAGGATCCAGGTCTTCAACATGTAAGCCTTTAGGGGACATACCTTATCCAAACTATAGCATCTTATTTGTCATATTTCCCTATGGCAAGAATGCTATCTGCATTCTCCTAAATGTGTTGGCTATTTAATTGTAGCATATTTTATTGAAGGTTTTGTCCTGGGGTTTCTCCAGATGCCAATTGCTTAAATCTTGTCAGGATTTGCTTAAAAATTGTCAGGATTCCAAAAGAAATCAAGTTATGCTCAAAACAGGAGATGAAAGGCAAATCAATAAACAGGCTATAATCAAGTTTGTGGGCAGATTTAAGAAAAGATAATAAGGAATGGCAATGCCATTTTTAATAAATATATACATACACACACACAAACTTAGAGATATACTTCTCCAAGTTTTTAGGAAAATTGACTTGTCAACTTGTCTTTGGAAAGTATATGAATAAAGTGCATGCTTACTTTGTGAAGAGAAGAGATCATAGTTCACATTCTGTAATAGAATCATATATTTTCATTTTAATGATATGCCAAAGAAAGGCCATAATTTTATTAACATCAGTAAAAATATAATAATGCAAAATGGCAAACTTTGCTTGAGATTTAAGCAACATGCATATTAGCATTATTCAAAATATATGTATTGTGTGAAGTATTGTGTGTGTGTGTGTATGTATGTAGGGGTAACTTTAAGATCTACTTTTACATTTTATTGATTTCATATGGTAGAATTATTTGTGTATAAAACACATATGTAGAAATTCATTTAATAGGCAGAATTGTGGTTCCCAAAAATTTTACATTAACATTCTAGAAACTGTGAATGTGACCTTATTTGGAAAAGGATTTTTTTGCAGATATAATTAAGCTAAGAATCTCAAAATGAGATTGTTATCAAGGAAAAACCTAAATAACCTCTTTAACCTCACTTTCTTTTAGTTGATTTAAACAATCGCTAATTTTGGAGGTCACACAGCTAGGAAATATATTACTAGTCTCCCACAAGCTTTGTTGTAGGTAATACTTCTGACATGTGGGTTATTATGATAATGGTTGTCTAGGTTATTTTTCAGGCACTCAAAGGTCACTTTTGCTGAAAACACTGACTTATCACTTGAACCTTCAGATGTCTAGTGGGTGACTGGAACAGGAAGAAAATGTCTGACATCTCACTCTTCATATTGTGTCTGTCTCATTTGTTGCCTTAACCTTTGGGTCAGATTCTACTCAGCTCTGCATGTAGATCTGTTGTTAATTTGAGAAATATTTTGTTAAATTGGTTTTAAATTGGCCTAGGTTTGTCTAATCTTCTCCCCAACCCCCCTTCCAAGGCTAAAGACACCTACCAACCTACATGACTAGAAACACCAAACCATGAAAAGGGTGAAAAGAGATGGCCCTCTAGTTCCTGAAAGATGTCCACCTATCTCTAGAAAAAGGAAGAATATCCCTCCCCTTTCCTAATCTATCTCTCTCATTATTCCCATCCTATATCTATAACCTCCCAAATACTTGTGATTGAAAAACTGATTGGTAAGCAAAGCTCCCTTTTCTCCATTTTTGGCCACTGAATAAAATCTTTCTTTCTCCTCAACACTCAACTCTCAGACATTGGGTTTTTTAAACTATGAACATCCAAACCTGTGTTCAGTAACAAATTTGTCTTGGATTATCTAGGTAGGCCCTAAAAACCAGTGACAGGTATCCTTGAAAGACACATACAGAGAAGAGATACTCAGAAGTGGAAGAAGCTATGTGAAGCTGTAAACCAAGAGACATCTGTCAGTCAGCTTTCTGTCAGTATTACAGAGAACCTGAGATAAATCAACTTAAAGGAAGAAATATTTATTTTGGCTCATAGTTTTAGATGTGTAAGTTCATGGTCACTTGACCCCATTGCTTCTGGGCAATATATAATGGCAAAAGCATGTGACAGAGGAAAACATTTATTTCATGGCAGCCAGGAAGCAAAGAGAGGAGAAGGGGACAGGGTCCCAATATCTATTTCAAGGGCATAATCCTAATGACCTAACTTCCTTCTACCAGGCCCCATCTCCCAAAGGTTCTATCACCTCCCAGTGACACCACAGGATGGCAACAAAGAGTTTAGCATATAGTCTTTGGTATAAATTTAAGAGATCAAAGGACTCTCCTCTAACATTTTGAAGGAAGTAAAATCCTATTGAACATCTTGATTTCAGACTTCTCGTCTCTAGAACTGTGATAGAATAAATTTCTGTGTTTTGAGATGCCAAGTTTGGTACTTTTACACATCTTTTTATTGGAAATTATGTTAGTCATTCAGGGCATAAAATATGACTATGCATTATTCTTTTAATAGCTTACTTTCTAGAGGGAAAACAGGCACATATACAATTAACTCAATATAATAATCCTGAGTTAGCCATGTAAGGGGGTTACAGAGGAAGAAGTGATGAATTTTTGTAGGACTACTTAGGAAATTCCAATGATCTGATGTTTCAAGTATATAGTACCTGACAGAGAAGGACAAGAGATAAACTGTAAAAGAACACAGGAGACAGATTTCCATGATCTTGATACTGTTTTAAAGAGGTTAGGTCTTAATCCTGAAGGTTTGGCATGGCTAACCTTGAATGAGAACTTGGGATGTAGATGGTTGCTGTTTGTAGTTGGAATTGGCAAGTGTATTGGGCTCATTTATTCATTCACAAACAATTTACTGAAAGCATATTTGGTGACAATAGAACTTGTAATGCCAAGGCATACACAAAACCTGACCTCACTGAACATAGAAAGAAAGGAAATAAAGATTCTTGATTGATTAGCCATAGGTATGATGGAGAGAATATGATGACAGCACATTCACCAACCATGCTTTAGGAAACTTTGAACCTGGGTACTGATCTGAATGTAGCTGCACTGCACAGAGACCACTCCGTTGTTCAGAAGGATGGATTGGTCTGGAAAGGAAACAAAGGCAAAGAGATCTACACAAGATTATGGTAACAATCTGGGAAGAAATACGAGGATCATAATTTAGGAAAGAAGCAGTGGAAGTTCGAAAGAATGGGCAGCTGTAAACATAGTCCAGAAGTAAAATTGCCAAGATATTGCAATTACTTGAGAAAAGACAGCAGAGTTGCTACTAAAGTCTCTGATCATGTCTAGCTCGGGTTATTAGCAATCTAAGATACAGTTGATGGCAAAATGTACAATTATTTTATGTGCCACTAAGAAAGAAAAAATTATATAAAATTATGACATAATACTTTATTATCACTTAGAATTCTTATTTTGAACCAACTAAAAAAGCTATTTTAGATTTATTTATAGAGACTTTAAAATTACATTTCAATCTTCAGAAAAGGAAAATGTAAGCAAAATATATCAGAGAAAACATTACTACAGCATTTTCACTTTCAGAATCTAACTCTTACAAGTCATTTTTCTACTCTGAATTGTCAAAAATCCATATTTTCTGTTCTTTATTGTCTTCAATGATAAGCGTTTTCCACTACTGTTTCTGAAATTTACTTTGAAGGTGTAAGCTTTGATGTCAGTAATTTGTTGACACCAGACAGTGTCAAAGGAAGGCTTGTAGACAATGGCTGAGATTTATATGACTTTGAATGATCCTTAAAATTTTTCTTGACTAAAATGTCAAGGAGTACATTGTCCAGTTATATAAACAAGAATAATTAAGATAGTCACACATGCACCAGAAAGGAAAGCTATATTATGATTGTCTCCTGGGATATCAATTGTAAGAAGTCATCAATTGTGTGATGCATTATATCTGTTGTAAACTGGTTAGTTACTAACATGTCTATTTGACTGACTTGTGCACTGAGGCCCTCCACATGTCCCACCTTAAGCACTCTTACAAGGAAGGTGATGTGTACTTTTTTTGACAGATCTCAGATACACTAAAATGAGGGAGAAAACACACTTCAGAATTGACAAAATATGAGAATGATAACACTGAATAATATATATAGTCAGCACAGGAACAACAAAGGTTTAAATTAAATTTCATTTTCATTTCACTGGAAATATGGGTCCTCAATAACTCTTAAGAATATTATAGAACAGTGGTGCATAATACCAGCAACTTGGAAGGCTGAGGCAGGAGAATCATGAGTTCAAAGCCAGCCTCAGCAACAGTGAGGCACTAAGCAACTCAATGAGACCCTGTCTCTAAACAAAATACAAAATAGGGCTGGGCTGGGAATGTGGCTCATATACTTAAACTATGTGCTATAATATTTTAGTAAGATTCTTGGGTAAAATTGTTAGTTACTAAAGTATAAGTCCATTTGACTGAAATGTGTACTGAGGTTCTCTGTTCTTCCCTCTTTAGGTACTCTTACAGGAAGTGTGATGTGTGCTTTCTTTGATAGATCACTTTTGGTCCAGTAGCAAGATGCACAGAAGCACCCCTGGCTGCTTCTGTAAAGTATTAGATCTAAAGTAAAGGGCAAACCTCAAAGGTACATTCACCTGGCTCCACTTGACACCTAGAAGGTTTTCAGTTTTTAAAAACCATTAAGCTCTCTTAGATTTGTCAGAGTCTATACTAAAAAGTACTTTTTAAAAAATGAAGGTTATTTAAGTTGGTCTCCATTACCTGCCATTTGAAAAATTGCAAGTGACAGTATAAGCGGGGTTAGAAAAAAAACAGGCAGTGAAGAGGAAATTGAAACCATTCTCTACTTTCTAGTAATTTTTATTTAACTAAGTTTCCCAACTATTAGTCTTATTTTAAACCCATGGATTTTAACTGTAGTTTCTTTGCATGTTGTCCCTAACATTGATAGTAGGAAATAGAAAGCAGATATTTTAAATTCCAAGTTGATACATTGAAAACATAGTAAAACAAGTGGTTTATCAGCAAAAGTGAATTAAACAATAATGAGCTCATGTGATTAATGGGAGTGGATGTGATATGCATAATTTGAGTTAAATAAAACTAAGTTCGAAGACTAACTTTACAACCTCCTCACTGCATGAACTTGGTAGATTAATCTCCTTGAGCTTTTATTTGCAAATGGGCATATCCATATTTTGTTTGTAATAAAACATTTGTGATAAAATAAATAAAAAATATAGAATTCACAGTAAGCAGTAAGTAGATGCTACTAACATTACCATTGTTACTATAGTTGTTCATTGCATAGATTCAGTGGTTAGAAGAATTACTTAGTATACACATGGAATCTTTATCTTAGGGTCTGGAGGGTAGTGTCAAACCAGTTTAGACAAGGTTTGTGTGCTATGTTTTTAAACAATATGAAACAGTCATTTTTGTATGCCAAATTGGTCAAATTATTTCATATGGTCAACCAAATATTATTAGACTTGCTTGATATGCCAGCTAGTTATGAGTCATTTTGATTTTTCATTACTGCTCTTTAAAAATGTTGATAAAAAATCTATTGTTACTGGGATACAAAACCAGTTTGGATAATAATAATCTTTTTAGAGTTCTAACTTTCCAATGTGTTTTTTGATTTTGACTATAAAAACAACTAGGTAGGGGATGGGAATGGGAAAAATAGCAGAATGAATCAGACGTAACATTCCTATGTTCATATATGAATACACAGCCAGTGTTTAACTCCACATCATGTACAACCACAAGAATGGGAAGTTATACTTTAGGTACGTATGATATGTCAAAATAATTCTACTGCCATGTATAACTAAAAAGAACAAATAATAAAAACAACTAAAGAAGTTACTAATATAGTATAAAAATTATAGGACAAAGCTCAGAAAAACACAACAGATAAATAAGATGTGAATCACACTTTCATCTTTATCCACAACACTAGACCAGACCTCGTAAGTATTTCTGGTGTGATGGAGAATCAGTAAGAAGGCAATCTCTGTGTCTGCAAACATACCCTTTTTTTGTTGACTAAGATAAACTTTTTTAAAGATGACAGACTCCCAGACTCCCCAGAGGAATGGAGGAAGGAGTTGAAGGTTATCCTAAGACAAAATGTGAAACTTGACATTTACCTCATGCGTTGCACTGCACATTCTTACTAGAGGTGAACATGCTGAACATGTATCATGGTTCATTATTCCAAGCAGATGTTGAAAATTTTTTTTTCATTTTAAAAAAATTTGTTGTTTTTAGATATACATGACAGTGGAGTATATTTTGACATACTATACATGCATGGAGTGCAACCCATTCCCATTTGGATGCCATTCCTGTGGTTGTACATGATGTAGAGTTACACGGGTCATGCATATGAGCATAGGAAAGTTAAGTCTCAGTCATTCTACTGTCTTTCTTATTTTCATCTCCCCTCCCTTCCCTTCATTCCCCTTGGTCTAATCCACTGAACTTCTATTCTTCCCTCCCCCCTTCATTGTGTGTTAGCATCTGCATATCAGAGAGAATATTTGGCCTTTGGTTTGGGGGATTGGCTTGTTTCACTTAGCATGATAGTCTCGAGTTCCATCCATCTACCATCAAAAGTCACAATATCACTATTTTTATGGCTGAGTAATATCCCCTCATGTATATATGTCACATTTTCTTTATCTGTTCATCTGTTGAAGGGCACCTAGGTTGATTCCATAGCTTATCTATTGTGAATTGATCTGCTATAAACATTGATGTGGCTGCATCACTGTAGTATGCTAATTTAAATCCTTTAGGTATATACCAAGCAGTGAGTATATACCAACTGGGTCAAATGGTGGTTCCATTCCAGGTTTTCTAAGGAATCTCTATACTGCTTTCCAGAGAGTTGAGACTCTTAATCTTACTAAAATCATACTGGGAGTTCTCAGAGTTACATACCACTCACGGGTAAAAACTAATCTAATGTGACTTTGGGTACAGTCATACTTATCCTTCCAACATTAACTCCTTTCTTCAAAAGGAGTTTGTGAATCTTTTGGGGACAAGGAGATAAAAGTGCATGTGATTGCAAAGTTGGCTTTACATGAAGAATGTAATTTCCATTCAATCACAGGAATTTGAAATGATAACAAATTAACTATTATTACTTCATTTCAGATTTTTCCAATAAGGTTGTACTTCAGGTTCTTAACTCTAGTTTAGGTAAGTTAAACGAAGACAAAATAAAGGGATGAATTTACACTGATTAACTCGTCCCCTCTCATGAATACAAACACTTAAGAATCACTTTTAACTTCATGTTGGCATGGGCTAGAATGAGATTGAACATAACTGATTTGTTTTAGGGAAGTATTTTATGGTAATAAATGACCTTGTTCAGAGAAAGATATAAAGTGTGTGTGTGTGTGTGTGTGTGTGTGTGTGTGTGTGTGTGTGTGTTGGGGGATAACTGATTATGCAAGAAAAATACAATGTTTAATAATGACTGTTTCAGGGAGATGGTGGAAAAGCAAATAAGAAGTAAATAGAAAAATGAATTCATTCGTAGAATTAACATTCAGGAAACAATTAGACTTTTTAATGATGAATGAACTTATTTATTTGAGGAACAAGTTTACTTCTTGAAATGAAAGTTACTTTTTTCTCCTTCCATAAAACCTGTTTATCTTGTTCTACAGCAGCTAAAGGCTCAGAAAGAAATATCTTCTCTAGAATGTTTTGTTCTGGAAAATAGGGTCATTTAAACACTTGATAACTTGCAGAAGCCTTGAAACATTTGTAACCTATACACAGATGAAAGAATTTTCAACCTTTTGATATTTACCACCATTTTAGCTGTGAAGAGAAGAGTCCTTCCTTAATTATATTTTCTAAGAAATATGGGTGTTATTTAATCACTGGGTTGGAATGAACTTGGATATTTCTCTTGTATTCTGAATACTCCCACCTTTGTTATTGTGTACAGACAAGTAGACTAGCATTGCTCAAAAGGTTTTCAGCAGTACACTAGACCTTTATACTATTCTCTTTTTCAAAAAAAGGAATTTGGGACACATTGTGTATAATATTCACTTTCTAAGTGTTTCATACTATTAAATGCTTCCAGAAGCAGTGCAGTAAAGACACTTACATGCTTTAATATGATGTCTCACAAATGTCTTTAACCATGAAATATGTATATATATACACATTGTATTAGTAAGTTTTGTGTTACTATTACACCTGATAATAAACTAATAAGGAGAAAAGTTTTATTTTAGCTCAGGATTTTGGAGGTTCCACTCAAAAATCAGTCAGTCCATGTCTTTAGGCCTCTAATGAAGCAACACATCAAGGTGTAAGCATGTGGTAGAGCAAAACTACTCTTGCTCATTTGGAAGAGAAAAGGAATAAACTAAAGTCCCTACAACCCCTTTGAGGGCATGCCTCCAATGAGCTAACGACCTGCCATAAGGCCTTACCTCCTAAAGGTTCACCGTCTCCCAAAAGTAATACCTTAGGGACTAAGCTTTTAACACAAAGATCTTGGCAGACACATATCCAAAATACAGCAGACATTGTCTGTCTTCACATACTTTCTACTTTCCTTTCTTATTAAAATATTCTTTCCTATGATGATAAGACAGAAGAAAGAAGGGAAATATCAGTGTTTGCTTAACACACTGCCTTGGCAAGTTGCTCCATCTTCTGACCTAGCTTATTCTCATCATCTTGATGTAAAAGGGATGGTAGATCTGTAGAGGAACTCACTTCCTTGGTGGCCCATGTGAGACTCAGCTATGTCTTTTTGTTGAATGGTAGCTGACAATATCTTGTTGTGTTTCTTCAGAGCATATGGACTATACCATGACAGTTGAAAGAAAAGTGACTGGTTCCAGTAGCTGGCTTTATCTGAACTTAAAGCATTGGCTTTCAGTGCCTTGGTTTTCTCCTGAGGACTGCAGGACAATTTGGAGGTTTCAGTCCATGATATCTAGGCCTTGTTGCTTTGGGCCTGAGGTGAGGTAATACATCCTGGCAGGAATCATTTAGCAGAGGAAAGAGTTAATCGCATGGTGGCAAGGAAGCAAAGAGAGCGGGAGAAGAAAGGGACTAGGACTCAATATTCCTTTCAAGAATACAACCCCGATGGCCTGACTTCCTCTAGCTAGGCCCCAACTCTCAAAAATTCCACCACCTCCCAACAGTGCCACAGATCGGCAACCAAGCCTTTAGTTTATGGGCTTTTGGGGGACCTTTAAGATCCAAACTATAATTGTACCTGAGATCATAAACCCAGAAGTGCAAATAGTTAAACTTTTTCTCTCCAAGGTCTATCATACTGGGCTGTGTTTGGAAATCCTAGCGTCCCTCCGCCTCATCAATCCTCTCTAAAGCTGTGTAATGTCTCATAGAGGTGATGTGGTAAAAAAGGCAGAGGAGAGGGATCACATGATCACTGATCCAGTTAGCAAGCCCTCCCGGGAATACCTTCAGCTTCTGTGCCTCTCTTAGAGCCTGGGACTCCCTACAGGAGGTTGCTCAAGGTCCTCTTTATCTCAGTCATAGTCTCAGAAAATCATTCAAAGCACCCTGATTTTCTCTTCTCATCTTTCCTATCCAAGAGAACTTTTTCTAGCCTCCAGACCTTTTCCCCTCATTTTTCTGTCGTACACATTTAATGTACTCCCTGGGTCATCTTACTTCCCTTCTTTGAGACTGTAAGAATTATCTTTTCTCTGTCTTACTGGGCAGGGGGAATGGAAAAGAGGAAACTTTAGGACAGAAAGTATAAATTAATATCTGAAAAAAATGTCCTGACACATCTCATAAAAATTCCTTGCTTTTCTGCAAAGAAATTTTAGTCTTCATTTACATATTACCCTTCACTCCCAGTTCAAGAGTGTGGGATATATGTCTCTGTCTTGAAAAAGATATTTGAAGACTGTAATTCCTACTCTAATAGCAGAGGTGGCTAAACTCCTTTGTCTGGAGGACACTGCACTTTTCCCTTAGGAAGCTTAGTAGGTGGAATGTTCCTGGTTTGGGACAAAGCTTTGGTAGGCCTCTCGTGATTGATCAGAAAGTGAGGCAAGGGATTTGGTTTGAAGAGCAATGGGCAGTTCTCCAATTTCACTCCTTGTGACCTGGTCTTCCTCACAGAGATTTATTGGTTCAAACATCATACAATTACAGAGGCCAAGAAGTCCCACAAACTGCAAGTTTGAGCACCAAGAAAGCCAGTGGTATAATTTACTTTGGATCTACAGATCTGGAAACCAGGGAAGCAGACAGCAAAATTCTCAAACTGAGCTCAAAGAATTGAGAACCAGCTACGTGGGGGTAGGAAGACTTCTTATATTAGTCTTAGAATCCCTTCATTTACATGAGAAAATACATTAATGTGTATTCATCTTCAGTCCCTCCTCTTCTATACACTAATCCCATAATTATTCTAAGGTCCTTATACTGTTAACAGTTTAAACAAAGCATAAGATTGTGAACCAAATAACAGTAGATTAAAATTTCTTATCTACCAAGAAAGTATGCAAGAACTGCAATTCCATGCCTCTTTACTCAACAATATGGTTTTCTCAACTTTTAAAGGATAGAAGTTTTCCTTTGGTTTTAGGAACTGAAACATTGATGTAACTCCAAATAAAAGTAAATAATTTATTTTCTTCTATTATTCTAATAGCATTTCTTACTCTAATTCTTTCAATCTCAATAACCATAACTAACCTGTATAAAGATACCATGTACCCTCTGTAAGTAAAAACCTCTTTAATAAATGCCATGACATTTAACATTGTCCCAACTCTTGATCCAAAGAACCTGGTGTCCAATATTCAAAAGCAGAAGAAAACGGATGTCCCAGCTCAAGGACAGAAAGAGAATTTACACTTCCTCTACTCTTTTGTTGTGTTCTGGTCCTCAAAGTATTGGATGATGACATCCACATTACTGAGAGCAGACCCCTTTACTTGATGTAATGATTCAAATGTGAATCTCTTCTGGAAATACCCTCATTGCTACACTCAGAAATAGTGTTCTACTGGAGATCTAAGCATCCCTTAATCCACTTACCACATGAAAATCAATCACCACAACTAATTTCCTCCTTTCTGGAATATACTGTATGGAAGTACAAAAATGATGCTAATTTTTTTGGTATTGTTTTGTTTGCAGTACATGGGATCAAACCCAGGGCCTTGTGCATGCTAACTGGGCAAGCACTCTACCATATGAGCTACATCCCCAGTCCAGGTGCTATTTAAGTCAGGAGATTGGCAGAATTTTCCAGTGAAATCATATGGTGCAGATTTTTCAATAGTTTTCAAATGATAAATTCAATATCACAAATAGTTATAAAGGTATTCAAATTATCTACTTTATGTTAGGTAAGTTGTAATTGTTTTTTTCAAAGATGTAGTCAATTTATCTAAGGTGTCAAATTTAAGTGTATAAAATTTACCTTTGTTTCCTAAACACTTGTCTAAGTACTTTCTTGCTTTAATAAAGAGCATATTAAAAATCTTGCAGATGTTATTATATTTAATGGCAAAAGAGTGAAAGACTGCATGTTTCTTCTCTAAGTTTGGGAACAAGGCAAGGATGTCTGCTTTCATGATGCTTATTCAAAATAGTGCTGGAAATTTTAGCTCATGCAATAAGAAAAGGAAATAAAATGAATATGAATCAGAAAGGAAGATGCAAAATGGTTTCTTTTGCAGATTATAAGATTATCTATGTGGAAATCCTAAGGAATCTGTAAAAAAAGTTCCTAGAACTAATGAGTTCATTAAGGCCACAGAATCATAAATAAACAAAATAATCAATTGTCTTTCTCTATACTAGTAATGAACACACGGACACCAAAATTTAAAACATAATATTACTGGGCTAGGAACGTAGCTCACTGGTAGAGCATTGCACAACACATACAGGGCGCTGGGTTCTATCTCCAGCTCTGCAAGAAAAAAAATGGTAAAAAGAAGATGTATAGGATTTGTATACTGAAATCTATATAACATTGATTAAATAAATCTAAGAAAATCTAAATAAATGGGAAAATATGCCACTTTCATGGATTAAGAAACCTAACATTGAATAGATATTCTCTCCAATTTCATATACAAATGGAACATAATTGTTATAAAAACACCAGCAATATTTTTGTATATATGAACAAAATTATTCTAATATGTAAATTAAAAATACAAAGGAACTTGAGCAGCTATAATTTGAGCAGCTAAATTATAAAAACTAAGAACACAGCAGAAAGAGTCAGTTCTACCAATTTCAAGATTTATTAGGTAGCTATATAATCAAGACTGGGTGCTAATAGCAGAGATAAACAAATAGACCAATGGAACAAAATGGATAATCCAGAAATACCAATTTGCCTAAATAATTTTTGACAAAATTGCAAAGGTAAATCAATGGAATAAAAGGAACCCTTTTAACAAAGAGTACTAGAGCAACTGGATTTCCATAGATTAAAACAAAAAAAGACCCTTGACATAACTCTCATAGCTTATGAAAAAATGAATTCATAATTGAGCATGGGCTTAAATGTAAAGTATACACCATAATCTCATGCAAAGTAAAACAAACAAAACCACAAAGATTTTCTTAGGTCTAGGGAAATAATTCTTAGACTTGATACCAAATGTATAATCTGTAATAAATTACAATTGAAAATTCAAACCTTTTTCACTAAAAATATCCTGTTAAGTATAAAAAGACAAGCAACAGACTGGGGAAAATATTTGCAAACTACAGATCCAACAAAGGACTAGCATCTAGAAGATACTAAAAACTCTCAGAACTCAATCAACAAAAATAAAAACCAATCTGATTAAAAAACGGGTAAAAGATTTGGAGGGAGAAATTTTGCAAGACAATGTACATAAGGCAAATAAGCACATAAAAGGATATTTGCCATCATTAATCATTGAAAATGTGCAGATTAAAACCAGCTTTTCAAATGTATAATGTACACACAGAATGAGATATCAATACACACTAATCAGATTACTAAAATAACAAAATAGTGACAGAAATGGTGACAAGGGAGTGGCGAAACTGGATTGCTCACACATTGTTCTTGAAAATATAAAATAGTATAACCACCCTAGAAAACAATTTGGCAGTTTAAAAAAATACTAAGCATGCAACTATCATATGACTAAATTGCTGCAGTCCCTGGAAACTTATCCCTGAGAAATGAAAAACTATCTTTCCGTAAAAATCTGTTCATGAGTATTAACAGCAGCTTTCTTTGTAATAGTAAAAAATGAGAAACAACCCAGACATCCTTTAACAGATAAATGGTTAATATGTAAATTATTACATCTGTACCCTGAAATATTGCTCATTAATTTTAAAAAGATAAAACTATTGATACATGCAACAACCTGAACGAATCTCTATAGAACGGTGATGAGCAAAAAAAAAAAAAAAAAAAAAAAAAAAAACCAAACCCAGAAAAATAAAAACTGTGTGATTCCATATATGACTTCCATGAAATGAAAAAGTGTAAAAGTAGAGAATTGATTTTTGGTTTTATGGGTTTAGGGGGTTGGGATAAGAAAAAAGAAGATGGGACTGTAAAAGGGCTACCTGATGGATCCTTATAATGATGCACATGTTCTTTTTATTGACTGAATCAATGTCAATACTCTGTGATAGTGTATCATAGTTTTGGAAGATGTTACCATTGGAGGAAAATTGACAAAGGGCACACAGGATCTCTGTATTAATTCTTAAAACTGCACGCAAATCTGCAATTATCTCAAAATAAAATTTCCAAAGAGCACAATAAAAAATACTACATACCACTAGAATGACTAAAACTAAAAGGACTTAAAATGTCAAGTGTCTGTAACGATGTTAAATGAGGAAAATTCTCATTACACTGTGGATGGTATATTAAATTGGTGTAACCACTTTGGGAAACTTCTTGGCACTATATACTAAAGCCCAGCAATTGCACTTTTAGATATATATTCTAGAGAAATGTGTTCCAAAATATAAGCATTTTTTTCTTAATAATCCCAAACCGGAAACAATCTAAATACTCATAAACAGTAGAATGTATAAGTTATGGTAAATGCAAAAGCATTAATGAATCCCACAAACATAATGTTGATTGAAGTAAATCAAATATATAAAATAGAGTGTAATGTGTGAGTTAATTTATTTGAATCTCAAAAACTAAATTCTGAAGAAGTGTAGATTTAGGACTTGGGAATGAGGGAGGCATTATCTATGGCAAGTCCTTTTCGATTGGTGATTCCAGTAGGTGACTGGAGTTTTATCTTCTCTTCAGCCCCTTCCTCCCCATCCCAACCTCTCTGAGCAGCTTTCCTCTACCACGCTTTTCCACCATGATGTTCTGCCTCATCTTGCTCTGGAATTCTTAACCTGGTTATTTTCAATTTGTGATAATTCAAGAGGCTCAATACTATGATATGATATGAAAATTATGTGCATTTTTCTGTGTGTACATTATACATTTGAAAAGCTGATTTTCAATTATATAACGTACACGATTCACTGATTCAGGACTTCCTGAATTGAATCAACATGACAGAAGTTTGTCAGAATGTAAAGGTTGTCATGGCATTCCAATCAAAGCAAACTGAATATGAAAACTTCTGAGATGTGAAACAGTCATGTGTCAGGAATGTGCTTATAGCCTGCATTTACTTAGGTTGTATACTACACAAAAGCACCAAATATATTGGTTTTAAACTCACGTAGTTATGGTTTGGATCTGGAATAGCCCCAAAATCTCATGTGCTTTTGAGAATTGATTAGGTTATGAGGGATCTGTTCTCACCAGTGGATTAATCCATTGATGCCTGAATGAACTACTAGGAGATGGGACCCAGCTGGAATAAATAGGTCACTGAGGGCATGGCCTGGAAGGTTTTGTCTTCTCTCTGGTCCATTCCTATTTTTCTTTCTCTGTTTCCAGGCTGCCGTGAACTGAGCAGCTTTCCTCCACCATGGCCTTCCACCATGATATTCTGCCCCACTCAGGCCCAGAGCAATGGAGATGGCATACCATGTACTGAATCCTCTGAAAACATGAATCAAAATAAATCTTTCCTCCTCTAAGTTGTTCTTCTCAGGTACTTTTATCACTGCAATGAAAAGCTAACCTAGACATCTATATTAGTTTTCAATTTTGCAAGTTTACTTTATAATTTTGTTGAATCCAGAGGTGTGCAATTTGTGTATTTATGGCAGTTTTTAAGCCTTTATTATAGCAAATAAATGAATTGGTTTTGTTCCTATAGAGTTGGTCATGACTGTTCCATTTTGACTTAGAAAGATGAGAATTCAATAAAGAACATATTAGCCTAACAACATCTAAGGCAACCTGTGCTTCTAAAAGAGGAACTGTTTTTTTGGTGTATGTATTGGTTGGGGCACATCTTTACATTTTGAAATTTTTACATGTAGTTTATTCTGAATAATTCTGATGTTTCATTTTGCAGGTAGTATCACCCAGTATTTACCCTGCCAGAACATTTGCTGAGTTCCCAGTGTAAATCTATGAGCACTTTCACCAAAGACATGAATCACAGTGATCCTATTTGATAGCTAATATTTATTTAATAATAATAAAATTCCCTTTGTTAAAATCTAATTGGGGCAACAATTCAATTTGTATTTTAAAAGGCAGGGGAGAGTCTGGGGTGTGATGTGGCATGTATTTGCTGAGGGAAACTATTCAATGACTTTATCTGTGTACACAAGGATGTGAAATCCACTGTGTGGGGTTTTGCCTATATATAATCTCAGAGATTATATACTTCATGTACACCTATTCTGATTCACTTTCATTTACTAACTTGAGGCATTTCATCTGAACAAGCCCCACTGATGATTTCCATTATTTACACAATAACTGCAACCAACTTACTAATTAGTAATGGTCTCACGATCCTGAAACAAGTTGGTATTATTTAATTTTAATTCCAGAAATGGCAGTGATATGTGTAAACAAGATGAGGTTCCTGGAGCTGTGGTTCTAATGAAGGTTGCAGGGTACTATCACCCATGATCCTAACCCTAATTTGCAACTATGATAAGTGAGAAAATATACTTACATAAATGTTCTTTCCTTGAGGAAATATTTTTTCCTTCATTTCCACAAAGCTACTGTATGGGTAAGCAGAGCCTCTTCAGAAAGAGCTGGCATGTAGGGAATCTGTGATCAGGGAGTAAGATTAGGGAAGGGAGCCAAAGTACTTTTCACCTTATGTGTCCATTTTAGAAGTCTGAATATGTTTTCAATTTAAGTATTCACTTCTTTTTTACTTCCTGGTTGCCTCCTCTATATGAAATAAATTCTGTGGAAACTATATGAAGCATATAATAGGGAACCACGTAGTATATTATTGAATTAATGATTACACAAAAACTTATTTAAAAACACTTTAAGTAATAATTACAGAGACTCTGGAAAAACTCTTGTGATCACATTAAATCTCCAATAAACCCAGCAGCATAAAAATATGTGAACTCATATGTCCAGAGGGCCTATATGAAATAAGGATATTAAAATTACATTAAAAATAAATTTTGCCAGAAAACTTCTAGAACTAATAAATGAAATCAGCAAAGTGGCAGGATATAAAATCAATATGCATAAATCTAATGCATTTCTTTTCATAAGTGATGAATCCTCTGAAAGAGAAATTAGGAAACCCACTCCATTCACAATAACCTCAAAAAAAAAAGTATCAAAAAGATTGATTCATTGGGAATCAATCTAACAAAAGAGGTGAAAGACCTCTACAATAAAAACTACAGAACACTAAAAAAAGAAATCGAAGAAAACCTTAGGAGATGGAAAGATCTCCTATGTTCTTGGATAGGCAGAATTAATATTGTCAAAATGGCCATTCTACCAAAGACACTATACAGATTCAATGCAATTCCAATTAAAATTCCAATGACATTCCTCATAGAAATAGAGAAGGCAATCTGAACTTCATCTGGAAGAACAAGAGACCTCGAATAGCCAAAACAATCCTGAGCAGAAAGAGTGAAGCAGGAGGTATCACAATACCAGACCTTAAACTGAACTACAGAGCAATAGTAACAAAAACAGCATGGTACTGGCAACAAAATAGATAAGCAGACCAATGGTACAGAATAGAAGACACAGACAAACCCACAAAAATACAGTTACCTCATACTAGACAAAGGAGCCAAAAACATATGATGGAGAAAAGATAGCCTGTTTCAACAAAAGGTGCTGGGAAAACTGGAAATCCATATGTAATAAAATGAAATTAAACCTCTGTCTCTCACCCTGCACAAAACTCAACTCAAAATGGATCAAGGACTTAGGAATTAGACCAGAGACCCTGCACCAAATAGAAGACAAAGTAGGCCTGAATCTTCATCATGTTGGCTTAGGATCAGACTTCCTTAACAAGACTTCCAAAGCACAAGAAATCAAAGTAAAAATCAATAAATGGGATGGACTCAAACTAAAAAGATTTTTCTCAGCAAAGGATACAATCAATAATGTAAAAAGAGAGCCTACAGAATGGGAAAAAATCTTTACCACACGCACTTCAGATAGAGCACTAATCTCCAAAATTTATAAAGAACTGAAAAAACTTTACACCAAAAATACAAAGAACCCAATCAATAAATGGGTCAAGGATCTGGACAGACACTTTACAGAAGAGGATGAACAGGCAATCAATAAATATATGAAAAAGTATTCAACATCTCTAGTAATTAGAGAAATGCAAATTAAAACAACTCTAAGATTTCATCTTACTCTGATTAGAATGACTATTATCAAGAACACAAACAACAATAGATGTTGGCATGGCTGTGGGGACAAAGGAACACTTTTACATTGCTGGTGGAGTTGCAAATTGGTTCAGCCACTCTAGAAAGCAGTGTGGAAATTCCTCAGAAAACTTGGAATGGAACCACCTTTTGACCCAGTTATCCCACTCCTTGGTTTATACCCAGAGGACTTAAAATTAGCATACTACAATAACACAGCCACATCAATATTTATAGCAGCTCAATTCACAATAGCTAGACTGTGGAACCAACCTAGATGCCCTTCAACAGACGAATGGATAAAGAAGCTATGGTATATATATTCAATGGAATACTACTCAGCCATAAAGAAGAATAATATCATGGCATTTGCAGACAAATGGATGGAATTGGAGATTGTAATGCTAAGTGAAATAAGCCAATCCCCCCAAAACAAAAGCTGAATGTTTTCCCTGATAAGTGGATGACGACATAAAATCTGGTTGGAGTGGTGGGGGGTGACAGAAGAATGGAGGAACTTTAGATTATGTAGAGGGAACTGAGAAGGGGAGAGGATGGGGGTTTGAAAATGGTGGAATGAGAGATACATCATTACCCTATGTCCATGTATGATTAATAATCATGATATGAATGTACATCATACACAACCATAGAAATGAAATTTGTACCCCATATGTGTATAATGAATCAAAATGAAGTCTGTAAAAATAAAAATGAAAAAAGGACACAAAAATAAATTTTGTTTTTATGTATCTTTAAAAAAATTGTTGGTCAGTTTTTAAATTTAAACCTTTATTTGGTAGAACTACTTTATTCTTCATTTTAGAAGTAGGAAACCATAGACCCAAAGAAATGCATTGGATTATCCAATGCATTTATTATTATCCAATACAGTTGGATTATTATTGGATTATCCAATACAGTTGGTAACTGAAGAAATAAATCTTGATTTCTTTGATGGTTGTTATACTTGCAGAGGTTCCTGCAGATTTAAGCATTTTCCTCTTTACAATGAGAGAATGAGTCTGTCTGGGGTAATCTTGGCTACCGGGTTGTCTTATAAAAGATGACTTTTCACAGGATAAAAGAATCTTGCGGCCAGGGTGGAGGCCTAGAACAGTGTGCTGACTGAAAACAGTGAAATCCCCCAAAATTACCTGAATATCATATTTGTACTCTTGAAGACTGTTGAGCATTGGGATGGTTAACTAAACCTGCGCTAGGCTAGGTCCAACAATACATTTGCCAATGATAACAATGGACACAGATGAAAGTGATTACTTAAATGTCTAAACAACTATGTCTGTGTTATATTGGGGCCCAAATGCACCTTTACACTGTTTGAATGTTATTTAGAATATTCTTATGCATTTGTATTTTGGTAAAGTTTCCCAAATTTGGGGAGATACTTATTTTAATTCTTACACAGTTCTTGGACTCAAACGCTTGCTTTTGCAAAGCATAAAATGCCTGATTAATTGCTTTGGATAGCTTGAATGTTAAGCTCTTTTAGCTGATTAAGGTATTTTCTCATATGGTAACACTCCCATTATCTGGGATTTTATGATTTTTTGCTAGCTGTGCTTAAAGTATTTGGGTGCATTTTCACACGTAAGACATAATAAGGAAATAAAGAATACTGGCTCTGGGATCCAGGAGCCATGACATATGAAAACTGTTACAAGAAGGTGACTGAACTGAAATGATTGTGGGACTGCTGGTCAGGGATACACTATCAATACTTAACTCAAACTTAAAGAGAGTTACGTTACACTAAAGCAATGATACCAGATTGTCACACCAAGGCTCTAGTGGCAAAGGTTTCTGTGGTTAGAGAGGAAAAAATTTTTAAAACTCACAGTCAATTAAAATCAGCTGACTGCTGATTCTTCATGTCTTGTCAGTCAGGGTTCAAAGAGTTTTTCAGAAAAAGAGACTGTAGCGTGTGCAGCTAACCACCATTGGCCCCTCAGTGACTGTGCTGAGTAGTCTTATTTAACCAAACTTTCCCTCTTCCTCCTTCGCAGACCTCCTTTACCTGCCCTTTTTCGTTTTTTAAGATATAACTTATCTGTCACAAAAGTGAACATGTATGGTTTCATTAGTTCGACTTCTAGAACAGGATGAACTAGTCTTATCAAGAAAATCATAAAATCATCAGTGGTTGGCTCTGGGGTCAGGAGTATGGACTGAGGACTCACAGAAGCAGCATGAGGGATCTTTCCAAAGTGCTGGTTACATTCTATATTTTGATAGGATTTTAATTACATAGTTACAAGTATATTTGTCAAAACAGCAAATGTTAGTATGTTTTACCATATACACAGTTTATATAAAAATAAAAACATTGGACACAAATATTGAACTCTATTTAATGATATGTGTACTAAAACAGGAAAAGTGTGATGATAAAATTTACATTGAAACTCATCAAAAACAACATAAATTGATGGATGGATAGAAGGATAGATAGATATGATAAGGTAAGAACAGTTGTGGGGGTTCTGCCATGTTGTGCATGGATGAGGGGAAGAGTTTCTGTCAGAGGACTAGGGTGCTGGTTATCAATTAATCACCAAGAAACTTATCTTATCAATAAACACAAAAGCCAATATTCTTTTCAAATGGAAGGGGGTGTGGTGGACTGGGCCGTGCCAGATCTGGCCTCCAACAAGATGGAGAAGCCCACCTTCACCTTTATTTATACTGGCAGGTACAGAGAGACAGGGAGGGGCTTTCTCTGTGAGGAACAGGATGGGGTGGAGGTAGAGAAGCTATCTACTTAGATGTAGAATTAGCATTTCCTCAGGTGGTGAGCCACCTCTGTACAGGGCCACCTACCCCTGGCTATCTGAAACAGTCTCCCATGACTGCCAGTTCCTGGGAGTCAGACCTCTTTTCCCATGGTCAGCCAAGCCTGATTCTGCTAACCATGGATGGCTTCCCACAGATAGTGGTATGTTCATGGTAGAAGCTTTCAATTTTGCTAAGTTTTTTCAACTTACATATTACATCTTTGAAGTTTTCAAAATAAAATTTTGAAGGAGAAAAGATTTAACTCAGGCATTAGTCACTTTCAATATATTTTTAAAGTCCCTTTCTACCCATCCCTATATTAGGTGTTTTTCTCTTTGTGTTCCCAAGATGCCTTGCACATGTTGATATTTTAGTTATCTGATTGTATCTGTCTCATCCATTAAAATTTGAGATTCTCGAGGTTAGAGATCGTACAATTTACCTTTTTTTCCCAAACACTGGTCTAGGCACATAGTAAGATCTTAATAAATACAGCATTTGAATAATTATCACTTTTTTCCCTGATTATAGAGTGTTATGGTTGAGATATAAGGTGTCCCCCAAAAGCTCATGTGTGAGACAATGCAAGAATTTTCAATTAACTTGAGAATCTTAATTAATTACTGGATTAATTCACTGATATGGATTAACTAGGCAGTAACTGTAGGTGGACAGGGTACAGCTAGAGGAGGTAAATCACTGGGGGTGTGACTTTGGGGTTTATATTTTGTCCCTGGAGACAGCTCTCTCTCTGCTTTCCTGGTGGCCATGTTCTGAGCTGCCTTCCTCTGTGATGCCCTTCCTCCATGATGTTCTGTCTCCCCTTAGGCCCAGAAAAATGGAGTCAGCCATCTGTGGACTGAGACCTCTGAGACTGTGAGCCCAGATAAACATTTCCTCCTCCATGTTGTTATTGTGAGGCTCTTGGTCACAGCCAGAAAGTTGACTATATAAGAGTCAGCAGAGATAGAGGGCTAGCCAGTGCAAGAAAAAATAAAGCATGAATCATAGAAATCATTGATAAAGCATAAATAAAAGAAATACACATTATGTCATACAAATAAGCATGACTTGCTTCACAAAAAGTTGGAGAAAAGAATAAAAACAGGGACCTGTGGAGAAGGAAGTAGCAGGTGACAAATAGGGGTTATGCTATTAGAAGCAATAGAAAATTCACCAAACCCAGGATTATCTCTAATGCAAAATGAGAAAATAGGAGAACAGTTTACAGAGTGAATGAACATGGCATGAGAATAAGGTACAACTACACTGTATCCTAGAAGGCATTTTGTAGAATAGTGACTTTTTTTCCTTTTACATTTGTTTGTAAGATTTTTCACTTCCTATACTGATAACTGAAATTAGAAGTTGTATGATTTGTTTAATGATCCAGAGAGATCCAGCATAACAGTCATGTTAGAGCTTCACTGAAGCATCAAGCAAGTGCCAGTGTAAGGTCTTTTTCACTAAGCCTCTGAGCACTGAGCACGGAAACATCAGTGAGACTGTGTGAGCAGAATAAAATGAATAACTGAACAACCCAACAGAATCAAGGCAGCTGATTATTCCAGATAATTCAAACACTAGAAAATCTACATATGATTCTTCTTCAGGATGTATTTTTATAATTACTCAAGGTTCCCTCCTAACCAACCTCTGAGTATCCAAATAGTAAGAGCCTATTGCTCTTCAACCTTATAGTTATTTTTATCTATACATTTCTTTTATTAAATCAATCATTTACAGAAATGAATCACTTCATTTATGCCATCCATGACAATGGCACAGCTGTTATTTTCCATTGTCACTGGTCTTTATTACTATTGCACCTAGCTCAAATATTCAATAACCTATAACCAGCTCAGCAATTTTACTTAGGATTCCATAACATTATCAAAAGTATGAGTTGCATGTAATAAGTGATGTTTTGGTGTCCAAATATTGATACAAACAACACTGTGCCTATTACTTTAGGTTTATTTAAATTCATTTTTTATCATTTATTTAGGCCATAGTTTCAAATCATATCTTTTAAATAATGAGAACTCCACATTTTCAGGCTTACCTCTTGTCCCTTTTTCACATGGATTCAATGATCTATCTGTTTGATATGTATGTGTTAAGAGGGAGTCAGCAAGAAGAGAGTTTACCTACTCCAAAGTCGTCATCAGCACAGAAATCCTCTATAGCATCTTTATCCATTATTTCTGTCACCTTTGTTTTTTAAGTAACAGAAAGATATATTTAGGGTTATTAATATTATATGATAGAGTCTTAACTGGAGCTTAATATTTTTTGATTCACAGAAAGTTCTTAAAAATGTAGCCTTTCCTCTCTTTGGCTATGACGGTGATGAAGTACAGAGTGAAGCTTCTACCTGACTGATGAGGTGACAGAACATAAGTTATAACTGAAGATCTGAGAAAAGAGATTAGTTACACATTTGCCCTTGGTTCAGGGATGGGGGGAGCTTTATTCTCTACTTACCTAAATAGATATGGCTTAAGATTCTACTTTATTTGATTACATATATGGAAATAATTTCCTAACATATGACCACCCCTCCCCACTATTAACTATTAATAGAAAAACACTGAAGCCCTGACAGTGATCATTTCTCCCTCTGTCAGTGGTTGACTGGATGGGTCTAAGCTGGACTAATTGAGAATTTGAAATAAGAGTGAGGAAAGCCTGATTCAATTGCTTTGAGAGACTAGTCCTAAAATATGCAGCTCGAAGATTCTGGTGAGCATGGTCTGTCTTTCATGTAAAATCCAGAAGCAGAGGCAGCAAATATGAGGAGAGAAAGAGAGAAAATAAAAAAAAAAACATGTGGTGATTAAAAGATCAGGCAAAGAATAAAAGGGTCCTAGTGGAGAAGTCATTATGGACAGGATTCCATGCTCTAATTCTTTTACCCTCCGAGCTCTACTGCACTTTTATTCTTTGATCTGTGAAATATCCCCTTATGTTTAAGATGACTGGCTTTGCTTTGTGAAATACTAGAAACCCAGAAAGTCATAAAACATAGATTCGTCCATCCAAAAACCAAATAACCCAATTAATAAAGGGATTAAGGAACTGTACAGACACTTCACAGAAGAAGAAATGTGAATGGTCAAAATATATGGTCAAAATATATATGTTGAAAAAATGTTCCACATATCTAGCAATTAGAGAAATGCAAATCGAAACTACACTGAGACTCCTTCTCATTCCAGTCAGAATGGCAATCATCAAGAACACAAGCAATAATAAATGTTAGTGAGGATGTGGGGAAAAAGGTACACTCATACATTGTTGGTAGCACTGCAAATTGATGCAACCACAATGGAAAGCCGTATGGAGATTCCTCAGAAAACTTGGAATGGAACCACCATTTGACCCAGCTATCTCACTTCTTGGTTGATATCCAAAGGACTTAAAATTAGCAGACTACAGTGACACAGCCACATCAATGTTTATAGTAGCTCAGTTCACCATAGTTAAACTATGGAACCAACCTAGGTGCCCTTCAACAGATGAATGGATAAAGAAACTGTGGTATATATACACAATGGAATATTACTCAGTCTTAAAGAAGAATGAAATTATGACATTTGCTGGTAGATGAATGGAGCTGGAGAATATGCTAAGTGAAATAAGACAATCCCCCAAAACCAAAGGCCAAATGTTTTCTCTGATATGTGGATGATAATTCACAAGAAGGGTGGAGAGCTAGGGAAGAATAGAGGTACTTTGGATTTGGCAGAAGGGAAGGAAGAGAAGGGGGAGGGGTGGGAATGATAGTAGAAGAAATCGAGCATTATTACCCTATGTGCCTATATGACCACACAACCAGTGATTCTACAACATGTACAACCAGAAGAATGAGAAGTTATACTCCATTTATGTATGATGTGTCAAAATGCATTCTATTATCATGTATAATTAGAACAAAAAGAGTAAATTCATTCAAAATGAAACCTAAGTATTTGAGTTTCTGAATGACTTAGGAGAGATGCCAAAAAATCCAAATAGATAAAATTTCTGCTTTTGATCAACATAAAATCTTTGTTTGGTATTAATTCTTTTTTGATTTAAAACATTAAATTATTTCATTTGACACATAATAATTGTATATTCTCATGGGGTCCATTGGATATTTCAAAGCATTCATTGTATAACGATCGATAGCATTTCTATCTACTTAAATCTTTATCATTTCTTTATGTTCTGGATATTTGAACTCCTCTCTTCTAAAAGATATAATAAGTTACTATAAATTATTGTGACCTCGCTGTGCTGTGAAACATTAGAATTTATTTATCCTAGCTAACCTTATTAGATAAACAAGACCTTCATGTATAACAAAATTCTGCAAAAAGACATGCAGTATATTCGCAATGAGTGTTTTGTGATGTAATTCTGTACAGCAGAATTTGGAGAAATTTGTGAGCTCTAGCAGGGAAGGAAGAGATTGGAGGAATAATCCTTTGTGTTTAACACTGAATGATGGTGGCATTTGGTTAACCATTACGTCTCATCATCCTAAATATGGACACATATAAAATGTTCAATTTAAGTTTTTATAGATGTACTGTATATAGGACAATGGAACATGATGGGTTAAATAAAAAGTGAAATGTGATTTAGGCTAAGAGACAAACTAACCAGGAATGACAGGCGAATTTGCAAAAGTCTAACCAAAGAATTGATTTGGGACTGAGTTGGGAGGGTGAAGTCAGATGATAAAGAGACTGAATTCCGGCTGCGGCTCCAGGTGAGATTTGGCCGGGAGCGGAGCTGCTTGCCGGCTCCAGTGGGGAATTTGTGCCCAGTGGCGCCATTCTACAGCTTCCCTGGTGGAGAGACGCCAATTCAGCTGTCTGAGCCCTCGACCTAAGCCCAGCCCTTCCCATGGGGGCACGGCACTGCAGCTCCAGGGCCACGGTGCTGCGTCTCCTGGTTGCCTCTGCCCAGAACCATTGATCATTCCCAACCTGGAAGTTGTGAGACAGCAGCTATCTTGGGTCACCACTTGATCAAGCACCTCTCAAACATCTGGTGAGTTACTGGAAATCTGCAGGGACACCCTAAGTCTTTACAAGGAAATTGCAATCCCTCTGATTTGCAGTACTAGAGGGGAAGATACATGAGCGGCATGAGAAAACACGGGAAGAAAGTGTCCCAAACAAACCTAGATGATACATCAAGAGATCCCAAAGACAGCATGGTAGAAGGAATGACAGAAATGGAGTTCAGAATGTTCATAATTAAAATGATCCGAGAAGAGAATGAGGTGACGAGAGTGCAGATTCAGGCTATGAATAACCAGCTAATAGAGCAATTGCAGGAAGCAAAAAATCATTTCAATAAAGAGATAGAAGTTCTGAGAAAAAAACAAACAGAAATGCTTGAAGGAAACAAGGAAATGAAGGAAACAATCAACCAAGTTAAAAACTCAATAGAAAGCATAATTAACAGAATAGATCACTTGGAAGACAGAACCTCAGACAATGAAGACAAAATATTTAATCTTGAAAACAAAGTCGAACAAACAGAGAAGATGGTTAGGAATCATGAACGAAACCTCCAAGAAATATGGGACATCATGAAAAGACCAAATTTAAGAGTTATTGGGATTGAGGAAGGCACAGAGATACAAACCAAGGGTATGAACAACCTGTTCAATGAAATAATATCAGAAAATTTCCCAAATATGATGAATGAGATGGAAAATCAATTTCAAGAGGCCTACAGGACACCAAACGCACAGAATTTCAACAGATCCACACCAAGGCACATTATAATGAAAATACCTAACCTACAAAACAAAGATAGAATTTTAAAGGCTGTGAGAGAAAAGCAGCGGATTACCTACAGGGGAAAACCAATACGGATATCAGCAGATTTCTCAGCCCAGACCCTAAAAGCAAGAAGGGCCTGGAACAACATATTTCAAGCTCTGAAAGAAAACGGATGCCAACCAAGAATCTTATACCCAGCAAAACTTACCTTCAGATTTGATGATGAAATAAAATCCTTCCATGATAAACAAAAGCTTAAAGAATTCACAAAGAGAAAGCCTGCCCTACAGAACATTCTCAACAAAATATTC
>JAJEJO010050413.1:0-29213 GCA_020662805.1 Glaucomys volans | reverse complement strand
CCCTTTCTTTTTTCTGAGATTGGCCAAAACATACTATAATTCATGATTTCTTTGGCTAACCATGTGTTTCTTTTGATTTTTTGCCTCCAAACCACAAGTCACAGAGCTTTGTCATTAAAAAATAGTAACAAAATTATGTTCATATTAAGTGACACTAGGAAACTGTTAAAGAGAGAGTTTGGCATTGATAAAATAAAAAACAGCAGAAACAAAGAAAGAGGAGAGGACTTTCAAACTAGTTGCCATAAAGTGTACCTGAATTAAGTTGGCAGGCAACTGGTCTGCGTTAAAATTTAGCCCACAAGTTCATCACATTTATTTTCTTTGTCAGGAAGGTGATGTATAAAACAATAACATTTCTTACATCATCAGTGTATATTCTCTAAATACTAGAAACCGTCCTCAGGTCAGTAACAAATGTGGTCCTGTTAGCCAGGGGCTCTGATACCAGTCGTGGCCCAGAACCATGAAGACTTGACAGCAGATGATGAGCCTGTCCAGGACTCCTGGAGGGCGGACTTGTTCTTCCTTCTTGGCAGATCATTAGTTTCCACAATGCGATTATCCCCTGGAGACCTTTCTTGGAATCCTCATTAGCACCAAATTGATGAAGTGCTAGTTAAATAGCAGCTTGAGAGACACACCATTCAGCTCTGTTCAAAAAAGGAGCTTCCAGAAGCCATGACCTGGCCTTTGTACTGAGGAGAATTCTTCAAGTACACTCTACCTACCAGCCTCAGGTGGAGGCAGAGCTAGGTTTAAAAGAGACCAGTGAAACTATTAAAGTAGCCTTATCAGCAAGCATGCCCAGTGGCTCTTCTAAGAGTTCACAGTCACACTCTAAATCTGATGTGAATTTTCTTCTTTCATTTTTCATAAAGTCAAAGAAATTACTTAATTGTGTGCACATGAAATATATTCTCCAGTCCTCAACTCAGATTTACTTGGGGCAATAACTTAATTTTCAAAAGCTATCAACTAGTTGGGCATGGTGGCTCATGCCTGTAATCCCAGAGAACTGGGAAACTGAGACAGGAGGATTGCAAGTTAGAGGCCAGCCTCAGCAATTTAGTGATGACCCAAGCAACTTGTGAGACTCTGACTCAAAACCTCAAAATAAAAAAATAAAAAGGACTGGGCCTGTGGATCATTGGCAAAATACCCCTAGGTTCAATTTCTAGTACAAGGAGAAAGCAAAACAAAACAATATAAGCTATCAACTGAAGAGAGAATAGATACTCTGTTTTCCATACCTGTTGGTATATTCAGTAAAACCAGCAAAGAAACTGGTGGATGTGAGGGAACAACGATGCTTGCACATTTTAAAAAGCTGGTATTTATCAACCAGTTATGTTGACAGGATTTCAGACAAGAGCCATTTATTTAGCTTTGCTCCAGAAAATGCAAAACAAGACAAGCAACCTTCTGTCTGCTCATTGCAACAAGTCAAAAAACAACCAATGCATATAGTTTGTCGCATTGGGCATTTCACTGGTAAACAAAATAAACAAATAAAATAAAATAATATAAAAAAAGGTGTCTTTCTTGTTTCGTCTCCTTTTAGAGAGTTAGCCAGTAACAGCATGGCAAAAGGACCTAGCAAGCTTTGGGAATGAGAGAGCACAGCTGGGAGCTCGCAAGAACAGACTCTGCTTCCTAGAAGGAGCAGAAAGCCCAAGCACTCCTCCCCACCCTTTTCAGTAGCTGTGCAGGTGGTAATCCCTTCTCCTGCTCTCTGTGCACCCACACAAGCCCAGCAGTCATACCCCAGAAACAGCACAGTGCTCTCTTCTCCCAGGGTATGGGAGCACACCCACTCCAAGACACAATTCAAAAAACAATTAAAAGCTTGTTGTCTAAATTGATACTTTGTTGCAATATCCACAGGCCTGCCTGCTACAGCTGTTCCTTTAGTAAACAATCCATTTGGAAATATTAACCTGAACATTTTTAAGAAAACACAACACAAAAATTTAAAAAGCAACATCATATCCTTTTTCATCAGAGAAGGAAAACAGTAACACCCTTGAGAATGAAGTGATTGATGTGCATATAGGGAAATTATTTCCATTCTTACGAAGATTTGATGAGCAGAGCTCTATTAGGGCCTAAGAGCAGATAGTCAAAGGAGAATAATTTTTAAATGAAATAGTTTCTTCCCTGGAATAGCCACTTGGCCAGGTCAGTAGTGGGCATGCATATATCCTTTTTACTTACAATAAAAAGAAAACATAGAAATACATTTACCAATTATGAGGCAATGATTTAACAAACACATAAATGCTCTTTCAAAATATGGTTATATGTGATGGAATACTTAGTGCAAATTTTTATGAGAAATTAGACTAACTATTTGACTAAAATATAATAAGAATTAAAAGTGCCTTTATAGAGGCATGAGCTGTATGCTGAAATCCCAGAGAAAACATCAGATCTGAGACCTGTTTCAAATGAAATAAAAGAGTGTAGGAAAATGACACAAGGTCTTTTTATGTGATGGATATTAGGGGTTTAACAATATTAAATGTATTATATCCTTTGCTTATTAAAAGATACTTCATCTGACAGACCTTAAAAAATTTCAATAATTAAATGTTTAGCTGCTATCTAAAACGTGTGTGTGTGTGTGTGTGTGTGTGTGTGTGTGTGTGTGTGTAAGGCTATTTATCTTCAGTAGCTGGCTAGGAAGTGAGCCCTGTGTCTCTCTCTGAGAACACACTAGAGGTCTCTCTTACACACACTGCACAAATCTGGGCACGTGTCCTATGAGGACAGTGAGGCTCACAAAACACCCTGTAAGATGGCCATGCAAGTGCGAAGGTGACCGTGAAATCATTCCCCTTGAAATCATATGCAAAATTATACACAATACTCCATGAGCACGTGTGTTCTTCAGAGACAAGGTTCCGGGAGCCTCTTGGATCAGCAACAGGGTCCACATGGTCCCTGCAGGTGATGTGGGTTGATTATTAGGCTCTGAGCTCATCAGTGGCAGAGCTGCACTTTATTCATCATTACACCATCGATGCCTGGTAAATTAGGGCTGTGATGGTGAACTTGATGTGTCGACTTGCTTAGGCCCTGGTTCCCAGAGAATTGGTTGAACTTTATCTTGTATATTTCTGTAGTTTCATTGTTGCTTTAAATTTGTGGACATTTAAATTGAGAGGCTTCAAACAGAGCAGATAAAGAGATGCCCTTCCATAGAGTGGGTAGGCCTCTTTCAATCTGTTGAAGACCAGAATGGAACAAAAGACTGATCTCCCTGGAGCAAGAGGGAATCAAGCCAGCAGATGGCCTTTGAACCTGAATTACAACACTGACCTCCCTAGGTCTCAATCCTCAGGGCTTACCCTGTGAACTGGGCGTACCAGCCTCTATGAGCCAGTTTCTTAAAGTGTGTGTGTGTGTGTGTGTGTGTGTGTGTGTGTGTGAGAGAGAGAGAGAGAGAGAGAGAGAGAGAGAGAGAGAGAAAGAGAAAGAGAAAGAGAGAGAGGGGTGGAATTCTGTTTCTCTGGAGAACCTAATACAAAATCTCCCAGAATATTGCTAAGGAAAGACACCAATAAATGAATTGCTATGTCTCAGACTTCATGGGGACATTCCTTTCTGTAGTCACTATGACATACCATGCACAGTTTGAATTAATTGTTATTACTATTGTCCAAACCACATTTTAAAATTTGTGTTTTAGGAGTTGCTTAGTTTTTGAGATATTATCCCCCATTGCGTAATGTGATCTTCTCTTGTCAATCAGCTTGGTTCTAAGTAATTGCTAATTTATTTAAATAATAATAATAATAATTAGTAATGCAACAATAATAAAACCTCCCTCTTCAGGAAGGAGAGACATATCATCATTGGTGATATTTCAAAGAACATCCAAAACCTCTGTGGATGCTTAAAAGGGAATGATATGGCCA
Source organism: Glaucomys volans (assembly GCA_020662805.1). NCBI lineage: Eukaryota > Metazoa > Chordata > Mammalia > Rodentia > Sciuridae > Glaucomys > Glaucomys volans. Next base: position 25,290 of record JAJEJO010050413.1, on the reverse strand, counting down.
GAACTGAAAGGGCTCTTAACGATCCTAACAGGAGATTATGAACATGTTTCAAAGCAGAATAGCTACTTTTTATTTCCTAATTCAAAAACAGTAAAAGGGATGAATTCACCTAGTTCATCATGTATTATTATTATTACTGGATTGGCTTATATCTCTCCAAAGCCCACCTTTATTAAACGTGGAAGTGAGCAGTGAATGTTCTGGTCTGGGCTATTTTGAAAAAAACTTAGAATCAAGTAAAAGGGATTTGCTGACGTGATGACCAGCACTCACCGCATGCTAGTGATACCATGGATGGTTTCATGTCCTGTGTGCGGTGCCACTCAGGAGCTGGCAAATGCTTTCCGTAAGTCCTAAGCAGGAATAGTGCTTGCTTTCAGGTCCCACGTAGATTCCTCTATCTTTCTTTTCTTTCCCTTCCTCTTTCTTTTTTCTGTTTCTTTCTTTCCCCCTCCCTTTTGCCTCCCCATCTTTCCCTGACCCTCTCTCGGCTGCCTCCTCTTTCTCCTCCTCTTCCTCATCTTCAAGTCCATTACATTGCCCAAACCATTCCTAGCTTAGGGTTGCACAACAGCAGGCAACCCTAAGCTAACACCGTAGAGCTGGTCTGACTTATACTTCGCTGACCCTATTTAACACACTTGATCCTTATATCAACCCTCATGGTTTAGATCCTATTGTTTTCTACATTTTCCGATAAAGAAATTGAGACCTAGAGATATTAAACACTTTACCTAATTAGTAATGTGAAAGAGAAGCAGACTGTTTGGGAGGAAAAGGTGGGGAAAACTCTCAAAGTAAGATTCCTACATGGAAGTACAGGAGAGCTCGTTAGAAATGCAAAATATTGGCCTCCGCACTAAAAACTACTAGACCAAAAATTACAGGAATGGGACCAGCAATCATTTTTAACAAAAGCTCTTAGTGAAACCAACCAGTTGCTACTACATGACTGGGGAGATACGTTTCAGACTTGTACACTTTCAGGCCCTGTCTGAGCCCAGCTGAGTCTCAGGAGTGGGGATCAGTCAGGTGTGGCTGAAATGGTGTTTCAGGGGATTCGGATATTTCTGTGAGGCAAGAGCCAGCACTGAACCACCCCGTGAGTGTGTCTAGAACTGACCTCCCTCTTCCCTCCAGATGGTAACTGTGCATCGCTTCCCATGTGGTTATTCTTATCCCCTTACACAATGTATTCCAATCCTTTAAATATTCACATTTTATTAGATTAGGAAATTTTATTTTTCCTTTTGCATGTACAGAATGCTGTCCTGAAGTACAGTCAAGGACATGGTAACTTCAGAGGAATGGACTCTTAAGTGTCCCATTAAAATGAGCATTATAAATAAATAAATTAATAAATTAAATAAATAAATAAATAAATAAGAATGGCAATCTCTTATCCAAAATGCGTAGGAACCTGACTCCCTGAGATTTGCCAGGGACTCAAGATGAACTACTTATCTTACTCCTCTGGGAACAATTCTACCCAATTCTTTCCATTTTTTTTTTCTTTTTACATTTCAGACATCGTACATTTCCAATGAGTTGGTCAATGGCCACACGACTTGGATACTGTTGTGGACAAACTGCTGGCTGCACAGGCCTGAAGCATACACAGCATTCACCCTGTCTGTCGCTTGTCATCTCGAATCCACTTCATCATTTGCATTTTGCAAAAGCACCTTTCAGGTCTACCCCACCTCTCACTTTGTAGTTCTGCTATTTAGCTCAATTCCTTTCTAAGCTTCTCCCTACTTTATACTTCATACACACTTCCACATGTTCTTCTAAACAGCTGCTACTTCTTGCTTTTCTTCTGTGTAAGACCAGTAACATTTCCATACTGCTAATTTGCATTGTTTGTTTAGACATTCACTCTTTTAAATTTACTAGAGTCTTAGTTTTACTTTTTCTTTTCTTTCCATTATTATTATTATTATTATTATTATTATTATTATACTGGGAATTGAACCTAGTGCTGCTTTACCATCTATTTACATCTCAGACCATTTCATTTTTATTTTGAGAAAGGGAGTCACTAAGTTGCTGAGGTTAGCCTCAAACTTGAGATCCTCCTGCCTCAGCCTCCATAGTAGCTGAGATTACAGTGTGCACCACTACATCTGGATCTTTCCTGCTTCTTAAAGAAACCCATCATACTCATATCTTTGCTGATTTTCAACTTGTCTTTCATGTCCAGGACATTCAAACCATTCAGTCTTCCACATTTTCTGATGTTTTAGCACCCATTCCTGGTCATATATTCCTGACTAATGCTTTCTAACAAATTTAACAATATTAATATCTAAGTTAACAAACATTGATTGTCTGAAACATCATTTAAGAAATTGCTTACCTTCAATTTAAAATATTTTTGCACCATGTATGTGATTTTACGACAGGCTCCTTAATGTGAAGGACTGTGGTCATTTCTGTGGACCTATCAACTTTGAATGATGTTATTCACAAGTGGGGCAAGTCCTCAATATCAGACTCTCAAGAAATTAACTTATTCAAATATCTGTCCCTGTCTATCTTCCAGTGAGGGAATGGATTTCTGTTATTGTTTTTGAGGACCAACATTTGTCTTATCAGTTAGATGACTAGGAAAGAATGACATAAAAACATGATCATTTTGTGGTATGGTGGGCCATAACTGTAACCCCAGCTACTTTGGAGGCTGAGGTGGGAGGATCATAAGTTGAAGACCAGCCTGGACTGCTCTTTTATTTTATTGAGACCCTGTCTCAAAATAAAAAAATAAAAAAATAAATAGAAAGGTCTTAGTGGGTAGGCAGCTCAGTGGCAGAGTGTACCTGGGTTCAATCCCTGTACTTATTAGGAGGGAAAACAGAGTATTTTTCTACCCTTCTATATATTGTCAAAGACTTTTAAAAAATTTTTGAGCAGTTTTTGATTTTAAAGGAAAACTGAAGCTAGCACAGAGTTTTATCACAACCATGTCCATTTTACCCTACTGAACAGCTAACCTTAGCATGACACATTTGTTGTACTTAGTGAACTCACATTGACAGGTCAGCCTTAGCCAGAGCACTCCACCTGGATTTCCCAATGTCCTTTTTCTGTTTTCCAGGATCCCGCCCTGGATGCTGCACTGCATGGAGCCCTCCTGTCTCCTTATGCTCTTCCAGACCTTGAGAGCTTCTCTGACCTGTTTTTGCTGACCTCAGCTTGAACAACACTGGTCAGGTGTTTTATAAAATGCTCTTCAATTCGGATTTGCTTCATATTTTCTCATCATCAGTGTGGTCATGAATTTCTTTGGAAAAAGCACAGACATGAAGCCTCACCCTCCCCACGTCACATCATGGTCACACACTACCAGCATGACTTACCACCGTTGGCATTGACCTTGACCAACTGAGATGGGGTTTGTAGGGTTTCTTCTTGCTAAGCTTTTCTTTTTTTCTTTCCCTTTCCATGCTTGTGCTCCTCAGAAGGAAGTCACTAAGCACAGCCCACACTAAGAGGGGGTGGGGTGAGTTCCTCTCCTGTGCCTTAACACAGAGTGTTTATATAAATTGTTGGAATGCTTCTGTTCCCCATATTTATTCAATTATTTTCATCAGTGTGAGCTCATGAATTTTTATTTTAAACTTTGGACTATAATTTATTTTCTTGCTCATATTATTTCAGCCTTGAGCACTGGCATCCTTTCAAATATACTTTTATGTGCTTTTGATTTGCCCCCATCATGGATGTGTGTGTGCATGTGTGTGTGTGTGTGTGTGTGTGTGTGTTTGTGCACTCCTTTTCTCCAACACTATTAGATGCTCCAAGTTCATTTTGTGTATTTTCTGTCTGGTCCTAGAATCAGGCATTTCTTCCAGCATCCATGGTCCCTATTATTAGTTAGTGGTTATTAGAAGCCAACACCTGGATCTAAGAGTGATCCTTCCTTGCTTTCTGCTTCTCTTTTCAAGCAGTGGTCAGGATTCATGTTAGAGGAAGAAAGCACAGGTGATCACCACACTGAGTACATGCAGTACTGAAGTGTGTAAAACACATGTTAATAATAAAAATGGAAACAACCCAAATGCCCCTTAAATGATGAACAGATAATTTCTTCAATATCCATGGCACTAAGAAGAGAAAGGGAGGGAGGGAGGGAAGGAGAGAGGGAGGGAGAGAGAGAGAGTGAGAGAGATTAAATATGCACCAACACATGCACAGGTTTAGCCCTCAGAAGCTGAGTTAATAAACTCAGGTATAAAAACTGAATGATTTCATTTAGGCAACCTTATAAATGGTGCAATTATACGAACGAAAGGAAGTCAGTGGTTATAGGAATTGAGAGTAGGGGGCAGAGACTGATCTCGAGAGGAGAGAAGGGAGTGCTTTGGTGTGAACTGCACAGGCTGGTTGTAGTGGTGGTCACGGGAGGGTGCACATTTGTTCAACTCACTGAGCTGCACTTGGTGCAAATTTTGTTGTACATTATGCTCAATCCATAAATGAAAAGGAGAACGCATTTTAAGATCTGGTGTTTAATATTTCTTACTTTTGAACGTGCAATGAATCAACTGAGTGTTCACTTACAAGCAGCATCCACATCCTTTCCGTCAGCGTTTGTACTTCGCTTCACCAGCACCCAGCAGTTCAGCTTTGCAATCTCCATCTCATGAGAAAAGAACAGAGGAGACTTGAGGACAATTGACGATGGCATACCCACTGAAATACGGTGACTCCCACAAGTTAGGCAAGGGACCTGGCACAGATTAGGTATTCAAAAAGTAATTGCTATTGTGTGTGTTGCTATTTTCACAATTGGGTATTTATCAATGAATTGTGCAAAGCAATGCTAGTCCTTGGAATCTGACCAGAATTCAGTAAACTCTATGTTTTATGATCTTATTATTTAATTTAGTGATGTTTAGGAAGAAGAGGATACGCCAAGTTTCAGATTGTCAAAAAATATGCAATAGTAAAGCCATATAAAATTGAAAATGCTATTCTCCAAAACCAACCCCTATTTTTACACTCAGATTTAATGACTGTGAGATTCAGTTACTTTTATTGTGAAAAGTCATTTCCAGGAAACCGAGAAAGGGAATTTTTAAGAAGTTGACTTCATTTTTAATTAGTGGAGAGCAGGGAAAGAAAAGTAATAAACATTGTTAAATCCTGAGCACTTTGCTTTTCTTTAAGTAGGTACTTTACATAAAATAAAAACCAGAGATTTTAAATGAAGAGACTAATGTGTTTTGACAACTCCAGATGCCATGAAGCTCGACCTCCGTCATGCCACAGAGCATTTCCATCAATGCTGGGCTTTCTCTTGTGTCCTTTGCCAGTGAATCTCGCAACAAATGGGGGTGTCTGTTCTGAAATCTATCACTGAAGATTAGCTTGGCCAATTTTCTTTTACTTCATGTAAATGAAATCATAAATTATATGATGTTCTCTGTCTTCTTGCTCTTCTTCCTCATCATCCTTGATCAGTGTGGGGCAGTGAACCCACGGCCATACGCAGGCTTGCTCATGCTCTCCCCACTGAGCATCACTGCCAAGCCCTCTGTTTGACTTCTGCCTGGTTCACCACAGTGTTGGGATTTACTGTTTCTGTTACTTGTGGTACAAAGTCTCTTCCTTTGGTTGCTGAGCAATATTGTACTGGGTGATTACACTGCATATTGTTCATGGCTTCTCCTTTTGATTCTCAAAGTAACCTTTAAAAATATAGAATGAGGTGGGGTTAAGTATTGAAAATTTCATGTGAGTATTGAATGGGTTTAGCATAATTTGTTGAAAATACTTTTCCGATTAAATTGCATTTCTGCCTTTGTCAAAAGTCAACTGGCTTTAGATGAGTTTATTCTATATGCTATTTAATTGAATTGACCTGTCTATCCTTGTAAAAATACCACACTCTCTTGATTAGTTATGTATTATAATAACCATTAAAATCAGGTATGACAAGTATAACATTTCTTTATTTAATAATTGTTCTGGCTCTTCTAGTCTTTTGCATTGTAACATAAACTTTATATAGAGTGTGCCAATTTCTACAAAAAAGCCTTTTGGGATTCTGACTGGAATGACATTATATCTAAGTATCACTGTGGGGGAGATGGCAATCTTTACACTATCTAGTCTTTCATTTCAAACACTTGGTATTTATTTTATTTTATTGGCAATATTTTGCAGTTTGCAGTGGAAAGGTCTCACCAGATTTTTCATCAAATTTATTTATTCCTAGACATTTCATGCTTTTTTATTTCATTATAATAGATGTTGTTTTATGTTTTCCAGTTGTTGGTTGCTAGAATGTAGAAATGTAATTCATTTTCATAAATGATTTTTTTGTATTTTGTGATCTTAGAGAATTAAGTGGTGTTTCTAAGAATGATTTTGTAGATGAATAAAAATGTTCTAAGTGTATTGTAACATCATCTGTAAATAATGACACTCTAACTTATTCCTTTTCAGTATCTCTAAATTTCGCTTCTTAATTTACCTTTTTTTCTTGGCTAGGACCTCAGGTACAATGTTGAATACAAGTAGGGAAAACAAACATTCTTGCCTATTTCCAATATCAGGGAGAAAGTGATCAGGAAGAACAAGGCCAAGAGATCTATTGCATATTGTGGTCACTCTAGTTAATAACAATATATTGTCAATTTGAAAATTGTCAAGAGGTTAGATTTTAAGTGTTTTCTCCACCAAAAAGAATATGTGATGCAATACAGATGCTAATTAGCTTGATTTAATAATTCACAATGATGCATTTGTTGTCTGTTTTATGTTGCTATAACAAAACTCCTGAAGCCAGATAGTTTATAACAAAAGGAGGTTTATTTGGGTCATGTTTCTGGTGATTGGGAGTTCAAACAGTACGCTGTTGGCATCCTGTCCAGGGCCCCTGGCTGTGTCAGAATATGGCAGAGAAATGAAGGAGATTGGCCACATACAGAAGGGTTGAGTGGCCTCATTTTGTAACAACCTACTCTCAAGAGAACTGATTAACTCCTGGGACACCCCACATGTTAGAAGATTCCAGACTCGTTCACTCATGAGAATGTGGCCCCCATGACCTAATTTCTTTTTACCAGGTCTTCCTCTCAGAGGTTGCACTACTTTAACGTTGACCACTGGGAGCCAACTTCTAGCACATGAATATTGGGGAGCAGACCACACTTTAACTAAACACAGCAATGACTATATCAAAACACCATGTTGTGCACCACAAATACATGATATTTTTATTACTTAAGAATAATTTTAAAAACATTTTAAAACAAAGCAAATAATTTATTGACCAGTAAAAAGACAAATTTATGTGCACTACTAAATACATTTTAGCAATTTATATGCCATGGCAGAAACACATCCAGGATTCCATTTCCATTGGGCATAAAAACAGGGATATTTGATTATAGAGGATGAGCTGGACTCTCACGAAGGGTCTCAGAAAGAAGCTGACCCTGGAATTGAAAATATGAACAATAAGAATAGTAAGCAGAGACAAGAGATTGTTGAAGAGCAGAAGAGTGAAGCAGCGCATAGCATATTCATATCCACTTGCAACATCTGTACTGCTGCCCTTACAATAGTATTGGAATATATTGTACATTGTACATATTGTCAGAACAACAGATTCTCCCCTAGCACAGCCACAGTGAATTTTTCCAAGTGCAATTTTATGGGAAGACCTTTAGCCTAGGAAGACCTTTAGCCTAGGAAGACCTAATTCCTTATAATGTTCACACAAATCTGTGAAGTTATATGAAGTAAACAGAGTAAGATATTTCTGCTTCTGTTTTGGAGTTCACTTTATTCTCAACCCCTGGGTCAAGTATGGTGAAACCATCCAGCCTTGGTGTAGAAAAATTAAATAGAGTTATGCAGCGGCATGAAGTTAAAATCTCGAGTAGATTTCCCCATCAAATACCTAAAATATGGAGCAGGAAAGTTTACATTTTTTAGCTTCAATTATTCAGATAATTATTTCATTTTTCCATTTGATTCTGGGAACTTTATTTTTTTCATTTTTTATTGGTGCATTACAGTTGTACGTATTGATGGGATTTGTTGTTACCTATTCCTGCATGCACACTATATAATTTGGCCAGTATCACTCCCCAGCATTCCCCCGACCCCCACCTCCCATCACTTGGTCTGTTTCCTCAACTGCTCTCCTTTTGATTTTTAGGAGATCCACCCCCACCTCTGTTTCCCTTTTCCTTTAGCTTCCAAGTATTAGAGAAAACATATGACCCCTGACCTTCTGAGTTTGACTTATTTTGCTTCACATGAGGGTTTCTAGTTCCATCCATTTTCCTGAAAATGCCATATTTTATTTTTCTTTATGGCTAAATAAAACTCCATTGTGTATATAAAGCACATTTTCTTTATCAATTGACCTGTTGGTGGACACCTAGCCTGGTCCCACAGTGTTGCTATTGTGAATTGTGCTGCTGTAAACATGGGTATGCATGTGTCCTCCCATTTATTAATTGAATTTCTTGATACTTTGGCATAAAGCTTTTCGAGCTCTTTATATTTTCTACATATGTGTCCTCTGTCAGAAGAGCAGCAAGCAAAAATTTTTCTCTCATTCTGTGGATTCTCTCTTCACATTCCTAATTGTTTCCTTTGCTGTGAAGAAGCTTTTTAATTTGATGCTATCCCACTTATTAACTTTTTACATTATTTCCTGAGTTTTAGGGGTCCTATTGAGAAAGTCTTTGCTTGTGCCTAAAAGCTGGAGTGTTGACCCTAGGTTTTTTTCTAGGAGTTGCATAATTTCTGGTTTAATTCAAGGTCTTTGATCCATTTTGAGTTGATTTTTGTGCAGGGTGAGAGGTAAAGGTCTAGTTTCATTCCTCTACATATGAATAGCCAGTTTTCCCAGCATCTTTTGCTGAATAGCCTGTCTTTTCTCCAATATATGCTTTTGTTACCTTTGTCAAGGATCAGATGACTTTCTCTGTGTTGGTTTGTCTCTGTGTCTTCTGTTCTGTATCATTGATCTATGTGTCAGTTTTTATGCCAATACCATGCAGTTTTTGTTACTATAGCTCTGTAGTATAATTTGAAGCCAGGTATTATGATGCCTCCAGTGTTGTTACTTTGGCTTAAAATTTCATTGTCTATTCTAGCTCTTTTATTCTTCCCAGTGAATTTTAAAACTATTTTTCTCTAGGTTTTTGAGGAATGTCATCGGTATTTTGATTGGTATTGCATTGAATTTGTATGTGGCTTTGATCTTCTGGCCATTTTAACAATATTAATTCTGCCTATCCACAAACATGGGAGGTCTTTCCATCTTCTGAGGTCTTCTTCAATTTATTTCTTCAATGTTCTAGAGTTCTCATTGTAGAGGTCATTCACTCCCTTGGTTAGATTTATTCCCAGGTATTTTATTTATTTAGTTTTGGAGGCTATAGTGAATGGAATTGTTTTCCTGATTTCTTTCTCAGCAGATTCATTGTTGGTATATAGGAAAGCTGTTGATTTTTGTATGTTGATTTTGTATTCTGCTACTTTGCCAAATTTATTAGCTCTAGCAGTCATTTGGTGGACTTTTTTCTTTTTGATCTTCTAGGTATAGGATTATATCATCTGCAGGCAATGATAATTTGACTTTTTCCTTTCCTATTTTTATCTCTTTTATTTCCTTCTCTTGCCTAATTACTCTTGCCAGAATTTCTAGTTCTTTGTGAAATAGGAGCAGTGGAGTGCATATCCTTGTCTTACCTGATTCTGGGAACTTTCAATACAGAATATTGGTTTGATTTTTATTAAATTTGGTTGATAACTTTTCTACATGCTCAGTTTTTGTTCCCTAGCTTAGAGGGAATGTTCTTTAAAGAAAAAAGAATGTTTCAGGTATAGGCTTATGAACATAAAGTTTTTTATCAATTGAATAAGATCTTATTTACTTCTTTTGTTGTTGAGAATTTCTTGCAATGAATGTTAGAATTTTTCAAATAATTTTTCTTCAGTCATTGAGATCATTATAAAATTTTCTTCTTTATTCTCTCAGTGTTATAAACTATATTGATTGATTTTCATGATTTCTAATCATATGTTTACTGGCTAAATGCTTTTAGGTCCTGATATGTGTATATATAATATAATGTATATATAGATATATATTAATGCATGTATATAAATAAATACACATGTGTATGTATATGTATGTGTTTATATTTTGTTTACGTGTGCGTGTGTGTGTGTGTGTATTAATAGTTCCTGAACTTGATTTACTAGCATTCTTTTAGGATTTTTCCATCTATTTTCATGAGAGTTACTGGTTTATAATTGTCTTTCTTCATGAATGTCCTTATCAGAGTTATTCTAACTTCATAAAAGAAACCAAATTTTTATTTCTTTATTTCCTAAAAGACTTTTTCAAAATATTGATGCTATTTCCTGTTTAAATAATTGATAGAATTCACTAGCACACCCAGCTGGGCCTGATGTTTCTTCATAGAAACACTTTCAATATGATTAAATTTCTTTAATAGGTGTAGAGTTATTGAAATATTTTATTTTGTTTTGTATTACTTCTGACAATATGTGGCATTCAAGAAATTTATCTGATTTATTTTGTTGATTTAGTCTTCACACATTTTTTTCTTAATATTGGCTTATAATTGCTTTTAATATCATGCTATCTGTATTGACATCCCATAACTTATTCCTGGGATTAGTAATTTGTCTCCTTTCTTTTGATGTAGAGTAACCTGATCAATTTTATCAATTTTGTTGATCTTTATGAAGAACAGTTTTCTGCTGTGTTTACTTTTTACTATTGCCTCTCTTTAAAAACTTCCTTGCTTTCTGCTTTTGCTCACATAACTTCTTGCTATCAGCTTACCCTGTTTTATTTTATGACCCTTCCTATGGCTTTTAAGGACAGACTCTTAGTGAACCAATGCAGGAACATTCTGAGGCTAATGATTAGGATATGAAGTGTGCAACCTAATTAGTAGCTTAATCCACTGATATGGATTAATTGGGTACTGTCTGTAGGCAGGTGATATGTGGCTGGAGAAGATAGGCAATTGGGAGTGTGCCTTTGGGTATATTTTGTCTCTGGTCAGTGAAGCTCTCTCTCCCCATTTCCTGTTGTCCTGTCCTGAGCTGCTTTCTTTGGCCATCATGTTCCTCCTCACCTCAGGTCCAGAGCTATGAAGTCAGCTATCTACTGACTGAAACCTCTGAAACTGTGGACCAAAGCACTTTTCCACCTCTAATTGTTCTTGTCATATTTTTTGGTCACAGTGATGAAAAAGCTGACTAAAATACCTGGGGACCTAATAACAGGAAGTTGTCAGATTAATAAAAGTGAGAACCCATTTGGTGGCAATTCAAAAATATTATTCATACATTTCAAAGTCTTATTATACATCACCAAATTGTCGTACAAAATATAGTGCCAATTTAAACTCTCAGAAACAGTATATGAAATGTCCTTTCCCACAGTCCTTCAACAGTAAGCATTAAACTTGACCAACCTGTTGGCAAAATCTTGTTCTCAATCTTTTAATTTTCATTTATTTAAGTACAATAAAGTTGACTTTTTTTAACTGTTAAAGAAAAAAAAAAAAGGCAGACTCTTAGATTACTCAGCTTTGACATTCCTTTTGCTTGCTTGCTTTGTTTTCACCCAGAGTTTATGATTATATTGTGAGTGGATTAGCCTCAATTAGGACTACTGTGGAGAGTCCTCTTATTTTAGGAAAATCAAAGTGGCAAATAATGTTCTGTTCATTTAGTGTCCCACAGGCTGAGGTGTCCTGGCAGTCATGTGAAGATGCAAGTAAAGGACTCTATATGAATAACCAGCAAAAGCTTCTTCAATATTATTCATTACACTGTGTTCTTATCTTTGATAACATCAAAAGTTTGTTCCTGTACATCACAATAAATCAACGATTTTAAGGAATAATAATTATGAAATGTTTGAAGATAGTCTATTAAAAACAGAATGTTTTCCTTTTTATTTACAATGAAAGATTGAAGGCAAACAGGGCATGAATCCTTTACCAAAAGACCAATTAGAGATACTTCACCTATTTTCCCTGACAGCGTAGCAAGGGCAAACTTTCTTACCAACCATAAGTTTAGCAAAACAGAAAAGACACTGAGGTTCCGACATTTTAAAACGGTGTTAAATTTATACTCTCTGTCCTGATAAGGGTTCTTATCTCTGATCTGCCTCCTACCAGCTTGTGTAGCTGGTCATTTTTCTTCCATGTTTCCTCGCTGATTGCTGAAGTGAAAGTGATGAGGGTCATAGATGTGGTGGCGGCTGCGGGCGGGTACGCACAGGTCCCCTCTGGACAGGAGCGCACAGTTCCCCAGCTGGGGGCGGGTCTCCATAACTAGCAGGTTGCAGTTGAACCCATTCCCACAGCAATTGCCTTGAATTCCAGAGCTTCTTTGCCCAAAGTCACCCTTAATTTGGGGGTCAGCCTGAATTTAATATTTGGTTAGCCTGAGAACTTAAAGTCCTAGCCCTGACCCAGGTTGAGCCACCTCTGCGGGGTCATTTCAGCTCTGAGCTCCATTGGACCGACTGAGGCTTCGATGTGAGGGCTGCACAGTAGCCACCCCTCCCTCCCAGCTCCATGCTCTTCAGGGCACCTTTGTCTCCAGAGTCTTCACCCAAAATTTCCTACATGCAAACCTCTATCTCGCTGAGTCTGCTCCTGCAGCTGACCTGAAACGCTCTGTTGGTGAGAAGTTAACTTATTTCCTTTTCTGCAACCAATTTGAAAGAAAAAGATACCCCTTTGCAAAATTATTACTATATAACTTGGAAAGTGCTACTGATCACATGTAAGCAGTGAATCTCATTTTATTGTTTAAGGGCATCTTTTTCTGGGACCCCATTCACAGCACTCTGTTTCCTGTAGCTTACTTCCTCAGTGTACACAGAAGCCAGAGGTCAGGGCACTACAATTCAGAGCTTAAATATTAGCAGAGGTGTTGCCTGCAAGAAATGCTAAGTTCTTTAAGCAATGGTTTTCTTTCTATCATTTTTAAAAAAAATCAAAACTCTCAATGGAAGACACTTTTTCAGTCCCTGAGAAACCACTAGTGCTAAATGATTGTTCATTGTGTTCTCTGTTTCAATTCTTTCTTCAGATATTGTTTGCTTGAAATGAATTTTTAGTTTTGTTAGTTAATAATAAGAAACTCATATATATAAATATATATGAGATATTGGAGCACACATATTTGCAAACAGAAATTATTTCATATAGATGAGTAGAAATGAATTCTATTAGAGCATCAGAGGAAAAGATCAGAAATGAAAAAGCTGTAGCCATGACATTGCTTTGAAAAAAAAAGCCTGCAAATACTATATCAGATACTTGAATTAAAATTCTTAATTTCTGAAATATCTTACATGCATTATTTAATGAGTCCTCCTCAAGAGTAGAAATACAGAAAACCATTAATTGCTTCAGACCTCAGAATTTATGGAAATCTTTTCAGTTTTGCTTTGTATCTCTAACATATAACCCAGGTCTATGGAAGAATTCAAGTGTCTTTGAATGTGACTGAAAAAAAAATTGCTCCTTTATTTTCCCTGTTCCTTTATGAAACCTCGTGATTACCACAGTTACAAATGTGGACAGAAATGACAGTACTAGCGCGGGTGTGATTTTCTGACCATTAGGAATCTGAGATAGTTTTATGTCCCATTATAGTTACTGCAAATATCATGAAATATTTTTTATACTCACCACTACTTTAAAATCATAGTAGTTATTTGGTCCTCTGCTAGATCTTATTTAATGCATTAATCAAGCACTCATAGACCAATTTGTTTATTAAAATGTATTACTAACATTATTTTAAGTCTAACTGAGCTCAGTTAGACTTGAATTTAGGCCAAGAATGGAATTATTTTGAATGAGTATATTTCATACACTATTTGGGATATACATTAAAAGAAATGATTTATTTTCATCTTTTCTGAGGTATTTTATTTTATTCATTTAAACACATTTGTATTCACACACACACACACACACACACACACACAGAATTGAGAAAGTGTGTCTGATTTTGGACCCATTGCCTTACAAGCATTTATATAGGGCTCTCAGCCAGAGTGTTTATGCTCAATTGCAAATCCATTGAGTACAGTCAAGCATCCAGTTGGCTTCTGTCTGGAATCAGTCCTTTGAATTGCCATGGGCAAAGTGCTGGTCTTTCGGTGTAGTGTGCACAGCGATTCATCCTTGGCTAAGGTTTTTTGAAGAATGGAATGAAGGGTACACCAGAGCCTCCCTGGGAGTAAGGTCTGAGCCAGGAGAGGAATGTATAAATCCTTTCTTTCTTCTTTCTTTGCAGTGGTGGGGATGAAACCCAGGACTTTGCACATGCTGAACTTATTCTTTAGTGAAGATTTTTCTCTTCTATGGGTTGGTGTGGACAGTGCCTCCCTCTGTCACAGACTTTACCCACCAACAGGAGACAGTGAAGTGCACAGGTCTCCCAGAGGTTTTTTTTTTGTTTTTTTTTTTTTTCCAGGAATAATACTCAGCTGTATGAGTTAGAAGAGCATCAAAGTAATTTGCATGCAATTTGCATAAGATGTGGTATTTGTCCATAAAACTCTATTGGCTACTTTCAAGTGGTTTTCAGGTTCATTTGTTATTGCTGCACTGAACGGGATGGCATTTTGATTTCATCCTCTGTCTTCCTTCGAACTTATCACTGGAATTAACATAAGGAACTGAACTGGGCAACAGAGTGGAGAAAGAAATCGGAGGCCACGGAAAGATGAAGAATGGTAAACCTCCCCCCCTCCACCCTCCATTTATTCTCTATGGGCCATCAGCCATGTACAGTAGTGTTAGGCATCAGGCATGTCTTCCCTTGACAGTCTTTGAATTCCCCAGATGTGCACTCCTCTCCTCAAGACTCTGGGCTTGGTATTTGCTCAGCCTGGAATGCCCTTCCTCCAGGTAGTCATCTGGCTTATTGTCCCCAAATTAGAGTTGCTGGATTAAACAAATAAAAATTTGGAGCATCCAGTTAGACTTGAATTACTGGTGCACAATGAATTTATTTTTATATGTATGTTCTAAATACTATTCAGGACATATTTACACTAAAAGAAATGATTCTTGCTCTGAAATTCAGGTTTAACTGGGCATCTGTATTTAATCCATTTTAGTCCGTATTTCACATCACCCATGTTACCTGCCATGATACTGTTTTTGTCTGACAATTTTCAATCTCAAAGCGCCCTTCCTGTAGCTTTTCCTATCTAGCTCTGCTTTTTCAGTGAATTCATAGTATGTATTGATTTGTGCTCATATTTGCCTGAAGTAATATTAATTTCTTCATTTGGCATAGCAGCAAGCATCCTAGGAGTACATAAGCAGTACGTTTAGATAAATAGAATTTAAGAGGGTATGGTTGGTCCTCATCTCTGGAGTTTCCACATTCAAGAATTCAACCAACCAGGGACTGAAAATATTTGGAAAAAAAGTTGTGCTTGCACTGAACATTTCTTGTCCTTGTTCCTTGAACAATACAGTATAATAACTATTTACATAGCATTTGCATAGTATTTGGTATTATAAGTAGTCCAGAAATGATTTAAAATATATAGGAGGATGTGTACAGGTTACATGCAAATACTGTCCTTTTCTCTAAGAGATTTGAGCATCCCTGCATTTGGGCATCTGCCAAGGTCCTAGAACGAATCTCCTGTGGACACCAAGGGAAAACAGTGTTTGTAAGGTCTGAGCATCATTAAGGGAGACCATAAACTGATGAAGCAACCTGAGGTGGGAAGATGGATGTGCCTCCACCGTACCACAGCCTAAAAGGGTCAGGGGAGGGATCAGTCACCTGCCCCCAGTGAGTGCTGTTATTGCAGGGGAAGGCTGTGTGACAGTGGCTGCAAAGGAGGCCATCAGGGAGAAAGCTGAGCCACAGATACACCATCTCCCTGTCCTTGGCTTTTGTTCTCCCATTATCCAAACCAGCTGGAAGCCCGGGGCAGAGAGACCTGTTAAAGCTGTCCAGAGAGTTTAGTGTCCAGGGGGCATAGAAGGAGTGGAGAAGGTGAAGGAGCAGATTTGAAGGGGCTAATGGCAAACACACAACCTGCTTGGGCACTGTCAGCTCCCCTGATAAAGGAAAGCTCTTGGTGATGAGTCTGCTCACTCCTCTGTCTGCATCCCCTGAAGTGTCTGCCGTACAGTAGTGCTTAATAGACACTTGGTGAAGTCATGAATATGATACCTAGTGTATCCAGCTAAGATGTGGTTGAATTTGATGAAAAAGGAAGGGCTAGAAAGGCCTGCTTCCTGCTTGTCTGGGTCAGGGTGAGTCGATCACTTAAGAGAAAATAGCTGTGTTAGGTCCTAGGCATATGTTCAGCCCATTCCATTCCGTCATCACAGGTAAGAGCACAGACTGTGGGAGCAGTCTGGATAGACAGTCCATCTCACAGGAGCATCTGACATCAGGACATCTGGATCCAGTGGAGGTCTTCAGAGGAGGGTAGAATACTGCCAGGAAGCACACAGCAGCAATTGTATTTAGAAATCTAAGCAGGTGATGAGGACCAAAAAGCTGGACAGCAAATAGCACAGTCTAGGCCTTGGGAATTTCCAGAACTAAGGCTTTTGGATGCAAGAATAAGGGTGAAATGGAGAGGACAATAGAGGATCAATGTCCCAATTAGATGGTTGTTCTCATTCCTGAGACTGGAAATATGGGGCCCTAATTAGGGATCGAGTTATTAAAGCTCAGCTAGAAAGTAGAGATACCATCTGATTATCCAGGTGGAATCAGGTGATTAGACTTGAATTTGAGGTCAGTAGTGGCCTTGCATTAAAGGAGACTTCATGCTGAGCCACAGTGATGGCCTTCATCACCTGACACTCCCCTAAGGATGAGAGGAGATGGCACCACCGGGTGGGATGTCCTGTACCTTAGAAATGGAAGGAAAGAAAGGGGTAACTAATAGTTATGGAGTGCCCTGCAGTATTCATATCGTATCTGAAATCTGCAGTCATTCAGTGCAGTACACATTATTATCCCATGAAGAAGCTGACACTCTGGTTCAGATCCTGGCACAAAAATCTATTGAATGGCTTTCTTCGTGTTCTTGAGGAAAGAGCAATCTAGAAAAAAGCTACCTTTTTTTCCTTTTTTGCTACTTACTTGTACCCATTTCTGATTAAATGAATCAACACATTTTATTAGGACTTCTGACTGCACAATGAAGGGTTCTTCTTTTCTGGATGTATCAAGGAGTGACAGCAAAAGTGTACTCATTCAAAGGATGGCTTGAAAGATTTCCTGCCAGTGATTACAGGTGATTTATGGAAAAGCATGTTTCACTGAATTGCATTAAGGAGACAATGATACTCAAAAATAGCCCACTCTGCTGTCAGGATGGGTCATGGCCTGTCCTGACAATTAGGATCCTAGGTTCTGAAAAACGGAATGGTGCGTTTGCAACTTAAAGTCTTGGAAACACTGGGAATGGGAGTTTAGATTCGGCTGAGGAAATAACCTTCCAAATGAATCTACATAACTCTTGGAATCTCAGGTGACATTTTACCACTGCCTGTAAAGCCCAAGTACACTTCTCTTTTAACCCCAAACTGGGCCTTTTTCTCCCCCATCCCCAAGAGGGAAATCAATTGAAAGGGAATTTGTTAAAGTAAAATATCTGCCCAAGGCATTGTCAACTCAAAGTAGCCACCTAACACTCCAATCCTCCATGGCTTATAAATAATTAGAGAAAACAAGCATTAAAAGTAGCAATGATGGAAACAGTGATTATTTGGTCTTGTAGAAAACCATTCATCTGAACTCCTTTACACTAATCAAGATAGATCACATTTTAGAAAGATCTCTAATTACTTTCCTGTTATTATTTATATACGCCAAGTGTATGGGGATTGTTGCTTGCTGAGTGGCCTCGTGAGGTATGTCAGGGTATTAAATATTGATCGACAAGTCTGGCGGCTGTGGACGGAGCTGGACTCCCCACCCCACCCTTGGCTCCACCACAGGTCTACATCCACAATGGTGCTTCATTATGAGCAACGTGACAAAATGGAACAGGTATACTTTATAACTCCAAGATAATTCCAATCTAAAAATTCTTGGCTTGAATCATGGATTCATGACATATTTCTAGCAAGTCATTTAACATCATCCTACTGCATGTCACATAAGTATGATTTTTATCGTCACTGGCCAAGGCAAGTCAATCACACGATACCTGTGTTTCTACCTTTTGCACTCAGAACAGACATCACTAATCCACACTGGAATTACCTGGCTGAGCCTGCTTCTTAACACAGTGCTCCAAGCAATTTCCTCTAATCAATTGGTTTTTCATCTCCTGTGCCATTCCTTATTTATCATCCAGTATCCACACTTAGAGTCCCTTAGTGGGGTGAGTTTATTACCTCTCAAGATGGCTCATTCCACCCTAAGTCTGATTGTGAGCAGAGTTCTTTCAAAATACCTCTCAGCAATATAACTTATAAGTGACCAAATTTCTGCCTTTTCCTTACCCCTTTATCTCTTTTTCTCATCTACTGTAGGAGTGTCTGATGATACAGAGCTCAGGCACTTTCTCCTCCCGTAATTGGTCTGATCACAAGCCAATCACGAGCCTAGCACGAGCATGCATCGGGAGCGTGGCAGGGGGTGTTAACGGCTGTTGGTAATTGTAATTGGTGAATGTCTGCTATATAAGTCTGCTTGTTCCGCATTAAACCGAGCTTGGTCTTCAGAACCCGAGTTCTCGGAGTTGTGTTAGCGCCGTCGCACTCACCCTCCTCACCCCCACAGGCTGCTCCTGTTCCACTTTACAACAATCTACTCTGTTTGTTTTACCTCTTTTTGGATCTGTTGGATTGATGGTATCAACTCCAGGCAGAGAGAAAACATAACCCAACTGCTTGTATTTTATAGGTCCTATTTTATTTCTAATCTATTCAAATTTTTAAAATAAGCTATCTCTGTTGTAGTTTTGGCAGGAAAACAAAGACTCTCAAAACTGTTCTTAAAACTGTGACAGAAGGTCACCAGGAGGGCCCCAAAGATGAGGAATTAGAAAAGAATTCAGACTTGAAACTGGAGCTGCACTTTGAAAGGCTAGGAGGAGCATTTCCAGACAGAGCAGGGCAGTACCCTGCAAGGAAAGAAACGGGAGGGTTGATGGTGGCTGCGAGAAAGTTTTCAAATGTAAGATGGTGGGCTCCTTAAACCACAGACTTCTGGACCCCATCCTCTATCCATAGAATGAAGGTGGGACGAGGTGGCAAGAATTTATGTTGCCAGCAGGTTTCCATGCGGTGCTATGCTGGTGGTCCATGGACCACACTTTGAGAACACTGTTCTGACCTCAGCATGCTTGTGTGCTCCCATCCCTGAAAGGTCACGTCTTGTTTTGTGTCTGGCCTGTTTTCTGAGTAGTGAGCATGGAACAGAATGAAGATGAACATATTCTTCAAGTAAAAAAAAAAAGAAAAGAAAAGAAGAAAGAAAAAGAAGACGTGAATCTTTGTCAGTGTGACAAGGTGGTTGGTATCAGCTTGGCAAATGCAGACTTACAATGGGCACAAGTGTGGAAGTAGAAAGCACAGCTCATAAAGGATGTGATGAGGAAATTCATAGGGAATCAGGAGGCAGGGTGGGGAGCAAGCCCACTACCACCCCAACACACACCAAAGGTCTGCAGTGGACACTGAGATCTGGGGTCTGACCTTGCAAGAGCATGTGATATGGTGCCTGATGCATGGAAGTCATCATCGCATTGCAGGGTACAGTGCTCTGTGTATCCCCATCTCCTCCCACGGACAGTACTTCTTTGACTTATTTAACTAGACTCCTCAATAACCATTCAACCTGATTCCTTTATGTTCTTTTCTCCATCTCTCCAGCCACTTCCCCTCTCTCAGTTCTCTTTCTACCTGCCCTTTAGTGGAATTCCAGATTACATGGTCCCGATACTTCAATTCTATAAGCCAACACTATTTTGTCAACACTAGTGCAATGAATAATCCCTTTCTTTAGAAAAAAATCATTTTGTGCATTTTGTGCATCAGTACGGTGTTTGGTATGATGAAGCAATTCATAAGCAATTAGTCCAGACCTGTGGGTCATTCTTTATCTGACAATCTGTAGGATTAGATCCACTCTCCATGAACCTCCTAATTTGGAAACAGATTCAGAATTTCATTTTGCCAAACAATTCTTTCCTTCTCTCAAATCTGATTCTTACATCAGATTATACAGGAAAAGAAGATGATGCGGATCCATCAAAGAGAGGGAAGGGAGATAGAAGAGGGGAAAGGACAGAAAAGAGGAAGGGATGTGAACAGATGAGTGGTAACATGTTGTTATATTGCTTTGGGGACTTTTTGAAGGCCACATTTGATTTCTACTGAACGACATTTATGAAACTGAGAGAAACCTTAAATAAGCCCTCTAGGCTTACTTGCTTTTAGCTATTAAAAATCACTGGAGGTCACACAGCTGAGCAATATGTTATGAACCTCCCACTAGTTCTACTGTAATGACACCCCTGACATGTGGGTCATGACGATAATGGTTGCCCAGTTTAATTTTCAGGAACTTGAAGGACCCTTGTCAAAAGCACTGACTGTTTATTTGCACATTTGGCGGGGGGGTGGGGAGGACTTTTGACACCAGGGGGCCAGATACACCACCTGCAGATCACATTACTGAGACTATTTTCTGAACACATGAGCAAGCCATGAAGATTGACTACACGTGGGCAGACAGCAGTTTACTTCATCTCTGATGACTTTTCACCCTACTTCTTTATCTCACAAATATCCCCCAACGCTACCTTCAGGGATACAGATTTGAGACTTGGGCTCCCTCCCATCCCACTGGGATGGGACCTTGACCACCCTAGGAGCAAACTCTCTTTTGCAAAAATTCATTTTTCAATGATTGGCATGCTATGTGGATAGAAAAATGGGCTTGGCTTACCAGCATCCTCAATGCTTTATTCTGGCTTGCTCTTCTCAGGAGTGAACTTTTGGAGGCATGTTAATTACTCTGATCAGAGGACTTGGAGAAGCCACGTGCTCTCTCATGGAGGGGTTGGAACTGGTGACTGTCCTGTGCATCCAGGTGGGTTTATTTACTTATTTTTTCTCTTGGTTCAGGTTGAAGGGCTTTCATGAGGGAACCTCAATGTCATTCCCGTATCATATTCAAGACTTTCTATCCAAAGTGGATTTAAGCAAGCACTGTGAAAAATCTGCCACCCTTCTCTGAAGGTGCCTACATATCTCATGAGATGGACCGTGTATCTATAAACAAGGAGGGCAAACTGCCATTCAGGAGTTGAGTAGAAGAGAAACCACTCTTAAAATTTTGTGGAAATATTATCTACACTCTATTTTTTTATTTCTGAAGAAATGCTTAATTTCAAGTGTGGCACAACATTATTCATTTCTCTCTATTCCTGTGCCTTCTGTATAGTTATTTCTGTACTTCTCAACAAACTTTCCCAATCTAAATGAATATTAGAATATCCCAACATGGGTTACTTATGAGATTACATTTTTGCTTCTTGATTCTACCAGAGTCCCTTCCCCTTTCTCTGAGTACTGAAGTGATACTGAGTAGATATCTTTTTCTTTACAATTAAAGCAGGTTTTCTTTGGTTTTGCTCTCAGCATTTATGCCATCCCTTAAGTGAACTGCAGATGCCTTTAATTCTTCCCAACCCCAGTCAAGGCATGCTAATCAGTACGGTTTGGTTTCCAAAGTTCTCCCTTTTAATCCCTTTGCCTGGCTAATTACAAATGAGTCCTAAATACTCTGCAGGCCAAAGAAATTAGAAGAGGCCAAAGACACAAGTGAACTCTGACAAGCAGCCTGTGTGCTCACTTCTTTAGTCACTGGGCCTTTGTGGTTGGGGACAGCTGCTGCAGAGAGGGAAGCAGGACATCTTGGGCCTCAGGGGAAATGCCAGCTGGAATACGTGAAGCTTTTTACTTGAAATCCCAGCAGCTCATCGTTCCTGAAGACTCTCCTGAGTAACAAGAAGTGTGCTTAATATTGCAAATTCTCTTTTGCGACTGCTTTGTCTGCTGTCATCTCCTCTCTTCTCTTCACCACCCTTCCAGCAAGAAAACCGGCACATGTTTGGCTCCGGGTCAGTTCTCCTTTGGGAGTAAAAGTCTTGGCACTTCTGTCTCAGTTTTGGCTGTAGGAAAGAACATTTTTCAATAATGCTGCTGAAATGCTGCTTTCTCTACTCCAGTGCTTTATCTGGCAAAAGGATTTGTTGGGCCTGCACCCAAAGCAAATGAAAAAAGAAAAGGGGGAAATGGCTCCAGGAGGTAAGGTGCCAGTTCTTCTGCCCTTGAGTTTGTGTTTCTGTTGCTCATCATATTTTTCTTTCCAAGTCTCCAAGCCTTCCCTCTAGAGCATCTCTGTATTTCTCCTCAGAAGAGCTGGTCTCCCTCTCACTGAATCATTGACACTCCCTTTGTGTGACAGGGCTGTCTTCTCACATCCAGCATCTAGGATGTAGCAGCCTCAGTGCCAGGAAAAGGCATCTGTCCTGTGCTGAGTCCAGCCAGATGAGTTGGCCAACCTGACCAAGATCCCTATGGAAACTGGACTTCCTGGGGTTAGGTGCCATTATTTCCATCATTCAGTGATTCCATTTACAAATTATATTTTATTTGCACTGAAATTTCTAATCTTTGACTTTAGTTATTTTTTAAGTTGATAGACTTGATATTTTGAGCAGTTTCAGGCTTTTAAAAATATTCGTAAAGGTGAATAGTCAAGAAAAATTGTCATTAATGTAGATGTGCATGTAACAACTATTAAAAAATGGGGAAAAGACTATTTAAAAAACTAGAAACTACATGTATAGTCAAAATGCTTCATAAATTGTGTAATTTCACACGCCAATTTAAGTAAGCTGCAACTCCAAATTATAAGAAAGATGCCCTGTAATTTGAATCACAGGACTCTTAATCAAAGAGAGGACATTGCCCTATGCTGGCAGATTGGGGAAGGAATGTATATTCATAGGATTAATTAAAATAAAAGTTTTATGTTAAAAAAATTCCAGTGTGAAGTGCAGAGAGTTTCCTGCTGCACCTCTATCTCACTTTTCCCTAATGTCGGCACCTTATTATTGGTGCCATGCATTTGTTCTGTGTATGTGACACCTGTTGTCTTTCTCCCAGATTTCTTGGATGTTCTCGTCTATCTTATTCATTCTTTCTTTTCTGCTTGTTGGTTTTGGAAATTTCTGTGATAATTTGTTGACAAGTGCATCAAAGATACTCATTTCTCTTTTTAATTTCTAGCATTTTTTCTTGATTATTTTTTAGAGTTTCTATCTCTCTGCTTATATTAAGTTCTGTCTTTCACGTTGTCAACTTTTTCCATTACCTCCCTTAACATATTAATCATACTCACTTGAAATTCTGGGTCTGGTTATTCCAACATCTCTGCCATAGGTGAGTATGGATCTGGTGATTGGTCTATTCTCCAGACCATGTTATTTTTGTTTTGTTGTCTTTTAGTATGCCTTGTAAATTTTTGTTTTTTGAAATGTGAAAGGAAATGAGGTAACTGAAGCCTTACTGGAAAGATTTATATGCTTTGGGGTTAGGATGTGTTTAATATTTGCTATCACTGTAGTTGTCAGAGGCTAAAATTTCCTCTTGGCTTTCATGTTTTTGTCTCCTGTGTTTTCACTATTTTTAGAGCTTCTTGAATAAGGTCTGAGACATACCATTCTTTGGTTGTATTACCCTGGTATTATTTAGGGGCTCAATTGATATGGTGTGGGGCAGAAGCATTGTTCTATATTTATATGTATATTAATGACCCCATGCCTTAGGCTGTGACCTTTACCCATCCTTCTCAGATTTGCTACCTTCCACCCTTTCCAGCATAGATGACAGAACTGGTAGTGGAGTGGAGTTGGATGTGTCCCTTTGGCCATAATGTTTAGGCTCTGGTGAAACCTTAGTGAGTTATGCTTAATAAGATAGATTTTTTCCCCTAAAATTTAACACCAAACAATAAATAACCCAATCAATAGATGGGCTAAGGAACTGTACAGACACTTCACAGAAGAAATACAATCGATCAACAAATATATGACAATATGTTCATCATCTCCAGCAATTAGAGAAATTCAAATCAAAATGACTCTAAGATTTCATCTCACTCCGGTCAGAATGGCAATTATTAAGAATACAAACAACAGTAAGTGTTGGTGAGGATGTGGGGAAAAGGGACAATCATACATTGCTATGGAACTGCAAAATGGTGCAACCACTCTGGAAAGAAGTATGGAGATTCTTCAGGAAACTTGGAATGGAACCACCATTTGACCCAGCTATCCTACCCCTCGGTTTATACCCAAAAGACTTAAAATCAGTATTTTTCAATGACACAGCCACATCAATGTTTATAGAAGCTCAATTCACAATAGCTAAACTATGGAACAAACCTAGGGGCCCTTCAACAGATGAATGGATAAAGAATATGTGGTACATATATACAATAGAATATTACTCAACCTTAAAGAAGAATGAAATTATGGCATTTGCAGGTAAATGGATGGAACTAGAGAATATCATGCTAAGTGAAATAAGTCAATCCCCCAAAACCAAAGGTTGAAAGTTTTCTCTGATAAGTGGATGCTGATTTATAATGGGGGGTGGGTAGGAAAGAATGAAGGAACTTTGGATCGTGCAGAGGGGAGTGATGGGAGGGGTGGAGCAGTGAGAATGGGAAGGACAGTGGAAAGAGATGAACATTATTACCCTATATATGTGTGTGATTACACTACTAGTGTGTCTCAACACCATGTACAGACAGGCGTATGAGAAGTTATGCTCCATTTGTGTACAATGTGTCAAAATGCATTCTACAGTCATGTATAACCAATTACAACAATTTAAAAAAATTTAAAGCTTTTTCTAAGTTTTATTAAGATAATTTTTTCCTCCTCTTTGTTTAAGAACTGATAAGGTTTCTGAAGGTAAAACTCCCAAAAGTTTGAGAGATCCCTGAGATCCCCACCTGGTGGAAGTTTTAATTCTAAATTGCCAACATTGGGCATGTTTTCCTACCCTCTGGAACAGGTTTCTAGAGAAGTGCCCCCTTCTGGGCTTCTGCTCTGGTAACTTGTGATTATCTGCATCTGTATGTGCTTGTTATAAATTTGAGGGCAGTAGTTTGCCCTTTTATCAGGTGGCTCCAAGGACAGTTGTTGATTTTCAGTTCATC
>JAJEJO010050411.1:2148-12629 GCA_020662805.1 Glaucomys volans | reverse complement strand
AATACTACTATTCTAAAAAGTTCTGCCATAAAATTATACTGTACTGTTCAAAACTCCTATTTTTCAGTGCCTGAGAGGTGCTTGATAATGCGATGTCCCAAGAAGGGTGCTTTCCCACTGCCTCCAGGTCAGGAATAATCAACACTTGTGGGCAAAGGCAACCTGATGCTGATAGATGGTCAGTCACAGCGTGGGCGCAGGCCTGGGCACTAGATCAGGGACGGGGCACAGGCCTGTGCTTG
The DNA here is from genome assembly GCA_020662805.1 of Glaucomys volans. Taxonomy (NCBI): domain Eukaryota; kingdom Metazoa; phylum Chordata; class Mammalia; order Rodentia; family Sciuridae; genus Glaucomys; species Glaucomys volans. The sequence continues at coordinate 12,387 of JAJEJO010050411.1, read as the reverse complement.
GTGCTGGAGATGGCGGGCCTGATGGCTCGGGGTCTGTGTTCACAGCTGAGGCTTCCCAAGGCAGGTCTGTACTTGGACATGGGGGATCCAAGCAGTTGGTCCTCTGAGCTCCTGACTGTGGCTTCTCTTCATGTTCTTGATGTTGCCTTTGCTCCTTTGCTGGGAAGAAGGTTTTTAGTTTGATACCATCCCAATTATTAATTTTTTTTTTTTTTGGTACTAGGGACTGAACACAGCAGTGCTTCTCCACTGAGCCAAATTCCCAGCCCTTTTTTAAGATTTTATTTAGTGTCAGGGCCTCACTGAGTTGCTTAAGGCCTCACTAAGTTGCTAAGACTGGTTTTGAACTTGTGATCCTCCTGCCTCATCCTCTCAAACCACTGGGATTACAGGTGTGCACCACCTCACCTCATCCATTTACTGATTCTTGATTTTACTTCTTCCATTTTAGGAGTCTTGATGAGGAAGTCAGCTCCTAAGTTGACATGATGGAAAATTTGGCCTACATTTTTTTCTTGTACATGTTTTTCTCCAGGGTCTCTGGACCATTTTACCAAAAGTACTATACAGATTTAATGCAATTCCTATTAAAATCCTAATGACATTCTTCATAGAATTAGAAAATGCCATCATGAAATTCATTTGGAAAAATAAGAGAACCAGAATAGCCAAAGCAATCCTTAGGAAGAAAAGTAAAGCAGGAGGTATCACAATGCCAGACCTTAAATTATACTACAGAGCTATAGTAACAAAAATAGCATAGTATTGGCACCAAAACAAGCAAAAAGACCAGTGGAACAGAATAGAAGACACAGAGACAAACCCACATAGAGACAGTTATCTCATACTTGACAAAGGTGCCAAAAACACACATTGGGGTAAAGATAGCTTCTTCAACAAATGGTGCTGGGAAAACTGGAAATCCATATGTAGCAAAATGAAATTAAACCCCTATCTCTCACCCTGCGCAAAACTCAACTCAAAGTGGATCAAGGAGGCCTGTACACTTGAAGCACTGTGGGGAAAGGGAAGAAAGGTAAGAAGTGAACTCTGATGGGTGGTCAGTTGTACTTAGCTGGAGGGAAGAGGTGCAATGGACTGCATTGACTGGTTCAAGAAATTTTGTTGCTTGTTTTTAAAGAAAAGTGAGATGTACGCATTTTAGGAAAGTGAAAAGAAGAGATGGGGGATCTATGGAAAGACAGAAAAATTTTATAGAAGAGAAAACTTTGAATGAAAAAATAAAATCAACACCAAAACAGTGTTAAAGGTATCAGATCAGGGAACAGGAAGAAATGTGTTCCTAGAGAGATGCTGGAAAACAATTGAACAACAAACCTGCAGCCATCCACGTCTGCTTTCAGCACTGCTCCCATACAGCACAAAGTCAGACAGTATAAATTCAACTCAAACAGAAGACAGATGGTCCTCGAAGTCTGTAGGCACAGAAAGATGTTTGAGGTGATTCATTACAGCCAAGTGAAGAAGGCTTTTGGTTGCCGACTTAATAAATTACTACAGAATTTTCACAAAAACTAAGATTGTTAGACATGGGTTTAATGTTTGGTAATCATAATAAAAAAAGAAACTATTTAATCTTCATTTTCCTTAAGCCTTCTAAAAAATTGAAATCTAAGAAAAAATGTTTTATAATAATTTACCAAGTTTATATGCACATTAGAATCAGTTAGCAGCATAATTTTATGAGAGAAATCATGCCAGATAAAACTAAAAGACTTTAGTCAGGTGACAACCTGACTAAAGGTTTGAGAGATATAAATAATGCTAGACTATACTATTCAACATTAGGAACATTAGTTTAAACAATCTTAGTTTCACAGCCCTTCTGTCTTAAAAAGGTTTGCAGTAAAAAAGATACTTTGGATTTGAGAGCAATAAGCCACACAATGTCTTAAAATCTAATGTGTAATTGGTGTAATTGGTTGGTGTAATTTACTAGAGCTCAGGTCCAGCACTGAAAATCATCAGAAAAAGAACAAAGATGATGAAAAACAAATTAATAGCACGGTGCTTCTCAGTAAACCATAATGCAATACTTATCAGGCATCAAAATGACTTGTGTAGGCCGAGACCAGCTTTCATCTTCATTATTATTGTTTTAAATTTAAAATATAACATCCCCCCAAATTAAAATGAAATATAGCATCCCTGTAGAAACACCTATAAAACATACATTGGCAGTTTAATGAGTGATAATCATAGTTATCCCTTTACTTCCCCCTCAGGGACAACTAACATCCTAAATTTTATGTTGATCATTCCCTTGTTCACTGTATACTGCTTCTACCTGTATGTGTATCCTAAGCCATATTGTTTAGCATCAGCTACCTATGTCTTGGCCTTTGTGTTGACCAACATTTAGATTTTCACCCTTCTACTGAGTATGAAATCATACTTCATTGTGGTTTTAATTTACATTGCCCAGTTACTGAGTTTGAGCCTCTTAGGTTTTATGGAACAGTGGGAATGACTCTTCCAATAGCCACTTTGCCCATTTTTTATATTAACTTACTTCTTTCTAGAAATTCATTATGTAATCCTATTAGCTATATGTCCTACAGACATCTTCTTGTTTGGTCTGTTTTTCCAATGAACAACCATCCTTATTATGTCCAAAATTTACCATTTCTCCTTCTGTGATTTTTACCTTTTCTGTTTTATTGAGTTGGCTCTTGTCCTAGCCTTAATCAGTTTTCATAAATGTTTCATGTAGGCTGCATATTAGTATGCCGAATCAGTAGTGTATTTTCAAGCCATTTAATAGTTATTATTATTTAATTTATTACATTAAGCTTAATTGTTGAGTTAAAATCTTCTATAGCTTTACCAATATTTGTCTACCTGATCTATTAGTAATTTAGAGAGTACTATAGAAGTAGATTTGCCAGATTTTTTTGTAGCTTGTCAACTTTTGATTTACCTGTTTTGAAACTACATTACCTTTTTATACTTAAAGTTTAGATTTGCTATCAAGTGAATTAAAAATTGTAACATTATGTTGTGGTTCTTTTTATTTATTATTGCTTTATAATAATTATTACCTAAGATTAAAATAGCTGCCCAGTTTCTTTCAGTTGTTTTGTTTACCTCTTTTTCCATTCTTTGGTTCTAAATATTTAGATACCCTTGTGATATATGTGGTTTGTTATAAGTAGTGTAAGACTGAAGGAGTTTTGTGGGGATTTTTGTTTGTTTTTGTTTTCTTTCTAGACTGGCCATCTTTATACTTTATTTTCAGAGTTTATTCAATTTATATTTATTGTGGTTAACAATACAAAAGCATCTCCTGCTTAATATCAATAATTCATTCTTAAAATATCAGATATTTTGCATGAAAACACTAACTAGGAGTTTATTTTCTTTTATTTTAAATGAGAAAATATAAAATGCATTGTATGTTAATCTTACCTCCCAACCATTTTCTTAAATAAAATACTGAAATGTAAAAACCAAATTATCATAATAGGTTGGAAAAGTTTAAAACATTGTTTTCTGATTAACAAACATGTAAAGTCTGCATGTATACTTTGAATATTATGTTCACAATTTGGCAAGGCAAATGACAACAGCAAGATCAGATTTGTTAGAAAAAGTACAGTGAAATTTTTCCAATAAAAACAGGATAATTACCTACAATGAACTGTCAGTCACCTAGTTAGAAGAAAACTTAAAAACTGAGACAGAAGTAGAGCTGACAGTAATCGTGATTGGCTGTGCAGTGTTGATGTGGATAAGTGAGTTTATAAAGGGTGGTTTCAAGCAAACTATTCAACTCAGAAACTGATAGAAATTCTCCATCATTTGCTGAAGATGTTCCTGAACAACAAGGCCATGAGAAATTTTCAGAGGAGGTAAACAATATTTAAGGGTGAAAATTTTTGCAAAATGGAGATTTGTTTAAAATCCCATTACTTGCATTTTTTTTTTCTTCTTTCTTCAAAGTTTTAACACTTCTTTAGCTGGGTGTGATGGTGCTCACCTGTAATCCCAGCGACTCAGTAGACTGAGGCTGGAGGATTCAAAGTTTGAGGCCAGTCTGGGCAACTTAGCGAGGCCCTATCTCAAAATAAATGTACAAAATAAAAATTTTTAAAGGGTTGTGGATATAGCTCAATGGTAAATCACCCCCAGGTTCAATCCCAGTATCAGGAAAAAGTACACATACTTTTTTTTAGAAGGCTGAATATGAAAGGCACTATGGGAATGTATTCAGGGTAAGCACACAATGGTGAAGGCTAGTTTTTGGGTGTGAACTGTGATGTCTTGCTCAGGGCCAGCATCCATTTTGCTGGGGAGCTCTGCATGCTTTTCAAAAGATCTTCATATGATTCTAATGATTCATCCATTGCATTGAATGCAACCTGATACTTTTTCAGCTTATCATTTTATTAAAAATGCTTTGAGTACTTGGAATGTAAGTTGACACTGCTCTTGCCTAACTACTAGCTGGTAAAAATTATGTTCAGTGGTATGTAAGTTCTATGATATTGGGTTGTTAAAAGGAGATGTTCTACTGGAAAGATACTAGCTGAAGAAACCTCTACAATATATGCTTGTGTTTTAATTTACTTTTTCAGTTTTGTAATTCTTTGTCCAGTTCTATCCCTCTTCTCAGTTTCCCTCCCTCCTTCTTCTTTTCTGCCTTCCAATCCAAATGTAGGCTGGCTTATGGCTCTGAACTATCAGCAACGACACTAGACACTTCTCTGATTCCCAACACCAAGTTTCACTCAGGCGAATCACCTGCTGTCCCCTTCCTTGGAATGGGTTTCGTTTCTCATTTTCTATAGCTCTAAATAGATAACTTTTCAAAGTCCTGGCTTAACTGGAGGTCACCTCCGAAGGCATTTCCAGCTTCAGCTGGCTCCTTCCCCACATCAGTACCTCTGCCAAAGCAGAAGCATGAGGTCTCGGTACAAAAGCCAGCTGGGTGCACCATGCTACCCAAGGTTCTGCCTTGACTTTAAATCTCACCTCCGAGAAGTCCTTAACTGTGCCAGCTCAGCAATGAATTCAGAAAGATTTTTTTTTTAATGATTCAGTATTTAACTTTTTTCCAAAAAGAAGGCTGCTGCAGACATCTAATCTGCCTGCACTGCTGCCTGCACGTCCATCCTTTTTACCATTGTTCTCCACACCCAGAGAGCCAGAAGCCTGTCAATTAACTTCTCGATTTATGCTAAATGAGTCCAGAAAATAAACCAGCAGACAGAAAATGCTATAATATTTTAATATGGCAAAATGAAATTTAAATCAGAAGAGTAAAATTAGGGTGAATCATATGTCCAACTGTCACAAAGGAGTTGTGCACATAGAGAGGCAGGTTGCTCACCAAATACAGCAGGATTTGAGTTTGAACAGGGCCATTACTATTTTGGGATATCTGTAAAGAAATGTGACACTGATTTTGTTTAAAATACTATTGTTATGGGAAAAAGTGGTTTTATCTGAGTGATGGAAACTATATCTGATTAGTACTTTATATCTGCTTATACTGTTCCCCCGAAAATATCTACAATAAACATGTCTCTTTTTTGTGAAAAGAAAAATGACAATAATGGCTTTTTAAGGCCAAGATATGACATGAAATATATAGCATTTGAGGACTGGGAGGCAGTGTCTATCCAAGGGCTTCAGAAGGTCAGTACTTGGCTGTAGACACCATGGAGCAGACGGGTGCGTTTGATCAGAAAGGAGATAAAAATGATCAAATGGCTTATGGTAGCAAATGGTGTGGAAAGTTTTAAGTATGAAGAATTTGGCAGAGAATGGATTCGGAGTTTATAGGTCTGCATGCTTAGGGAGACGTGTTCCTTTAACTCACAGTGCCATGATGTAACTAAAAGATTTAAAATGAAAGCAGTTCTTTTGAAGGCTGACAATGAAAAAAAAAAAAAAAAAACTTCCTGAAATTGCCTAAGATTAGAAAATACATTTAAATTTTAATTAGGATGATGAATCGGCTCAATATACTATAGACACAGGAAGGTACAAGGAAAAAAGCAGGTTCCTCTTGGGGATGCCCAGGCTGAAGTCAGCAGAGAAGTTTCCTTATAAAATCCATTCATTCAATTATTGGGTGCCTACTATGTGCCTGCTACTACGGGGCTCCCAGGATCCATAGACATATAGGGCATCACTTGCCCTCTAGGATCTTAAGCTCTTTTTAGGAAGACAGATTTGTCTATGGGGCCACAGTATAGCATGAGAACGGCATGTATGTGAAGGACTAAATCTTATCATGGATTCCACCCAGCACAGTATTCTCTCCTTGGTATCTGATCCATTCTCCAGTCCAGATGGGTTTAATCTTATTAGGTAGATATTTACCGAAAGCAAAAGAGGCAAACACAATCACCAATTTCTTGAACAAAGGAGACCTTAACTAAATTTACATTAGAAGATTTAGAATTTCAGTTTGTGGTGGACTAGTCATTGCCAATCCCTGACCTCCTGGCTCCACTGAACAGTATCAGTGGTTAAAATACTTGGCCCCAAATGTGATCAAGAAAAAGAATTCAAATACTTGTGTTTTGAAGCAGAGAACATACACACACTGATGTCCCCTGGTTCAGAAATTGTTTTATTTTATAGTTTCTGCAGAACTGAACTGCTATTTTTAAAAAACTGAAATGCTATAATGCAAATGATAGAGTACAGGCATGTGGTAGCATTGCTCCAATTTCCGAAACAGCTCCGAGAAGTAAATGTGAGACAGTAAAGTCAGAGATGAGAAAGAAGCTCATGGTTTATCAGGTTTCATGGCCTTGCGCTTCCTAGGCCAATGTTATGATATAGATATTATGTGTCCTCCCAAAGCTCCTGTGTGAGACAATGCAAGAAGTTTTAGAGAAGAAATGATTGGGCTATGAGCGCCTTAACCCAGTCAGTGAATTAATCATCTGGTAAGGATTAACTGAGTGGTAACTGAAGGCAGGTAGGGTGTGGCTGGAGGAGGTGGGTCACTGGGGGGAGTATATAGTTTGTATTTGGCTAATGGAGTCTCTCTCTCTGCTTTTCTGATCATCATGTGAGCCACTTCCCTTTGCTACACTCTTCCGCCATGCTGTTCAGCCTCACTTCCAGTCCCAAGGAATGGAGCCAGCTGTCTATGGACCTATGAAAGTCATGAACCCCCAAATAAACTTTTCCTCCTCTAAAATTGTTTTTGTCAGGTCTTTTAGTCACAACAGTGAAAAAGCTGACTAAAACAGCCAATTCTAGAGAATTTGCCCCATCCATACCTTGAAAAGAAAATCCCAAAGGTGACACCACATGGAAAAATTGGGCCAATCACATTTTCAGGAGAAGAGTTTTAGTAACAGAAATTGTAGGGAAGCAGAGGTCATGATAGAGTTGGAGCTGTGGCCTTGTTGTGTCATAGGCAAGATCAGTAAGAGAAACAACTGACCAAAAGAGCAAAAACAGACTGATGACAGTGGGGATGGAAAGGATGGTAGAATGAGACAGACATTATTACACTATATACATATAAGAAAAAGAAATTTTTTAATAAGAAATAAATTTTAGAAAAGAATAAACTGATGAGAGAAAAGCAGGAGGTCAGCGGGGAAGGGATAAGAATGGCCCTGAGATAAAGGGAAAGCATCAGTCCTTCACTTCTGTCCCTGAATCCATACATATCCATGGAATGACATGATGTACCTATAAAAGAGCCTACTTCTTGCTTAGACTAGCTTGAGAGGGTTTGTTTTCTTTGGATTCTAAAGAGTCCTGAGTAAGACAAATCAGAACACAGTTGAGCAGAACCATTTTATTATTTGGCATAAGTAATATTCAAATGCTTCAGTGGGTAAACAAGCTCTATTAGTGAAAATCAACAGAATACTGCCAAGCAAATGGTGAAAAAAGCACTGCTGGCTACCTTGACACCTAAACACGAGAGGGCAGAATGGATTGCATGTACCTTGGTTTCTTGGGAAACCAAGATACGTGTCACAGGGGACATTTTATGTGCACATCTCTGATGGAAATAGCCTGACTGCCTGGATCAACTACTGATCTCAAAAATGTGAAATCGGGTGTTCCCAATAGCAGTAGAGACATTAATTTAAGTGTAATTCTTTATGCATGGCAAAAAGATAAGGGGGCTTCACAACAGTCTCTGAATTTTCCAGATCACACTATAGTCTGATGGACTGAATGCATAAGCTTTTGTTTCTGGAACAGTGTTTATGTGTGTGAGTCATACATGCATTTACACAATCTTTTTCAATACTTACAAGTCATCTATTAAATGGTAATGGTCTAACCCTCCAATAAAGACAGATTAGCCTTCCGCTTAGGAGATAAACCTATAAACTGGTTTTTTTGTCTATGACACTCATCCATTATAGATCTTGTGCCTTCTGAGAGATGAATAATTTTAGCCCCTGAAGATATTTGCTATATATATTACTGTGGTAGTCATCAAGTTGGAGGGAGGGCTGATAGGTGTGGGCAACAATGATAAAACGAACAGCCCTCTTGTCTGTCAGGCAGCAAAGTAAATGGGCGAGCGCAGCCCTCATTATCGCGAGTTGAGTGGGTATGTGTGGCGTCCAATTTCTGGGCATGTACTCCTTCGCTCTGTGATGAAATAAATATGATGCCACAAAACTTACTTATCATAAATAAATTCATCTTATGAGTAAGTAAAAGAATATCATATGCGACTTACAGATGAGTTCATTTGGGGCCCTGTTTTTTACAAATAGCCTGCCCTTTAAAATAAAATAGCCATATTATTTTTTGCCACACTGAAAGACTCTATTCCTTGGGGAAAAATGGAAGATCAGAAATCAGAATCTAACAAGCTGTGCATAATAAATGTGTAGCATATGTTACGGCTGAATTCATTCCCAGTGTTTCCAGGATATACATCTACCTAGAATTGCAGAAGTGCTTGTTATCTTGACAACACCAAGTCAAGGGGAGGAGACGACATGAAGAATGCCATACATAGCTCGAGTTATTGCCTCCTGGGACAATATCAGGATTCCTAGCAATAAATCCATGGGAATAAATTCCGGAATCACTAGGGCTTAAAATTACAATATCCCAATTATAAATTGTTCTCAGCAGTCCCATAGGTCTCTTGGATTAATTTTATGAATTGTATTGATTTCATTATAATATACATCCTTTACAAAATACAGGTTGCAAATGACTTGAGCCTTCTATTAATTCATTCTTTGGGTGAATCTTCCCTAACAATTCATACTAGTAGAGCAAATACTCTCTCTTCTTCAAAATCCCCAGTTATTTCTCCTTAAAATGTCTATAAGCTTTATTATCTTATCCTTCATTCAACAAATATTTATTGACTGCCAACTAGTTATAACATTATACTAAACACTGGGAGAGATGTAAACGTATATAATACATACTCCTGGCCCTTTAGAAATTAATATTTCCCAGGACAATCAGACATGCACATATGAAAAATGAAATATCAATACAGAAATTAAAATAATGTAAGGTTATAAAAAAGATATAAAGCAGTACATTTTGAAATGCTATGTAACTGGTATAGGAAAAAAAAAGAGGAAAATAGAAAAAGCAATAATCTTTCAGTGCTGGATGGTCAGACAAGCTTCCAAAACAAGGAGCAGATAAAATAATGTGAAGAGTTTTAAAGGAGGGAGGCGGGGCATGGACAAGGGTACAGGTCAATACTCAGAGGTAGGATAGGCATGGTGTGTTGGGAGAAAATGCACCACTCCGCAGGGAGAAGACAGGTTTAACAGGAGTGCAGAAGAGCAAGCAAGAGAGCCACATCTAGCAATCTGTGCTTAATCCTAAATGCAATGTGTACCTATGGAAGGTTTTTACTATTAAATGAACTTTATTTAAATCTAATTTATATACAATCAAAGTGCACATTTTGCAGATTGCTACAGTGATGCAGCCACATCAATGTTCATAGCTGCTCAATTCACAATAGCTAGATTATGGAATCAACCTAGATGCCCTTCAGTAGATGAATGGATAAAGAAACTGTGGTATATATACACAATGGAATATTACTCAGCCATAAAGAAGAATAAAATTATGGCATTTGTAGGTAAATGGATGATGTTGGAGACTGTTATGCTAAGTGAGATCAGCCAATCCCAAAAATCCAAAGGCCGAATGGTCTCTCTGATAAATGAATGATGATGCATAATGTGGGGGGGAAGGGTGGCAAGAATGGAGGAAGGATAGATAGCATAGAGG
>JAJEJO010050405.1:2189985-2360160 GCA_020662805.1 Glaucomys volans | reverse complement strand
CCCCCCCCCCCCGACCCCCCACCCCCACCCCTTTATGCCTGTCCATCAAACTCCACCCCACAGATTGCTGGCACATCTGCACCCTGTTTTATATCTGAGACACCTTGAGGCATTTTTTAAAGTCTTACCTATTTGAATAGTAATTTTGTCACTCATTTGTACCTCTTTAGTATTAAGCCTTCAGTTGTTAAATGTGTTGGCTGCAGCCATGAACTAAGGCCTGAATTGCCACTGTTTCACCTACTAAACTTGTGGTTCCTTCTCCATGGAATGAGGTGACCAGTGCTCATTTGTCTTGGAGAGAGGTTTATTTCAGAATTCCACTGTCAGAAAATATCACCATCAACAATGAAACTATGCATGTAGTAGAGTCACGTCAAATGTCATTAATTCTTTGTCATAAGTACTCTGATTCTAAGAGAGGGTCTCAAGCCAAGCTGGCCCCCACATCATTGTATATTTGGAATGGTTTTACCTTTCTCAGTAATACTTGCCTGAAATTCTCTAAAAAGAGTTTAGTATCAGGAGGAAAGGTAGTATGCATGTTTAGAATTGTTAAAATCATAAGAGAGATGCATTATGTTTGTCAGAGGGATTGGAAGGACTGGAGCAGGAATTAATTTGACATAAAGTTTATTGAAGCATTTTTATCGGCATTGAAGCATTTTAAAGAACATTAAAATTCTGAGACAGGATCTCACTAAATTTCTGAGGCTGGTCTTGAACTTGTGATCCTCCTGCCTCTGCTTCCTAAATAGCTGGGATTACGGGAATGCACCACCACAACTGGGCACATTGAAGCTTTTTAAATTCTACTTAAGATATTACAGCAAGAATGGCTTTATTTCTAGCTTATAAACATTTTCACATTATATAAAACTATTGCTTACTCAGAACGTATATAACCCTTATGAGGAGATACTTTTTCCTTGACTCACCTAGTTGGATTGTTTTGAGGTAAAAGGAAGTTTTGTAAAAGCCTGTCCAACCTCCAAGTCATGAACACCTGGACCAGTGGTTCTCAAATTCACTGCAAAAAATCACCCCTGGTGCTTATTATAAATGTAAATTCCTAAGCTTTTGTCTCCTACCCCATCTCCAAATTACTATTCAGTAGTTTTAAGTTAGGATCTTGACAAGCACACCAGGTGATTCTCCCAAGTGATTCAGAAACACTCTGGAAACATTGTAGTTTTGTTGTTTGATTTCTGAGCTGTGTCCTCACAGGCAAAACTGAACCCCAACACTTCTACATCACATCAGAGGCATTTAGTTATTTTGTAAATCATCCATATAAAATTTTAATTCTAGGACTCTATTTTATGACTTGTATAACCCGTGGTCCCCCATTTTAATTATAAATGCCCAAGTTTTCTAAAAAGTACTGTCTCTAAGATTATAAATGTCTCAGATGTTTATGGTGTTTCATACTTACAAACCATTTCATATATATCTAGAGCTTCACTGATCTAAAAAAAAAACTATCTATACCACAGTACTTCTTCAGTCATGTAGATGATTGAAAATTGATAATTTAAAAACTAAGCACTGCTTTCTGAGGACTGAGACCTGAGTAGTCACTATTTGCATCTTTATGTCTTTATCTAATTCATGATCTTAATTGCTAAGGCTCTGCTTGAAAATAAAACCGAAAAAAGAAAGGAAAGGAAGAATTTTAAGACTATAACTTCATAGCAGAATGAAAGTAAACCAAAGATGCATTTTTAAGTCCTGCATGCTGAAAATTATAAAAGACTATAGTTACATCACCTTGTTCCTATAGACATCTGTGACCTGGGTGACTGTGGGCAGTGTCAGGGGTCTGAATCCCATGGGCAGGACTGTCCCTCTTCTGTTCCACGACATACACTGGCCTGAAGAAGGTGCTGTTTCCCAGGAAAAGGATTGAAATCCCCCCAAGAAATGCACAGGGTCATAGTTTGGAGAAAAAGTATTGCTAACTTAGCGACTCACTCTGCATATGCTGCCTTCCTTTGGTTATACTCTTGGGGATTTTAATTTAAGATAACTTGCAGCATCTTTTTTTAAAGACCAGATATGAATGAGAAATCTTTATTTGATTGCTAATCTTATGACAAACAATTTATACCCAGTGTAACTTCCTGTCTTTGCTGACTGGTTATTTGAGGGAATATTCTCCCTATCAAACTATGGAGAAAGCTCTAAAAATAAACAGCATGGTTCCTTCTTGGTAGGAACATATGGGAACAGATGTAAGCTGGAAACAGCATATGGCGGCATCATGGTAGCAGAATGTGTTTGTAGCAGCCCTTGGGCTGGGCCCTCACTTTCAAGCCACACTGGCCACAGAGAGCCCCCATTTCAATGAAAGAGTATGCTGACTAGAATGCATAATCCATGTATGTGTGAAAATCTGTCACTGGGGTCTTTTTAGTGTGCTGATGTCAGAGATGGTAAGTTACAGCGTATGGGAAAGGCTGACACTATCCATTTTAAAATTGAGTAATAAAAGGCACAAATATGGCAAGACAATGACAAAAACATGAGAGAGGATTCCATGAAGGCTTTGTTTTTTGTCAAAAGAAGGGTTCAAGTCAGGTCTGAAAAGGGACAGTGTTACTTACAGAAGATATGCCCTGAGTATATAAAAGATGCATGGGTTCTGTCTATGCAAGGAGCAAGGACAGAATTATATCATGCCAGGCCTTGGAGGGCTTAGGGCTTCTTTTTCATAATTTGCATAGCTAATATCGTTGCATTTCTCAATTACTTTTATTTGTCAATTTCTTTTAAATATAGCATCTTATTCCCATCTTATAAAAACTCTCAGAGATAGCATTATGTCTGCCTCAACTTGTAGACACTGAAGTTCACTGAGGCCTGAGAAGTTCAGGCAAACTCCAGGGCTTGTCCAAAGATTCATGGGAAGTCAATGACAGAATGGGGATTTTAGCCCATATCTTCTCATCCAAAGCTCCTACTAAAGGCAGAAAAGTCTTTGAACACTTAGGAATGTTTTTTATGAGATATTTTTCGGTATAGCTTTGTCTTTAAGAATAAGGTAGACAATATCCGAATTGCTATTACTTTAAAGAAAGTGAAGCTCAAAATGTATGGATGTCATGACTTTGAGGGAAGAGATGCTTAATCCATTTTGAAGGGCTCCAGCTTTTGAGACTGTAGCTAAGCAGCTCCCAACCAATATGCCCTTGTACTTTGGACTCATTCAAGTCAGAGTTTTCATATGCCAGTTAAAAATGATGATAGGTGGTTTTAAGAACTCTGAAATCTAGGCCAGCCAAAGAAACACCAGGTATTATTCTTAATGGGTAGGCTGTCTCTTGTCAAAGGGGGTCAAGACCCTTCTTATTCATCTTTAGTATAACTCAAGGTATTTATTTTACCATTTTTAGATTATAAATTGTATATTGTCATTTCAATGCTAGACTGTGTTAAAGGGAAAACAGAATTCAAGAATCTGACAGCTGGTTAAGGGAGGCCAGGAGATCTGGGAGACCAGAATCCAGAATCCTCTATAGATCCTTGTGTCTAATCTCCTGGCCCTGGGTTGCAGGGACCTTGTATACCTGGGCGGGGGCCATAAGAACATTCGGTGAGTCCCTCTTCTACTTTGAGTCTTTGTATAGTTCTGTGTCGGGCATCTCTTCAGTAAAATAGCTAATGACTGTGCTTTTTAAAACTCCTAGCTGTCTGCCCAGTTGTTACAACACCCTCTGGCTCAGTGGGCAGCTTGTGCGCCAGACAGTCCCAGGTGCTCTGTGGGTACCTTGGTGAGTACACTTGTCCGCTTTATTCCTCGTTTGACATGGTGATATCAAGTCCGTCTTTGGTTTCTGTCTCCTGTGGGGTACACATCAGAGGCTCAATAGGATTCTGAAATGCAGCCTTGTAGCTGAGCAGTCGCAAAGGTGACTGACATTTCCTAGTCAGAGTTTACCATGACTTGACTGTAACTTGTGAAAGAATTACTTGGGGGTATGAAATATGTGTTCCAGGGGTCACAGAGAGATTAGAAATATTGATCTCCTGACCCCCATGGAGGTTTCTCTGGAGAGTTGTACAGTATGGCCTGAATGTCAAAGGAAGGTTATTTTTTCATATCTTGTTTGTGTGTGTGTTGCTATTCCTGACATATATAGTTGCTTAATTAATGTTTTTGTTCTGAAATAAAGGGGAAAAAGGAGATCTTTCTCTCCTTTGAGGCTTTTGCAGGAGGACTAGGGGAGAGTTATGCTGATGCCACTATTTGTGACTTTCATATTGACATGTCTGAGTTGCATGAAAAAATGGACTGCCATGGGTCAGGCCCTTAGCTAATTGGACTTGAGCTTGCTGCTTGCTTGAACTGTTTAGCCCTGACCCTCAGACAAAGCACAGGCTTCTCAGAGCCAGTGCACTGTGTTAGGCCAAGGGACGCCAAAGCCAGAGGTCTCCACCTCTTTGTGATTTGGGACATTAATGTATTTTCACGAGCATTTATTGAATGCCTTCTGAATGCTGGATGATGAGTCTGGACCTGAGAATAGAGCCTGAGTGATCCTAGCATTCAATAAATTCAGTGACTGAGCTGTCCCAAATTCATGCTTAGGGAAAAAGGAACAGACTCACAATCCTTGCATTAACCACCTGTATTTGAGGCCCTGGGAAGGTTTTGATTATGTTGATTATAAATGTGTGTGTGTGAGGGGATGGACCTGGATAGAGACAAAGGAAATGCTTTTATTTTTCTAGTAGAAGCCTGGTTCCCTGGATATCCTATTCTACAATTTATCATGCCTAATCTTGCTTCTTAGGAATCAGTATAGTTTATTTACAGTGGCCTACTCTGGGATTTCCTCAAAAGGGGAAAAAACAGAAGGGGGGAAAAAAAAACGCCCTGATTTTATTGAGAGTTTATTTTAATACAGAAAGTGCCAGAGTGGCTAGAAGCTACTATATGAATGAAGAGTGAAAGATTTAAAGCATGCTTTTAAAGCCCCCTTTAATCAGCCTCAGTGTGCATGCTATCGTCCCTGTGATGGGTTGTGGGGAGGTGGAGAGACTGAGGCCAGAGGATTGCAGGTTAGGGGCTGGCTCCAGTAATTTAGAGAAGCCCTAAGCAACCTAGTGAGAACTTGCCTCAAAATAAAAAATAAAAAAAATAAGAACAAGACTGGAAATGTAGCTCAGTGGTAAAGAAAGAAAGGAAGAAAGAAAGGAGGGAGGGAGTGAGGAAGAAAATTTGAAAGAAAGAAAGAAAAACAATTAAAATTTCCTTTTATAAGAAAGATTGTATTTTGAATTTTAATTTTATGTCCCTTCTTAAACCCAAGAGCTGAATGTCCAGTTTTTCCCCACCCACTGACTGACTTGTTAGAAGGAAGGGAGAAGGGAATGAAAGAAGGAAAAATTTGAAGACACCCCATGTTGCTGATACTTAAGATACCTCATCCTGATCCTCTTCATGTTAGTTGGGCAGGGAAGGCCAGGAGGGCAATCCCTAATCTTCAGGAAGTTGTGGTTTGGAGAGCTAGATGCCTTGTCCCTGGTCACAGAGCTCGATGGTGGCAGATTCAGCATCTGAGATCAGATCTGGCCTGGGTGCCGTCACCCTACCACACAGACCCCAGGCTGGTTTCCCCTTCCATTTGCTTTCCTTTGAGAATCCAGTCCCATTCATTACGTGCCTTTCTTACCTTCTGCCTTGGTTTGATGTCCTTTTCATCCCTTCCTACCAGAGTAAACCAGTCAAGAGGCCTTCGTTGGTTCTTTGGTAGATTTTTCTTCTTAGATGCTCCTCTCACTTGGGGTCATTTGTTATTACTTGCTTGCTTAAAACTTCCCTCTTCCTTTGGGGAAAAACTGGAAACCCACCTGCTCTGGAAGGATCAGGAGTTCCTTCAAGGTGGTGGCCAGGGAGATAGGGCACAGCTCCATTGGATTCCCGTGAGTGGGAGGTTCTTCCACTTCCCTCACCCCCAGCTGACCCCTCTCAGGCCTTCCATGCAAGACTGCTGAGCAGTGGGGCTCTTTCTTTTTTTGTCTCTGTTCTTAGAAATAGTAATTGAGTAAAAATGTAAGTGAGCGTAAGCCAAGGGGCAAGCATCCAGCGTCAGGGTGAATTTCTCCATGCTGAGTGTGATTCTGAACACTCGTTAAGTGGAGTGGGCCCATGCCAAGCAGCTCGAGGGCCATCCCTGTCACCTTGTGTGACCGCCTCTCCGTTCCAAGGAGATGCTGGGAGTGGCTAGAGGCATTGTGGGGTCTGTGGGTGCCTCTTACTTTCGTCCCTTAAGTGTGGTTGATAAGCGCATTTCTGACACTGATGCTGATGGTGGCTCTGGTGCTCTGTTGATTTGAAATAAGAAAAACATGGCAGATGAAATAGTCCTTGTGCTCACAGACCATGTGGCTGCATAATCACTTTTCTCTTTCTAAATTCATTACTCCCAATAATATTGGTGAAGGTAAGATTAACCTGCCTAAAGTTTTCCTAATAAGATAGTGGAATCCAGAGGACAGGCAATAGAGACAGTGTCTCTTCATGAATGAATGGATGTACAATCATGAAGATGAATTCCACTTTTTAAAGTACTTACTGAGTGAGAGGCTTTTAAGATCTCAGTTAAGATGTAAAGATGTTGTTCAAAGCATGGCTTGTATTTGTATCTCCTGAGGCATCTTAAAAGCAGATTCCCTGGCCCTGTCTCAAACCTGGAGAGTCAGAATGGCTGGGTGGGTGGAGCTGAGGACCTTGCAGTCTAAACAGGCTCTGCAGGTGCTTCTGGCCTTGCTGAGGTTTGCAGCTGTGTGAGGCAGCAGATGCTCTGATGATGCAGACCTGTTTACTTGTAGACATCCTGCTGGAAGGGTTCAGATTCTGTGGGGCCTCTGTTTGATCAGCTGGCCCTGCAAGCATGGGACCCTGAATCTACAGCCCCAGTGGAGTTTGCTGTGTGCTTTTCATTTCCCCAAGTCCATCCAAACATTGAGGTAGACCTGTTGTTAATAGTATCACACAAATCCTTTGCTCTCTGTTCACCACAGAGGAGGGCATTGAATGTGCAAGGAAGTAAAATGGTCACATAGGGAGGGTGGCAAATGCCCAGTTTGGAAATTGTGCATGGGAGTGAATTCTTTCACCAAAGTGCCTTTCACTCCAGGCCATAGTGGAGGGGGAAGGTGATTTTTGAAGCGAATGTTTAATGCAGATGTGACACATACTCTATAATGTATAAGTTAATGTATAATTCCCTGGGGTAGTGTTTGGTCAAAGCACTGCCATCCTCTTTATGGCCAGAATCCCGTTCTGACACATTCCATGGGGTTAGGATCTAGCCAACAATGGAATGTAAACTCTATTATCTCAGCCAAACTCAGTTTCGGTTAACTACAGTTTTCTCATTCCAAATGATGTTTTCCTCAAGCAGAAGTATTAGAGCAGGTGGGAATCTGACCAAGCTATTAATAAGTAAAGTTAATGATAAATGACTTGGTATTTGATTTGTGCAACCCCGTGCCTCCTGGTATTCTGGTGTGATTTTTGAACCACCCAGTATTTTGAATCCAACCATGCAGTATGAATATTCTTTGATTTCGGTAGTGTTGTATGTATGTGTGTGTATTTTGTCATCCTACCATTTAATGAAATGCCTAGTTTTCCTAGATGGTCTGCATCACTAAATAGTCTATGGGGCTATTGAAGTATGAGAAAAATAACTTTCCAATGAGCCTTCAACTAAAAATTCTCTACATTATTTACAAATATAGATGTGATTCTGAAATAAATGTCTAATGCATGCAGAGATCTTGGGAAGGTAAAAGAGAACATCCTTATGATATATTAATGTATTCAGAGGTATTTATTAGTGTCTACTTGTATCTAGCACCCATCTAGCCACAGACGGTACCACCAGTGAATAAACAGTAAAAATACTTGCCTTTGCTGAGCTTATATTCTGGTGGAAAAAGGAAGACAATTAATAATAAAGGTTAAATAAGAATGATAGAATTTGATGAATGTTATGGGGGAAAAGTAGAACAAGTTTATGAGGATGGAGAAGTGAATTACAATGTTAAATAAGCAGGATGTAGAAGAGTTAAGGCAGCATTTAAACAGAGACTTGAAGGAGATCAGAAAGTTATGCGGGGAAGAGCGTTTCTGGCAAAGGGAGCTGCTAGGCTATTTCTGGCCTGTTCCAGGATTATCAGAAGTGTCCTCAAAGATGAGATTAGAAAGATAATGAGTGACAATTCATGTGGGACCTTGTAGGCCATTCTAAGGTCTGTGGCTTTTTCTCTGAATAAAATGGGGAGAATGATAGTTTTAGCCCAAGGTCCACTATGGCCATTAGGTTAGGACTGGAACTTAGGGTGGCCAAGGTAGAAGTGAGAAGTACTTAAGCAGCCTTGGTGAAGCACTGGATGGAACTTGGTAACTGCATTTCTAGGTAAAAATGCATAAGAATCCCAAACAGACTTTCCTTAGGCTGAGTTCTTTCTTTAGCAGATTGTTTGAGAGGTTCTTTATGTGGATTATGGTTTTTTGTCTCTTTGATAGCTTTTAATAGTCCTGAGTTATTGGCAACTCACCTCCTTCCTTTCTGGAAAGGAGTTGGCTCTGTACACTTCTCTGTGGAAATAGCCCCATAGGTCCCCAGTCTTGTGCTGACAAGTGTGCAGTGGCAGCTGTTGGAGTTGGTACTTGCTGTAATGCCTAGTAATAGCCCTCTTGGACTCAGTGGCCAGAGACACCTGGCACCAAACTCAGAGGTGACTATGCCTTAGCCTTCAAGAATGACAAACTACCTTTCCCTGTGTGAAGTAAGAAGTCAGACTTGGAAGGATCTTTGGATCTGTCCAGCTGTGCCTCGTGCAGGAAATGGAAGTGCCCTTGCCTAAATGTTGAAATGAAGTTATAAGCCAGGGAATTTGTAAAACTATGTCTCTTATCAGTCAAAAAGCATTTCTTTTGGACCAGAATTTTCTTTCTAATTCTTAAGTTTTGAGTGCAAGAATTACACTGGGATGTTAATTTTATTCCTTTGCCCATCTGTGTAAGAAATATTGATGGAGTCTACTGGGTGCCATGTGAGAGATGTAGAAATATAGCCTAGATCCTGTCCTTGTGGAGCCTACAGCTTAGTGAGGAAGTCAGGCAGCCCAAACCAACCAAACCAAAACACCAACTCTGTGTGGTTGATTACAAGTGAGACATCTGAGAAGCCAGAGGAAGAATTGTTTAACTTGGCCCAGAGAGGTGAAGGAAGTCTTCTTGTGGGAGATGATATTTGCCTCCTGAAAGATGACCTTTGAGATTGTAGTTTGGCCATCAAGCAGCAATAGGAAGCTGTTTTATGTTTTCTGGAAGGAGAATGTGTTAGTCAGCTTTTCATCTCTGTGACAAAATGCCTGAGAAAAACAACTTAAAGAAGGAAAGATTTATTTTGGCTTATGGTTAAAGGGTTTTTAGTCCAAGGTCAGCTGGCTCCACCATTTTGGGCTTGAGGTGAGGCAGAACATCATGGTAGAAGGGTGTGGTGGAGGAAAGCCTCAGTTCCTGGGGGTCAGGAATCAGAGAGAGAAAAAGAACAAGGAAGAGGCCAGTGACAAGATATATACTTCTAGGGCACAATCCCAAGGATCCACTTCCTCCAATGGGACTCCAGCTCCTACAGTTCCCATCTCCTTCCAAAAATGCTGTCATACTATAAATTTATCAGTAGATTCATTTGCTAATGAGTGCAGAGCCCTCGTGATCCATTCACCTTCCCCAGGGCCCCACTGCTGAACACGGCTGCACTGGGGACAAACCTTCAACACATTAGCCTTTGGGGAACATTCAAGATCCAAACCATAACAGAGAAGATTTGTCCTTGCATGTTTCTTTCTTTGTGAGTTTGCATGACCACTATCTTGATGAATCATGACATGGCAAGAAAGCTTAGTATGGTCTTTTGAAAAGTCTATTAATTTTTTTAAGGGAATCTTAAAATACTGGGTCTGGAGAATAGGCCAATATGGTTATGTCAAGTGTTTATTATTCACAGCTAATATGTTCAGAAGACATACTTGGCCTATTGTATATGAACATCCATGTAAGAATGTGCTGTGGTCTAGTGGGGTTCTGCGGGATAAAGCATTATTTTATAATCTCCAGGTCACTCTCTAGAAATTTTCTCTCAATCTCAGTTGTATACAATAAAAAAATTCTCTCTCATTCATAGATTTCTCCTTCATTCAACTTTGTGGGTTGGTTAAGCTTTACTTTTGAGATGTCCATTCTGGAACCCAGGCTAAGGAAACAGGCCCCCTAACCTGAGCATGCTCATCTCATAACTGAGCCATGAGAGGTGGTGGTTGCCCCCATCACATTCATTGACTAAAGCAAGTCACATGGCCATGTCTGATTTTTTCATGCACAAGGGAGAGGTGGCATTGGGATTGACCTATAGGAGAGGGACAGCCAACATTTTGAACAAATGATAGACTACTACAGGTAGTAGAGGAGATGGGAAAGAAGATTTCACCCCCGTAAAAGCTTTTGCTATTGCGAGTAGAACATGATCTGAGCCACACTATCACTGTATTTGCGGAATTATGCAAAGCTTGATAACAGTTATTTACTAAATACTTAGTAGGTTAATTTTATAAAATCAATATAAATGTTATTTCTCTCCATTTTTATAAATGACTTATTCCTCCAATATAGACAAGTTTGTGTTAAAAGCACAGTTGGAAGTACTAGGTTTCTGAAGCAAGTCCTGATGTGTTATGTGAAGTTTATGTATGTCAGGGAAACTGAAACTCAGGCTCACCTCCAAAACATGTAGTGACATCCCTTAGCCTGAGGGTCGTAGATTGCCACCTTGGTTCTGACATGCCCAGCAGTATCTAGAAGGTGTTGTCCAGGATTCAGGCTAAGTTTCCATGAGAGTATAAGTCTGTAGATGTTTAACTGTTTACTAGAGGGAGTGTGATTTTCCTGCCTCTTATCTCTCTTATGTGAGTCCTGTGCCAACTTAAACATTGTGTACCATGTCAGTCCTTAGAATGTTGTCTAGCCTGAACCTTGATCTCCTAACAGTGACCCATCAGATAGATTGTCACACTCCTACCTGTTGTATCCAGAGAGCAAATTGAGAAGTAGCCTTGTCTGGCATGGGGCATTGGCTGTGTGACTCC
This sequence comes from Glaucomys volans, assembly GCA_020662805.1. Classification (NCBI taxonomy): domain Eukaryota; kingdom Metazoa; phylum Chordata; class Mammalia; order Rodentia; family Sciuridae; genus Glaucomys; species Glaucomys volans. The sequence continues at coordinate 2,348,994 of JAJEJO010050405.1, read as the reverse complement.
CAACACAGTGACAGCTCTCTTCTCTGACAGCCCCTGACTGTGCAAGGTAGCTTGATGCTTGCAAGTTCATAAATAATTATCTCCACAGCCTATTCTTAGTAGCAACAGATGCTAAGCTCTTCCAGCCTGCTTTCAGGGTCAGTGGTGGGAAAGAGAAGAAAAAAATGAAAGCATTGTTTTGCACATGGCTGGACATCTGTATTTCTGAATTGCCCTGTAGTGGGTATGATGCAACTGCTGGAGCTGTTTTGCTGAATGTGAACTTTGTCCACCAACTGGAGTCTAAATTGGTTTTGGATCCTTCTGAAATCTAAATGGCCAGACCATATTTTTCTAATACTCGGTTGGATTGTATCTTTGCTCTGAAGTGGAGCTGACTTCTAATGTGTTCACATGAGCAGCAGGGGTTGCTTCTCTATTTTCCTGGTCTGTGTACTTGTTTTCCCAAGACTGCTACTTACTTCTTCCATTGTCCATATTTGGGAGACCAGGAAAGTAGTTCCCTGTGCAACTGAGGCCACTGGGGCTTCAAGGATGGTTAATTCTAGTGCTACTGTTAGGCAGAAAATAGATTGCTTTTCCGAAACTAAACAGGTGAATCACCTGGAACAGATAATCTGTCAGGATCAGGTATGCTGATAGCATGGCAGACTTGGCCTTGGGCTTCATATTTCAAAGTGTTCAGGTTCTGTCAAGGCTGTGGTTTGTGTTTAGTACCTCTAGCAAAGATGAACTTGACTTCACTCTGTACCAAAATCACCTGCTGAGCATTGAACATATTACCTGTTTACTTATGCTGGAGTCTACCTCCAGAAATTCTGCCTCAGGTGGTCCAGTTCTTTAGCTTTAAAAAGCTCTCCAGGTGATTCTAATGCACAACCAGAGTTGGGAACCTCTGTTTCGATTTAGCTTTTCATAAAACTGTGTGACTCTGTCTAGCTATACATGTTTTATTTTGCATGAATTTCTGCATAAAACCAGCATCTATTTAGGTGGGATGCTGATGGATAAGAACCATGGATTCTGTCTTTAATAATAATATTACTGGTAATGATACTAAACATCAGTTACTACATAGTTGTATTAGGCATGGGGTTAATCTCTATAATAGCACTCTACATAAACATCATTGTCAATTATATAGATAAGGAAGTTGAGGCTTCCAGACATCATATGTAATTGCCCCAAGTTACACAGCTAGTAAGTGGCAGAGTCAGACCTTGAACTTGTTCAGTCTGACTCTAAAGCTCATCCTATTAGTCACTCACTTAAGATGATAAACTAAACTTAAATAAAAATTTATTTGAAAGAATAAGAGGTCAAAAAAGGAGAATCCACTGAATGAGAACCATAGATGTATCTGCAAGTGTTAAGGGATCATTCTTCTTTTCTAACAAAGAAAAAAAAAGATGCTTTTGGATGTGTTTCTTTTCTTTTTTTCTTTTTTTCTCTTTTCTTTTATGTACAATATTTCTCTCCTAAAAACATGTGGAACTTAGAGGTAGGAAGCAGATCCCATGGGTTTGAATGCTGGTATTAGAATTAGGCAGTGGCCTCTGAGCTTAGCTCAGGCACATTCTTTGTGTTCCCCATTTGGAGAATGGAAATAGTTTCTTCTGATATGAATTTATATAGAGGATAAGTGCATCCCTGAAGTTATTCTCCTGCTCAGTCTGGGTAAAAATTAGAGTGTGCAATATAAAAATCCTGGTGTTTTTCATTTTGTTCCCTGGATAGAACAACAGTTTTTTGTTTTGTTTTGTTTTGTTTTCAAGCTGGTAAATCTAAGGAATTGCTTTTGACTTGGATGACTGCATTGATTCTCTGATGCCTATTAAGAGATTAGGGTAGTACCAGTACCTATCATTGGGCAAGACCCCAGAAATTCCATAGCTAGTTCCTGGCAGACCTGTCAATCCCCATACATAGGAAGGAATGTTGCAGATCGAACCATCCAATAAATATTTTTTTAAGCAAGGGACTGAACAAATTTTGCAAATATGGGCCACAATAAAAGTAGCACCCTGCACATTGCTAAAGACTTCTAGTTTGGGTACTGGGATTGAACCCAGGGGCACTTAACCACTAAGCCACATCCCCAGCCCTTTTTATATTTTATTTAGAAACAGATTCTCACCGAGTTGCTTAGAGCCTCTCAAAATTTCTGAGGCTGGCTTTGAATTCTCCATCCTCCTTCCTCAGCCTCCTTAGCCTCTGGGATTACAGCCATGGGCCACCTTGCCCGGTTGCTAAGGACTTCTTGGGAGATGAGGGAGGTCTTAGTGGATTGTCATGCTCCCACTTTCTCCATGGGGCCCCATGACCAACTCTTAATTGCCTACCTGGAGGAACTCCATACAAACTAAGCATAGCAATATTAATAGGCTTTTTAAAAAATTTCATCATCACCAGCCTCTGTTTATATTTTTCGGCCTTGATGAAAGAATACTGACTTTTTCTTCCCCTAAGTAGTATTTTTCATATTAGAAGTTAAAAAAAGTTCAGTGTCCCCAGGGCACATAAGGAGCAGGAGAAAAGCAGCTTGCCAGCTCATGTGAAAGATGAGAAGTCCAACTTCAATGCCTTTGTATCCCCTGCTATGGGGACACCTGGATGAGCCCTTGCTCCCTCTGTGAGTTCAAACTGCTGTCACTGGTGCTATAAAGGGACACTTAGGCCTGTGCTCATGGGTCTGTAGCCAGACAGCACAAGTATTTTTAGGGCTCTTCTTGTCTCAGACTGATTTCTGCTTGAAACGTTAACACAGACAGGCTGCACCAAAACGACTTTTAAACTCCTCTCCCGGTAGTGTAGGAGGGTTTGGATTAGTACTACAGCCTTTAAACAGTTTTTTTTTTTTCTTTCTTTCTTTTTCCTTTCTTTCCTTCTTTTTATTGCTAAATATCCAACAGGCTGAACGGAGGAAATTCAAGTCTAACCCTGGAGGGACCCCTGTTTAGTCATCTGTCTAGACAGACGAGTTCATATAATGGGCCTCTCTGTTTCTTTTGCTTTGTATGACAGACGGTGGTCCCTTCCTTTCAACTCTGTGAAGATGTCAACCTTTGTTTTGTTGATCCCAACCTGCTGCTGATAAGCCAAGAAAGTGACTCACCCATGAGCCAACAATGACTCTTGAGTGGGACAGTTAGGCTGTCATCTAGTAGAAGGCAAATACAAGTTTTGCATTAAAGGAGACCTGGACAAAATCCTGATTGTGTTATATCAGGGAAGTCAGTTATCTTTGTGTACTTCATTTTTCTTTTCCCTAAAATGAGGATTAATTTAAAAAAGAAAATCCTATTTTTCTTGGTCCTTTAAAAATAGAAGTGCTCTAATATATAAAGATGTCTTACACATAACAGGGACTGAATAAATTTTCGTTCATTCATCTGTCATTCATTTATTTCAAACCTTTAGTTTTCTTGCTTTCCTATTCTGAGAAACTATTAAAAAACTAGGAATGTTTTTAATATCAAGATGACATACTTTGAGAACAGCAAGTGATATTTTTTCGAAGTCTAAAATAATTAAAAAGTGGTACTAGTTTCTGTGAGAGGAAAATAATACTGGGGATATTGTTTTAAAATGTGAGGCACCTAAAAATAGTGCAGTTCATAAAATCAAAGAGAGGAATGGTGGTTGGCAGCCGTTGGGGTGGGGGACAGGGAATTACTAATCAATGGGCATAAAGTGTCAATTAAGCAAGATGAGTAAGTGCTACAGCTCAGTTATAAAGTGTAACTCTGGTAGATGATAATATATTGCACACTTAAATTTTGTTAAAAAAGTAGATCTCAGCTGGGGGTGGTGCATGCCTGCAATCCCAGCGGCTCAGGAGGGTGAGGCAGGAGCATCAAGAGTTCAAAGTCAGTCTCAGCAAAGCGAGGCACTAAGCAATTCAGTGAGACCCTATCGGTAAAGAAACTACAAAATAGGACTGGAGATGTGGCTCAGTGGGTTCAATCCCCAGTATCTTCCCCCCTCCAAAAAAGTAGATTTTATTCTAATTGCCCCTGCCACCAAATGGTCAGAATAAGGCAGAATCGAATTCTTTGTTGACTTAAGAGGTCTGGAAACTCTCAAAACTTGCCTAGAAGGACTGTATATATCAGTAACTCTTTTTTATATCCAAGTGGCACATCAGTCATCTCACTTTCTTGTCATTTCACTTTAAGCTCCACTTTCATTGATCCTGAAAACAAGGATCTAAAAAAGGTCGTTGTATTTTGTTTAATTCAATGAACATTCACTGAGCAAATAGCATGTCAAGGACTCAGTGCCTGAACTATTAAGATGAATAAAAATATGAGATAAGAAGGATTGGAACTCTCTTGAAACAGGAATTTCAGACTTCCCAGCAGTAAGATGCTGGGATCATGGAATAGAGGTTTAAGTGGAAGTGCTACTGTTTCTAGTGACATAACCTGGGCGAGTTCCCTCTTTAAGCCTGTTTCTTTTCTCCTGTCCTGATGGGGTAATTTAGGTGAGTATGTGATAGGGGCCACACTCCCAATAACTCGTAGCATGGCTTTTGTTATTGTTATTTGTTTTGTTACTTCTTATTCCCGCCTTCCAGTAGATTAGAGCCCATTGGTGGAGACAAACTCTAAACCCACAATCCTGCACAAAGCAAAATTGAGGGGGGGGGGGCGGTTAATGAAACCAGTTTGTAAGAGAAGCCACCCCCATGTTCACAGAACCACATGTCTGAGCCATGAATAGCCACAGCCTTTACATGAAAAAGGAAATAGAAAGTGCAGCCTGTTTGTCAGCTGTTAGAGGACAGAAGCAAATGTTGATAGTAACCTGCTCATATTAACGTATGGTTCAGGATGTTCTCCTACACTGAAATTCCAGTCGGATCCACTGCTTTACGTGGCTTTGGCTGTGGTACGTCTGAGTCATGTCTCTTTCAATACAACTGTAATCAATAAAAATCTCCTTGTGGTTAACCACAAGGACATCCCTCCCCACCAACCCCACCCCCACATCAGAGCTGTGATTCAATTTAGTGCTCCTCCCCTTCATATACTTCAGGTCGGGAGGCACTTGGCACTTCTCCAAGTATGAAGAGCAGAAGTCCTACTCTTTTGCTGACCCCTGCCACTCTAATGTCAAACTTCACTCAACCTGGACCCTGGGAAACTCAAGTCTATCCTGAAACTCTAGGTGGGGAGAAGATTCCCAATTTCATGAGAACACAGGATAGACACTTCCCATGGATGTAGTCTGAGGTTCCAGAAAGCCATACCTGGGTCAAAAGTCTTTTCTTCTAATTAATGTAACTCTGGCCTCATCCTATATCCTCTTTAATGTGCATGCTGAAATGAGGCCCCTCATCCACCACCACCACCTCCTTAGTTGTCATTTGTTCTATATGTCGTAGCGTGTTTTGTTTCTTTTTCTTTCCTGGAAGTGACCTGAGACAATGGCATGCCTGGTAAGTGCACAGGGAGGATGGGAGGAGAAGAGGCATGCAAGGGCCTTGAAGGGAGCCTTCAGTTGCTTTCTCTTTGGGTCTGTGGCCAGCACCCTCTGGTGCAGCACTTCCCGAGCCAGTTGAGCTAAGAAGGGTGCCTGCCAGCAGAGTCCAGTTGTCACCCCAGCAGTCCTTGAAGTATGACTTCTGCCCCCTTCAGAGGACAGCTGGCTTCTCTGTTACCTTTCATTGCAAAAGTGAACTGAAAGAATGTGGTATATTTAACCTCTTGAAAACACTGCTTCTCTCTCTGTTCCTTTCTAATGCTCAAAGTTAGCATTCCTATGTTATTCTCAAGGTTGTCACTTAGGAGGAGTTCTCATTTAAATTTCTGAGGTTAACTATTTGGAAGGTAAAAGGAAGCTAATTGAAATGGTCTCCTTTTTCTGTTCACACGTCTGAGAGAGATGTTCAGCGAGTTCTGACATCTGAATCAGGAAAGAGCGAGGTTGAAGCCCACCAGCTATGCTATAATCTCACTTTACCATGAACCTTTACTTGCTTTTGGTTGATGGTGAGAAATGGGTCTAGAAATGTCCAGTTGTCATCAACTTCCTGTATTTACTTAATGAACCAATCTCCCTTTGTTAAGTACCTATTTTCTGCCCCTTTTGTCCACAGCTGGTATTTGACCAAAAACAACAGCAGTAATAATAACAAGAATACTTATATTCAAAGTGCTTTTTTATATACATTAGAGACTGATTCATTGGGTCCCAGCAGGATCATCATTTTCTCCATTTCACATATGAGGAAACCAGGGAGGGGAGAGAGATTAAGAACTTGCTGAAAGTATTAAATGGCAGACCAGGGACACCCACCTACCAAAGCTGCCACGGTCATCATTACCCAGTCCCAGTCATGTGACCTAAAACAGCAGCATGGGGTACAGGTTAAGGGTACAGACTGCACTGAAAATGGCCACAGTCCGAAAGTTTGCAGAAAGACATTCTACTCTAGAAACAGATTCCACCTGATCTAAATCAGTATGCTCTCACACCAAGTTAAAAACCTGCATGGTGCACACATATGCCGAGCTCCTTAGAGTCTGAAACTGGGAAGAGCAATCAGCCTGCCAAGTTCTCTTTAGATGACTTTTTTTTTTTTTTTCTTTACGCTAACCCCTTTGATTAGCAAACAGTACAAATGTTTATAGAGTTGGAAGATTTTTAATATCTTTATTTGAATTGCACAGAGCAGCCAAATGTAATTTGGCCCCAGGCTGCAGAGTGTATGCGTCTGGGTGCCAAGAAGCAACTGCAGTCCGCCTGGAGTGCCACGCATTCCAGACCTGTTACCTTGTAAGTGTAATATTTACCAGATTTTTGCTTCATCTGGAGATGAAGAGCAGAGCTGAATAGAGTGGAGGTGGGCCAGGCTGCTGGGAAGGGACCTGAGGGTTCAGAGGAATCCTTCAGTGAATAGGTAGCTGGGAAGGTGAATGAAGATTTGCCACAAACAGACCTTTGGTTGGCAACTTTGGTGTCTGGGAAGAAATCGCAGAGGCTAATGTGTTGGGGTGCTTGCCATGTGTCAGGCACAGTGCTAAATGCAAGATCCTATTTTATCCTCAATTCTATGAGGTAGACACTACTCTTACCCTATTTATAGACAGGGCAAGTACAGTGAGAGGGGTTAGTGGAGAATACGCAGGATGAATTCTGTGCTGCCTCAAGGTCTTTCTTTACTTTACTAAAATGGGTATAGAGCAAGAGTGAATGCATCGCGCTGAGCCAAAATGAGCCAGGGCCCTCACTGCATCTTCTACCATTTCTCATTCCTTAACCTCCCCAAAGGCCCTGTAGGTTAGGTGTTATTGATAGCTTACATACAGGAAACTGAGGCCCAAGAGGTTGAGACATTTGCCGAGGCTGCACTGTTCATATGGTGGGGCCAGGAGTAGATTTTGGGTCTGCTAAATCCTTAAATCGCTTTGTGTCAATACACAGCATCCTTATTGGGCACGACTGACAAGATCACAAGCAAAACAAAATCCTAAAACTCTGGACAAGTTCCTCTCTCTGTGACAAAAGAAAGGGGGCTTGAGGTAGAGTTCCAGAACATCTGTTCTGATCCCTGGGTGTCAGTAAACAGCACCAGTAAATGAAATCATGTTGTTAGGAGTGTGTGTATGTGTCTGTGTGTGTGGTGTGTGTGTGTGTGTGTGTGTGTGTGTGTGTAATACCCAGGATGGATACCATGCCACCCCAAGGTCTCCCTTTACTTAGTAAAGGTGGTATAGAGCAAGGAGTGAGCTCATCACACAGAGCACATGCACACATACATGCAGAGGGGCATTTAGGGATAGAGCAGAGAATTATTTTCAAATTCCAGAAAGTAGCAGTTGCTGGAGAAGTGCATGTGCAATGTCCTATGTTTTCTTCCCATTGTCACTTCATCTGATGAGTAAAGGTTGAAGAAGTGCCTGTGGGTCAGCAAAGGAAGGAAGGTGAATGCTGACTCTAGTTCTTTCCTGCCTTTACCAGATGGAGGCCGCCATTAGTACCCTTAATGCATCTGATGAAAAAAAAAAGTTTTTTTAATTGTTTGTGTGAAATGAAGTGCTGTGTCAGAAAGGACCCTCCCACTCACCTAGGCTCCTCCACCTCCTGTGGTGCCCAAGTCTGTCCGCCAAGGAATACAAACCTAAGAGACTTCTTGATCCAAGGCCTCTTGTGAGGGCCTTTACTCAGCTACTCCCTTTGCTTTTGGGGATTATGCTTTGGTTGAATGTAACCCAGAAAGCAATATTTTTAGTTGAAGCTGAAAAATTATAAAAGCAAAGGTGTGAAGTGAGGCTGTTTGGTGAGTGCTGTTTGTGGAAAGACAGTCACCCCCAGCGAGGAGGAGATGTGCTCAAGACACAGATTCCAGCAGGACCACCTTCATCAAGGTGCTCAGTGATGGGAGGCAGATCAAGTGGGAGTCCTAAGCCAGGATTGGTACCTCCACATTGAAGTAGGTTGTCAGGTTGTTTTCTCTGTGGAAAATCGAATTTTCCTCTGCTGGCTTTAGTGCTACCCTCTCCAGCTGGACATTAGGACAACAGAACTGAGTCCAAAGGATAATTTTCCAACATCTGAAATAGTAAAGTAGAAGAGAAGTGGATTAACATACTTGAAATGAAGCCAGTCTTTGGGTAGAGGAGCTGGGTTTTAGAAGACGAACTTGAACTTGGTCAACTCCTGCTCCCAACATAATGCACGGTCATCTTCAAATGCCACCTCTGTTTTCCTTAAACACTCAAATCTTTAATGGGCATTTGTTTATAAGCACTGGTAATATATGGAGGTATGAACTGCTTTTCCATTTTGGGCTACTTATGTCAAGTTTTGAAAATAAATGTCCATGGGGATGAGGAGGTTGTTGTATGACACATGCCCACTGTAAATTGTTCTTGGAATCTTCTTGAACATAGTTTTTCTGGGAGTGGTTGTGCTTGCCTGTAATCCCAGTGGCTTAGGAGGCTGAGGCAGGAGGATTACAATCAAAGCCAGTTGCAGCAACTAAGGGAGGCCCTAAGCAACTCAGTGAGACCCTGTCTCTAAATAAAATACAAAAAGGGCTGGCGATGTGGCTCAGTGGTTAAGTGCCCCTGAGTTCAATCCCCGGGACCAAAAAAAAAAAAAAAAAAAATTGATTTTTTTTAAATTGAACACTAGATGATAAGGAAAATGAGAATAAAAGGCAAAAAGAAAGGCAGTTCCCAGCTAGGAAGAAAACTGTGTATGAGAGGCTTAAAATTTTGGATTCTGTCCTTAGATATTACAGGAAAGCACTAGGATCCTTTATGACACAATCAGGGGTTTCATCAGAAGTCTATGAGCGTGAATGGACCTACATTTAGGCAGGATCTGAAACTTGGTTTTGTCAACATATAATCCTACAGGGATTTGCTAGTGACCTTTAAGAGGATCCAAAAAGCAAGACAGGAAAACATGTCTTTTTTTTTCAATGTATTGACTATTGCAAATATAAATCTTCAGTCAGAAAAGCACAACATTTTGAAATACAGTAACAGGTTTGCTAATGTGCCTTTCAGAAGTCCCTTTTCTTTTTCTTTTTTGATGGGAAAGCAGGTATAGGAGAAGTAAGGATGTGAATGGCAGGAGGGGGAGGTGTCACAGGCAATGTCACACAGGCCCCTGTTGGCTTCACAGGCAAATAAAAATTCTTACCAAAAACTGGCAGTCCTTGCATGAGTCCTTCATCCCTTATGCTTGGAATGTTTGGGAGATTTTTACTGGAGGATTTAACCACAGCAGCATGTCAGAGGACTCACAAGATTCAGTGACATGTCTCCGTGAATCAGGGGATTAGAAGTTGCAACAAAATAAACTTCTGGCTTCTGAAGAACTTTCCATGAAAGGCATTTTCAAGAAAGAAACATCACCTTTGGATTTCCCCATTCCCAAAGGTAGAGAGTAAACACATCCTGACAGAAAGCACCACATTCCCAGAATCATTGTGAAATGACATAAGCATGCTTTCCTTCTCCCTTTCCTTCCTTTTGACACCACTGTTTCTCATTTATGAAGATTTTCTGGTTGTTGTAACAGTTCTGTAAAAATAAGATATACGGAATGTTGACAGGGTTTATTTAAATTATATAAAGTAATTCATAGTTTCCCCCTCCTCTTCCATATCTTGATTCATTAAAAAGAAAAAAATGAAATTAAATAGCATATCTATTTTGAATGCACTGGTTATTGGTCTTATTTTTAATGACTGTATCTTGCCACTCATAATTTTATAGGGTTGGAAGTTACAATCTTTTTCAGGTAGATAATTCTATTGGAATAGAATTAGAATAACGTGAGAATATCATGACTAAAAAGCATTAGCAGGCACATGGGGTATTTGAAGGGCTTAGAAAAGTAAATATGTTAAATGCAGTCTATGCTATTAAGTGTTATAAACAAGATTTTATACAATAAGTATCTTACTTTTGAAGTGAAGTACTAAAAGTAGTCCATTATAAGTCACTTCTACTCTGGCTCCACCACTTATTAGCTCTATGACCTTAGATAATCATTTAATTCAAGCAGGATGGTGTCATACAATGAGAATGGACTTTGGAGCCGGACAAACCCAATAAGTAAAGGAAGGAAAATAAATAAAAGGGAATTGCAGCAAAAGAATCTCAGAGGTTGAAAGAGATGGTGATAGCATCAAAGACAAGAAGTTCTACTCCAGGTCTCTGGCAGTTGTTAAAAAGTGGTCCTGTTTTGGTTAGCAGTTTGGCTCTCTCAGTGCAAGTTATCAAAACTGTCTTATTCAGCTTTAGTCTCATCAACTGCAAATGGAGATAAAAATAAAATCTACATTGGAGTCCTTTTGAGGCATAAGCATGAAAATCCAAGTAAGACTCAGTTTCTGTATTGGTCCCTTGACTTCCCAGGTAGAAGATTTAACAACATTCATTTGCATATATCATTCTTCCTTAGGTTCGGTAATAGTCCATTCACATTCCTAGAGTCTGCTGAGAACAGATGGCAAAACTAAAATCCATTAAGAATGGATAGTCATCATGAACTTGGAGCATGACTTGTAGGGAGGATCGGTAAAGCCAGGATGTCTCTGACAGATGAGAATGAATTGGCTGCAGGTGCTTCAGAGGCTGCTCAAGAGCACATTGCATCCCTATGCAGTGATCATTCACAGGGCTGATGATATAGTGATCTCACATCACCCCCCTGAGAGTGGTCTGGGTCACATGCATTGATATGTGAAGGAATCTTTCCCTGTTTGAACTGAATCTGGTGAATAGGAAGAGTGCCTGTTAGGAGTTAGGACATGGGTTTGATTCTTTTTTCCTCTGGCTTACTGATACTTTTTGGTTTTTAGCTCTGAACTTCAGTTTCTTTATCTGCAAAATGGGAGAACTATCTCAAAAGTTGCATGGATAAGATCATGCAAGCAAATGCCTGTTACTTTGAATGACCTCTGGGTGAAGTGTGGGTGGCATATTCTTATTCAATAAGAGTAAAGTGCAGTAATGACACTTTGAACTTATTTATCATTACACATTTAGCAAGAGTGCTTTCACATGCATGATCATATTTGAGTCTGGCCAGAGCACTGTAAAGTGATCCCTAGTTCACAAGGCACAATGAGGTTATGGATCTTCCCTGAAGTAGCACAGTTTCAGAGGCAAGTGGGAAATTCTTACTAAGAAATGGCAGTCTTTGGTAGAAATCCTTTGACAATGTGATTTGGGAGATTTTTACCAAAGGTTTTAATATGCCTGCAGGTCAGAACTAAAGCCAAAGTCTCTTCACTTAGCTAAGACAGACAACCTTGAATCAGGAGCTAGAAAATTACACATGAAGTGTGGCCTGGGCTGGTGAGAAGGTATAGTCATGTGGGCCTTGTAGCATCTCCTTCAGAACCTATACTAGGCTTACTATTTTTGGTCTTTGAACTCTGGGTGCTGCTTGGCTCCTTCCCTTCTTTTTCTTTGAGGAAAATTCAACATTCAAACTGTTAGAACTGGATTTGTCTAATAATCCTCAATATCACAGATCATCTAGTTCTGTCATCTCTCCTTCAGTTTTGTCAAAAGACCCTGACTACTAGCAGGGATGTCCTTAGCTCCTCTGTGGCTGGTTCTATGAGAAGGCTCTTCATTGACCTGATGTGGGGCAGTCTGGGGTTTTTCTAAACCCTGGTCCTTGAAGTACTACAGAATAAACCTCTATCCAGAGGGGAGGGAACATGGAACAGTGGAAAGAATGTGGAGTTGGGATCTGATAGGCTTGATTTACAATTTTCAGCCACTTTTCTGTTTTAAACTGCATGCTGTTGCACAAGTGAGCTGTCTGTCAGAAACCTCAGTCTCTCCATTTATGTGATGGGAGTGGTGGGGATTATAAATTATCTAGCACGTAGGTAGGTGTGCTCAATAAGTAGCTTTGATGTAAGATAGCCAGATGTCACTAAGGTTGAAAATGAAATTATGTTCAAGAATGCACTTTGCACATTGTTTTCCAATATGGGTCCTGCTAATTATAATATTGTTGCAAGTCTCCTTACATACATTTCCTTACATATACACATTAAGTAATTCAGTGGATCTATCTCTCTTATTACTTTATTAGTGCTTTTCTAGGACATGTCCTACTGAACAAGGTTCATGTCTGCCCACAGGTTCCTGATACTATTAGTTACAGGCTGAGGAGAAGAAGCACAACCAAGGGCCATCTTGGTTTGTTGGATCCTATAAGGCTGAGAAGGGATAGTTCTTATCTACAGGATTTCCAATATCACTGCTGTCCTGAGTTTTGTGATCTTTTTCATATCCTGGTTAAAATCTTTATGGCATCAGATTCTGAAAGAAGATGTGGTTTTTCCCCTTTTTTCCCCAGCATTCTGTCCATAATGTAAGCTTGTGTTTATTGAGTATTTCTATTTTATGGTTATTGTCTCATTTAATCTTTAATAGCAATTCTTAGAGGCAACTGCCAACAATATGATCACAGTTTAAAGATATGGAGGTGCACTGTGAGTTCCTGTTCTTTAGCTACTCACATCTCTCAGCCTAAACACCTAAACAGATACCTATAATACACAATGTGAAAAAGTGTTGTCAAGACACAAGGGAAAAATCAATTCTGGAAATACTTTCAGAAAGAGCAACACCTTGCTGAACTCTGAAGGATCAATAGAATTTGCCAAATACAAAGGGTTTCTAGGTAAAGAACTAACCTGACATGGGTGTGGTGGCATGTCAGCGCTTGGCTTCTTTGGAGATTGGGAGTAGGATAGTGCACTTAGCACGAGGCAAAGCCCAGCATAGGGTGGAAGGTGGATGAGGGGAGGCAACAGACTCAAGAATCTGGAAAGGTAGTATGGATATGCATCACTGAATATGAAGACAAACATGTCTTGAAGTGGTCTGTTAGGGTACTTAATATTTGTCAAGACTTTTCACTTGTTAGAGGTTAAGAGAGGGAAAGGATAGTTAAGAATGGAGGTGGACTTGCTTAGTACCATGATGCCTTTATTTCTAGAAAAGGCATGCCAGACACAATTCACAATAGCCAAACTATGGAACCAGCCTAGATGTTAATGAATAGATGAAGGGATAAAGAAAATGTGGTATATATGCACAATGGGATTTTATTCAGCCATAAAGAAAAATGAAGCTATGTCATTTGCAGAAAAATGAATGGAACCTGAGGCCATTATGTTAAATGAAGTAAACCAAACTCAGAAGGTCAGGGATCATTTACTTTCTCTTAAATGTAGATCTAGAGAGGAAAAAGAAAAAGAAAGAGGGTGGTGATCATATGAAAAGCAAATGGAGACCAGTAAAATAGAGGAAGGGGACAAAAAGGTGGGAAAGAGGAAGAGAGGGGGGAAGTGTTGGAGAAGAATATTAGCCAAATTATATTATTATATTGTGTGCATGTACTGATATGTAATAGTAAATCCCACCATTATGTGTAATTATAATGCACCAATAAAAAATGTGGAGAGGAAAAAGAAAAAAAAAAAAAAGCCATGGCAGGCTGCAGTAGGGTCAGGCTTTCTAACATGGAACCCCAGTAACCTCAAGCTCTCCCAGGCTGAGATGGAAGAGTTTTTTCCAAGTTATTTTAGACATGAGGGGACTGAGGTGGGTAGGGTTGATGATGCCCTTAGTGGGATCTACAGAGAAGTCACACCACCCACCTATCTTCTTAATACTCACTTCTGAAAATCCCCTCACATAATGCATCCCTTTGTGGCCCAGTGGTCCTCTACAAGACCCCTTTGCACCTGACCTTGTAGCTTCCTTTAACCTACACTGGATTTGTGAGAAAGGGTGGTCTGACTGAAGGGGAAATGCAATTAACTCTTCATTGACTGTGTTTATATATTGAACTTGTAAAATGCTTTTAGGATTCCAGGTTCTTTCTCTGAGTTATTATGAAATACTTCAACATCTCTGTCTGTGTCTCCTCTTCCCCCTTCCCCACTCTATGCCCACAAGGGTTACACTACATGGAAATCAAGGCAAACTGGAAAGTTTGCAGAAAACAAGACCACATGTTGTTGTCCTCTGCAGGAATAGAAGCTATGGTTAAAGGACCTGTGCACCCACAAAGAGGTGGGTGTGGAATTAGACCTAGCGTATTATTATAGGAGAGCTATGAACAGGCACATTTGGCACTTAATGGTCTCTGGCTTCCTTCCTACAATGAAAAAGAACAATGTATAGTGAGTTGGCTTCAAAAGAAAAAAGAAGGAAGCAAGGGGCTCAATTAGAATTTTTAAGTCTGTGTTTGGCCACACCAATTGCTTGTCCTAGGCAGACTGACCTCCGTGAGGCCATCTTGAGGGAGGAAGGTGTGAAACTTGTCCCTTTACACCTAAGGAAAATGTTATTTTTAAATTTTAGCAATAAAGGGTTTTTAAATCATTACATTATAATTATATATAATCATAAACATATAATCAATAATATGATGTTGTATAATCAAGAATTACATACAATTATTGTTACACATTCATACATGCAATAAAATTTTAAAAGTACAGTAACCTCCTGGACAATTGTAGATTGCTTTGAACAACAAAAAATGATTTTGTCACTGAAGCCAATGATCAGATATCATCTCCACTATTATGTCCACTACTGCATCTGTTTGTTGTCCAATCTCTCCCTTACCCACCAGGAAACAAAAAGCAGACAATCTGTAGACACCTTCATTCTCTGATGAAGCACTACCTGGCACTCTCTCTCTCCCTCTGTCTTTCTCTTTCTCTCTCTCTCTGTCTGTCTCTGTCTCTCTCTCTCTCTCTCTTCCCACCCCCCTCTCTCTCTGTCTCTGATTCTCACCGCTAGATCATTCCCAATGTACCAGTTATAGCATAGGTACATTGTGAGCTGCTATGCGAACATAAATCACTTTCTCCATTTTGGTCCCTTCCAGGCACTGTCACCCCCAAGCTCCTGTGCATTTAGACAAAGATGCTTCTGTACTTGACCCTAAAATAGCTGTTCATAATAACAATGAAGAGAAGAATGCTCTCACCAGAGGATTGGAGCCAGATGTAAAGGCAGCGTAATTTTGAATGTTGCTCTCTTTCTTCAAGTCAGAATATGATGAAGGTCACAAAATTGGTCTTCTCAGACTACTCCATTTAGAGGGCATTCTACTGGTTACTTTATGCCTTACAGGGGAGTCTATTCTCAAACCTGGTGTCAAAAGACCAACATTGAATTAGCACTTAGAAGTCCAGGGAATCGAGCCCATCATGGCATGCACTTGTAATCCCCGGGACTTGGGAGGCTGAAATAAGAGGATCACAAGTTCGAGGTCAGCCTTGGCAACTTAGCCAGACCCTGTCTCAAAATAAAAAATAGAAAAAAAAAAAAAAAGAAGGGGGGATGTAGCTCAGTGGTAGGTAGAGTAACTCAGTGGTAGAGCAACCCCTGGGTTTGGTCCCAGCTTTGCAGTCAATCATCTCTTGATCAATGAAAGGTCCAGGGAGTCATTTAAATCAAATCATTTAGCCTCTGCATTGTGGTTTCCTGAAGAGCAAACTGGGATGATACTATGTGGCTTGCAGAGTTTTCAGGCTTAAGTAAAATGAAGAATGTGTTTTGTGCAATATAGATCCTATGAAGATCTAAGGGATTGTCATTGAATGGCTTAGCTTTTGAAAAGAGGATTAGTTTCCTTTTGTTTTGTGATATGTATTGAGTACCTATTGTGTATTTTAAGACAAATTCCTGGTCGTGGAGCTAGGACACAGCATTGGGAAGATGGTAGATTTAGCCCCTGTGCTCATGAAACTTAAAAAACATGCCCTTCACCTAATGCAGAGCTGGAACTCCCAGAACTGCCCCATAGGTATCCTGGTTCAGAGGTCTGAAAAGGAATTCATGGGTGTAGTAAAATAGATATGTGCAGACCTCCTCCTGGCCGCTATGCCAGAGATACAGTCAAGCAGTCACCAGCTCACTCCCTGTTAAAGAGAGTCCTTCATGTGCAAAGAGCACCTAAGGGAACTGGGTGGGGATTATCAAGGCTCCCTGGTCCAAACGTCCCCTGGCCAGTAAGTGTACCCAGGGCAGTGTAACATGAGTGTTGTATTGTACCATATAGATGAGTGCAAATCAACTATATGACAAATATATTTTCTTTATTGGTAACCTTTCAGCACTCGTATATACAAATGCAGAATTAATTGATTCAGATGAAATTATTGACCCTGCTGTCAATCAACCTTTTTTTCTTTCTTTCATACTGGGGATTGACTCCACTGAGCTACATCCTCAGCCCTTTTTCTTTTTGTTTTTTATTTTGAGGCAGAGTTTCATTCCATTGCCAAAGCCACCCTCAAATTCACAATCTTCCTGCCTCAGCTTCCTGAGTTGTTGGGATTATAGGCAAGCACCACTGCACCTGGCCTATTTTAAAATTTTTCTAGCACAAGGAAATCTTCCAAACAAATTGTCTAGCCTTTAAAAGAAGTCTAATGAAACCAGTGCAGTATGACAAGAAATGGACATCGTTAGTGCCATAACTCATAGGCCCCGTCATAGTGAAAGTCATTCCACTGACTTTAGGGTGTACTTATGAGCCTTGTGCTGGCTTTGTGTAAAATTTCCAGATTTTTATCTTTGTTTTCTGTTTGCTGTATTCTGGTTATATGTGTATAAATGCTCAAACATGGAACTCCATGAATTCTATTTGCTTTCACCCTAACACATTTATAAAGCGTTGGCCTTATTGAAGGAACTCTTCTTTAAAGAGGATTTAGTAAAAGTTTTAAGATGCATAGGAAGATCATTAATTTGGGTCTAACGGAAGGGATTTGTCCTGTCTCCTCTACCCAGCTGCCTGTGAGAAAAGAGAATAGGGGAAACTTCAGGAGGCAGCCGAGTTTTGACCCCTGATGTGAAGCCATCTTCAAGGATTCTCAAGAAATCAGAGAAGGTTGTATGACAGATCTAGGCTTCCCCGAATAGAAAACTCTCATTCTTTCTTAAGAATTATCCTTCCATTTTCAAAATTACAGTGCCTCCCAACTTCGCTGAGGTATAAATTAAATCGAGACTGGTTGGAAAAACTCTTTGACGGCTCTGGCTGCTACTTTTCAGTCAGCTTCTGCTTTCCAGTGTCCCTCAGAGCAGATTAAAATGTGGACATTTTATAGCCACTGTACTCAAAAATAATGAGACTGAAGCACAACTATAGGCTTTCTCTCAGCGAGTTCAATTAAGTGAAAATAACACACGCTCACACATTTTAAAGGACTTAGCCATGGTCTAGATCTGCCATAGAGATCTTTAAAGACTGTTTTCCTCCCTCACACAAATGGTGGGCCAACCTTGCAGAACAGAAAATTGCCTAGCACCCAAAGGAACACGATTTCTTAAAACATGCATAACACCCCTGGCTCCATTCCAGAACTCGTTCATGCCACAGTTCATCTGGATTCCTATAATTCCTGTATGTTCCCATATCTTAATTGCCCATAGCTGTGTTGCCAGTACAAACAGGATGAGAGAAGAGTGCACGCCCTTAATGAATCCATCTACTAACCCTAAGAAAGCTCCCTTGAAACTCTAATGTTCTAAGGCACTGAATGGCTATCTACTGAAATGCTACTGTGGATAGTAGACAATAAAAAATTTCTTCTAATCAATTTTTCGTCCTTTACCATCTTTATATTCCAGACAGAGAACTACCATTTAGCATGAAGAAAAATTCAGACCTTCCATTCAGTTTTGGAAGGAAGCATATTTGGAAATTCTGGTATCACTCCAGGAGTGCTGATTAGGGGAAGACGGGCATTCTGGGGTGAGATGGGTACCAGAACTTTCCTCAGCCCTGTCTCATTGGCCACTTTCACTAGGATACAACTGGTCTGTGATCCACTTGGAAGATGTGCCACTGGGAAAGCCAGAACCCTCATCATGGTTATCACCCTGTGACCACAGAACCCCAGGGTCACTCTTCTTGTAGTCTTGGCTATTTGCCCTGGAGCTGAGCCACAGGGTGTCCAATGCAGGTACAGTGAAAGCGCTTGGAGAAAAAGGTCTGGTGTGGCTTTAGTTTGTATTCATTCAAACAAGTCCTCGAAGCTTTGTGGCTTATATGTGAATTTGGGGGATTAAAGAAATAGACACTAAAGATACTTCTGATCTCACAACTCTGTCTCCTATAATATCATTAAACAAGAAAATGCCTAGATATATCTTGTCAGACCTCAGACTCTTTGCAGCACATTTGGAATGAGGAATCAAATCAAGTAAATATACACTGAATAGTGGTATATTTTGAATCTTGCACAAAAAGCCTCAGGGTGTAAGATGATGGAATCTGTAAAATAATGAAAAGACCAAAGACTTCAGTATGCATTTGAAATGTATAGAAAAGCTGATGTGAATGCAAGGGTGTGAGGGAGAGACAGAGAGAAAGAAAAAACAAGAGAGAGAGAGAGAGAGAGAGGAAAAATTGTTGGGGTGCATAAATCAAAGTATAAATTCCACAATGTAGAAGGTGATAGTTCTACTCTATTCTGCCTTAAGAGTTATATTCAGCTTTAAGTGTCCAATTTTAAGATTGGAGCAAAGAGGAGAACAACCAGAGAAGGTGAATCGCTTTCATGATAAACAATGAAAGGAAATGAGGCTTGTTTGCTTAGAAAAGGAAAGAGATGGAGAACAGAAGACATGAAAACTGGTTTCGAAATTACTAAGTAGGATCAAATGGAAAGGTAGTAGATCACCTTGTGTGGCAGAACTAGACTCATTGTGTGGCCCTTGGAAATAAGTAGCTGAACTCAAGTTAGGCAAGAACTTTTGTGCAGATGGAGCTGTGAGAGACTGGAGTGGGCTGGCTGCACTCTGAATTCACTGCCACTGAAAACCTTCTGGGAAAGACTGTCTTTCATTGTTGTAGAGAAAATTACAGTAAAAGGTGTTAGATACCGGTAACATGGAGAGCGCACCTAATAGTTGCCAGGCAATTCCTTTGGTGCTCTCATTTCCACTGTATTGAAGAGTTGTGTGAGAATGAATGTCACTGTATTTGCTTTGCTTCTCTCAAGCTGGATAATCTAGACCATCTATTCCCCTTCATATTTGCTCATTCCCAAACCATGAATTTAATACGTTAGTAATAACAGCCCATGCCACTTGGTAAAGTTGGTAAACAGCTTGCAATCCTAGCAGGGTGTGCCCTACCACTTATTAACTTAAGCTTTAGGGCAAAACAACAAATCAGCACAGTGCCTTAACATAATTAGGCAATTGCATTACCAAAAAAAAAAAAAAAAATCCACAAGCAAGAAGCTTACAAAAAACACAAAAGAAAGCTCCCAGTACAAGTCACTTATTGGCCATTATGCATCACTGCTATAATTTTGTAAAGATTAGAGAAAGACTTTCAGGCTAATGAGGAGACACTATACCCATTAAGCATGTCAAAAGTCCACACCAGTCATGGTAGAGCTGCAGGGAAAGAGCCTTGGATTCTGGTAAAGGGAACAACAGAGTTTGTTTGTTTGGGATAAGAATACTTTTGGTGCAGGGATGAGCAAGATTGTCCAATGTTGAGCTAGAATGTCAAGGTTTGTGCATTTTAATCCATAGTTTGCCAATGTTTGGTGTAATCCTGGAAAGATTTTATTTCTTAGTTTCTCGGTCTATAAAAGGGAAGAAAAATAAAGTCTTTCCCAAGTTTAATTCATTAAAGGCATCAACACAGGTGGCTTTCCTTTTATTGACCTTGCTTGGAGCCATTGCCAAATTCTGGAGAAGTTGTATGGATAAATGCGTGGTAGGGTACTTGCCTCTTCAAACCCCATCAGTGGAACAGAAACATGACTGTTTTTCCCCCTGGATATCAGAGAACAAGAACATAGATGGAAAGGGAGAAAGAGAAAGAGGAGAGAAAGAAAATGGAGCTAAGAAAAGTGATAGGAAAAGGGAGGCAGGGAAATAACTTTATGTACTTTAAAGAATATGGCAGAGAAAAACTGCTTCAGTAGCCTACTCCAACTGCGAGGATAGCCTATGGCTGCGAGGCCATTGGAAAGGGATATTTCACATCGACTATCTACCTGCCCACAATAGTGAGTCTAGGCGTATTCCTTCCATGCTTATTGTCACTGAGGCTTCTCTGGCTTCTCAATAGGAAGATTCGGCCTGCCCTTGCAGCACCCAAAGCTTTACTGCAAAACCCAGCACACTAACCAGATTGCCTACACAGCCCTGAGCTTGCTGAGAAATGGGGAGGAGTTATAAGCAAAATAGGTGTCTCCATGTAGGAGGGGGTTTATAGGGGTGATGGAAACTTTGGAATAGAAAGTAGAAACCCCATGTCTGTCACAGTTCAAGAAAACCAAACACCATGGGCCAGAACCACTGTTATTTTACTTTTTTTGCACCGTGTAAGAAGGGGCCCAACACTCATGCTGACAGTACGCATGGTCTCAAATAGCAGCTCGATGAAGGCCAAGTCACAAAAGCTGATGCTGACACAATTAGGCTCACCGTTGCCAGCAGCATGTCAAGTTTGACACCATCCCCCTCTTGGAGACTTCCACTTTAAATCTCAGATGCTCTGGTGCCTTGTTACATTTAATAGGTGGGATGGCCGGAGAGAAAATCAGAAACCACTGCCGATGCGCTGTTTATTTCTCAGTCATTTTGTGTTAAATTGCTGTGACTCGAGTGTCAGCAGTGTTTGGGATGTGGTAGTGAAATAAAATCCAAACTCAGTGTGCCAAGACAAATCTCAGAAAACCCCAAAACACAATTGTCTTGGTTTCTTACTGGCTGTGTCTGTGCACACGAATAGTAGCTCGTTTACTGCCCTCCAACCATTTGGTGGGTTGCTTGCCTTGCTGCACTCTGGGGGCTGTCTAATGAACCCCAAACTACTTCCCTTAAAGCTGGGGATGTCAGGAATGAGGGGCCACCACACTCATTAAGCGTGTCAAAAGTCCACACCAATCACTACTGAGCTGCCTGGAAAGCAGTCATTTCTGGAAAGAGAAATGGGGAGTTTGTTCTGTTCATTTGAGGGGCTTGGGGAGGACAGCCAGCAGATGCTACTGGGGATAGCACACTAGGCACAAATGTAGGAAGGTCTGAGAAATACAGGTCTATCGTGGTCTTAGCAAAATACCTCTTGCAGGGGAATACTCACAGAGAGGAGAGCTTTCAGCTTTCACACCAGGGCTGTTGTGTTAGAGAGAGTCAGTGACAATACTAGGAGGGCCTTGTGTTGTACTGCAAGGTCAAGATTATCTCAAGTTGAGGAGCAGCAGTTTTGTGTCCTTTTCTAGTTACCATGCACCAGTGTGTGTGTGAGTGCTGCTGCTTGGGTGGCATTCATGCCTTCCACTCAGGGGGTTACTTCACAGAGAAGGCAGGAGATTGCAGTGAAAAACTATGGGCTGTTGATGATAAAGCCAAACTCACCTTGACCTCAGCCAAAATTACTTCGTTTCCCTCATTCCTAATTTCTTTATCTTTGAAATGGAATTTAAGACATCTTTGCAGAGATGAAAGGCATTATATTATAAATTATATAATATCCCTATTATAAAATGGGAAGGGGGTCTGGAAGTGGGATTCCAAGTCTGCAGTGAGATCAAGCCATACTTTTATGATGGGAATGGTGGAACAGTCATACTTTATCCATCCCTGATGAGTTCATGATGCTGGACAACTGGAAGAGAAGCCTGGCCAAGTTCATTGAGGTTAAACCATCATTGTCTTGGGCAGAAGTTCTCAAACTTGAGTGTGAAAAAGAATCACCTGGTATTCACCCAGTAGGTCTTGGATGTTAATAAGCTCCCCAGGTGATTCTGATCTAGGTGGTGAGTGAGCTGAATTAACAGTGAGATTTAGAGGACAAAAAACAATTTTTGGAGAGCATCAAAATGAGAATGATGTGATGGTGGAGCTGGAAGTGAGGTGGAAGGTCATCTGGCTCAAATTCCCACCAGATTCAAGAAAAGCAGTTGTAACTTTAGGGAAAGGTGCACCTTGTGAGTCTGTGAATTACTCCAGTGAGAGAAGTTCACTACCTTGAAAGACAGTTCCATTGTAAGAACTCTACTAAATTATTAGATATTTCTTCATATATCCAGCCTAAATATGACTCCTTGAATCTACATAAAGTAAGACCTTTCCATATGCAAGCCCAGACATTTTTGAAATCCCTAATGGATTTGATGTCCCTAAGCCCTCCCTTCTTTAGGCCAAGCATTACCCCTTCTTTTCAGTGAGGAGTTCTCAATCCTGGCTGGATGTTAGAATCACTTGAGAAACTTAGAAAAGTCCGCCCAGTTCAATTAACCAGACTCTGTGGGGCTCCAACCCAGGCATCAGTCTTTTCAAAGTTCCCCCTCTACTGAAGTGTGCAGTCAAGGCAGACAACTATGCAAATCCCAGAGGAATCCTGGTTTTCTATTTTATGAGCTTCAGGGCTCTTGCATTGCTGTAGCTTCCTCTTTTCTCTGTCTTATTTTTTTATTTCCCTGTGTATAACATCTAATCAAAAGTTAAGAGGCCCCTTTGTCCTTCTTCCTTCTTTTTAATTCAGTGGTGCTCAAATTTTAGGGTACCTAAGAATCTCCTAAGGAATTTTCTAAAGTCAGAACACAGCCTCACTCTATGAGAAATACTGCTATGTAGGATTCCTGTGTCCACAGCAATCAACAGGAACCTGCACTGCATTGTAAGACTCTTGCAGCTTCCCCCCCGCCCCCAACCCCCAGCAGGGAGATTCCTTGGATCTGAAGATCACATGGATGGTGAATGCACCAGACAGGAAGGTACATAAAATCTCCATACCACTATCAATCCCTTTCATAGGCACATCTTTTGAATTATTGACCTATCTGGCTTATCTCAAACTACCCAGGGACACTGAGGTCAGTGCCAGATTTCCCTTGGGGGTTCTGGTCAGTGCTGACTCTAAGAAAGCTGTTCTTAAACCCTAAGGTCACTTTCTTCTTACTTCCTGTACTGTACTAATCTACTTTTTACTTTTACCCAGCACTAGTTTCACCAACCAGGAATCAATCAGTATTTTTTATCACAGTGGTTCTCAGTGAGATGGTGTATCCCGATTTTCTGGGTGATTTGCATTTATCACAGCTTCCTGGGTGAGGCCGATGCTGTGGGTGTAGAACCTCACTTTGAGAACGACTGCTTTAGCAAAATCAGCAAATGCTCACAGATCCTTGATCTAAGCATTTCAATGTGTCACACACTTTTATTTGCTGCCAATTTAGTGGAGTAACCAACCAAAGAGGGAATAAATGATCGTAGTAGATTGAAGCATTGCCCTGCCTAAGGGCTGAGCTCTGAACATTCTTGGGATAGTTCTTGAAAGTGCCACATCTGCATTCTCTGACAGAGCTCATCCCATATGGGTGATGTTATAAGACCTTTCTTCAATTTATTATTTTTTTAAAAGTAGTCCTAACATGAGTGTTGCAGTGAAGGTGGAATTGCTTCCTGCAGAGATGGTTGCTGGGAAGTAGGAACCTCTTGTGTCCCTTTATGATGGCCAGGCTTTCCAGTAAAACACTGGGCTACTGAAGGACAGTGTGGGGCTGGGGAGCTGTGAGAACATGCATAGAGAGGAATCAGAGTACCCAGACTCATTGATCCACCGTTCATGAAACCCAGTGCTTCTGCTCATTCTCTCCTCTTCTAATTGAGTTCATCAGGCAGTCCTGGGGGCATTCACAGAAGATTCAGTGACCACTTGGCAGCTTTGCTGCACAGTGGGAAAGGGGACAAAAAAGGACCTAGTGGAAACTTTGGCTAGACCCAGCACTCCACCTTTTCACCTGTTTGCCTGTGTAATCTAACAGTACAATTTAATACCTACTTACCTGAAGATACAGATGAACAAGCAGACTGAGAAAAGCCAGGTGATGTCCCTGTTGTCACATAGCTAAGCACTGGTTGATTTGGGATCCCAATTTAGATAGCTTTAAAGATCCTTTGTTGTATTAAGATCTTCTAACTCTGTGTGGCTGCAGCAGGGCTAGGTTCAAAATTTGCAGGACCTTCCTTCAACACGAGAACATGAGGCCTCTTGTTCAAAAAGTATGACAAAAATGCTATTGAAGATTCTAGAATATAAATTTTTTGCTTGATTTCATGGTCTCTCTCTCTCTGTTGTTGCTTTTCTTTCTTTCTTTTAATGGGCTATTTGATATTGTGTTCCCTTGAGCATGAGAATATGTCCAGAGGGAGAGAGACTCACAAAAAATTGGAGTGTGCAGCCCACCAGCAGTTGGGTCCCCCTGACACCAGCTCTCAGCCTAATGCTTCATGAATTCAGACAGCTCCGTCTCCAAAGAAAAAGCTGCTCCTCCTCATGCGATTGCAAACTCTGCACTGGTATATGCTTGGTACTTAATCTAAGAGTCAGGGAGAAGCATGCTCCTACTGAGATGCCCATTGAATGGCCTGAGGCTCTGTCAGCTGGGTGGGAACAGCTGCCAACATGCCCTGCCTTGAAATGCCTAACCCTGGAGGGTAGAGGATGGCAGTGGTTACTGGAGGCCAGGAAAGGCTGGAAACACCAGAGAGCAAGGAGTAAGAAACAGAATCCAAGGAGATGGATCAGCATGAAAGCTGAGTTTCTAAGCCCCTGCCATGTCCCTTTGTTTCATAAAACTTCAGTTTCAAAACATTAATTCAAAGATAAAATTAAGGATTTCAAGATGGTGACCACAGAGCATTAAACTCATACGTGGAGCTTTCTGAGAATGGGGAACCTGTGTCCCTTCTCTGGTCACATGCCCGGAGGGGCAGAGAACCAAAGAACTCTAAGTGAAGATTCTGGATCTGAAGGTGCTTATGTAGGAAGAATAAATAAGCTAATAAATTATTTGAAACAGATACAAGTTATTATATATATATCATATCTATAAAGTTTGTGATTAAGTTCTAAGTTTAGATTTTCTGTACATTAGTACTTTGGAAATTAATGACTGGTTAGATTTCCTTATTATTATTATTATTATTATTATTATTTTCTTTTTACCTCTCTCATTTCCTCCAATTTTATTTATCAGGCATTGAGTGTGGCCAGGGTTGAGGTGAGGGGGACACTACTCACTTGATGACATTCTAGAATCTTCTATATACAACATTTTCCCTGAGAGGAAGGCACATGGGAAAGCATGGGAGGAGGACCAGAATTGGTCTATGGAATGAAACCAAAGGGTTGAAGGAACATCAGTTTGATGGAACTGAAAAAGTGGGTCAGAAATTGGGAGGAAGGAGCTGTCCAGGATGTGAGTGTGGGTAAGCTGGCAAAGGTCAGGCACAAGTACCTGACCACCTGGCAGTGGAATAGGAACCGGGATTGGAACTACAGAGGACATTAGAGAGAACTCCCATTCCAGGGGTGGGGGTGGGGATGAGTTCTTGGAGGAAGCAGAGGAAAAAACTCCATTCCTCCAAGACTAAGTGGGTGGATCAGGGCTCTGCTTGCCATTAAACACCTATCCTGCTGCTCTGGCACTCTGAAGGCATGAGCCTGCTCCTCCTGACTGGTTGTAGAGGGGCCTCTTTCGGTTCCCCAGCACCATGCATCCAAAAGCATTTCTGAAGTTAGGCAGGGTCATGGTCACAGATTAGGGCAGAGTAATTCATAGCAAAAAAAGAATTTTTTTTTTTTTTTTGTCTAAATGAGACTTTTGTCAGGTTGGTCAAGTCCATCAGCGAAGCAGGAACTTGTAACCCATAGAAAATGACAGCAGGGCACAGCTGAGACTGTTCCTTGGGAATGGGAGTTCTTTGTTCAGCAGTTTTTATTGTGGTCTTGCACGCTGGAGCAGGGAATGGGCAAGGCGGCTGCTTCATCCTGGCTTGGTTGCTTCAATGTGGGGTTGCTGGTGGGGGCTGCTCAGCTGTCCTTTCACTTTGTGCATTAACTGCTTCCATTTACAAAAGCACCCCAAATGCACGTTTGCATTGTTCGGCAGTTGAAATATAAACTCCCTAAATGGTTCTGAGAAGCCAAGAGGAGGAGGGCTGTTTGCCCATGTGGAGGGAGCAGAGCAGAACAACCATACTTAACTATCAAGCTACTCCTGTAAATATTTGCAGACGCCCCTTCAGAGCTTCAAAAGCCTAGGACAGGATCATTGGATGATTTGCTTAGAAGAAGAAGAAACAAAATTGACCTCATGTTCCAAGGCAGCCATAAAAAGGAAGAGTTGTATATGGGCAGAAGACCACAAAGGGGAAAAAATTGTTCAAAGTTTAATAAACACAAAAGAGAATAAAAATAAATCTCAAGAGCACTTATTTACAAACTTGATAGAAGGATAAGACAGAGGCAGGCGGGCGTGAAAGATGGGTGTTTGGGGAAGTAGAACAGGCCTGTGGGGGATCCACAGAAAGAGAAGAAAATGAACAAGATGTTTACTCTTGCTAACAACAGGAAGCATGCTAAATTAGCCTTGCTCTTCCAGGATGCTCGTTCAAAGGATGTTTGAAACTTCTGCTGCCTAATGCTGAGGATAAATGAAGATGAATGCAGCCACTCGGCCTGCAGAAGGTTCTGGCCAAGAGGGTGTGCAAAGCCAGAGGGCCCGGCCCCAGCCCTGCCCAGGTTTCTCTGTCCGGGCGCCTAGCCTGTTTTGGGTTGAGCTGGTTAGAATAGGACCAGCCTCTCCCATCACTGGGTGGGCATATTCCAGGGGAGAAACAGATTTATTTCTTTACTACAGTACCTTTTCAGACCGCTATGCTAGGGGGCTCCAAAAACCTTCTGCTAATACAAGTATCTGCCCATCCTGAAACTGCTCACCAACTATTTAGCAGTGGCAATGGCTGCAGTGGCTCATCGCTGTGTCTGCATGAATGCTTTCTTTTCTCTGAAATCCACATGCTTTGGATTTTTGGGGGTTTTTTGTTTGTTTGTTTGTTTCTGAAACTTCTGGTTCACTAGCTACAAAGCCTCAATTCACACTGTAGTTTTACAAACCAGCATCAAGCAGCACAGCATGGCTTGAAATTCATTGCTTCTCCAGGAACCTGAATCCAGAGAATCTCAAGTTTATGGGGAAAAGGATGGGGGAAATCTGCCACAAGGGGAAAAAAGTAGAGCTCTTAAGGTGAGGAAATACTGGTGTGTTCCTGGGGGTTTTTTTGTTTTTGTTTTTTGTTTTTTAAAGAATAATTGTCAGGGCATGGATTTCCCAAGAAATCATGAAAGGTATTCGTTTCTATTTTAAGATCCACAAGATGACTTGTTTATTTAATAAGTTAGCATGCCAATAATCAGATGCCTGAGTCTTTCAAGACTCGCATTGATGACTATGCAAATGGTAGATATTTGGTGACCTTCATGTATGCAGAGCACTGTCCTGAATATTGGGGAGAATAAAAAGACCTGGCAAATAAAGTCTATGCCCTTAAGATTCTTAAAATTTCACAGGGAAAAGCAAAATAAACAAACATGATGCAGAAGTAATAAAAATGGTTGTAAAGAAACAACTGTGAATGATCATTTTGTAATGAAGCTACATAATTGGAGAAAGGGTAGAAAAAATGAAGCCACCAGATTGAATGGAGTGCTCTGGAATAGGGAAGGTAGATTTGCCCATTTTGGAAGAAGATTGTAGCAACCTATTGGTCAAGTGGTAGGTCCAGTGTTGGTACTCAATAAATGAATGCTGTCTATATGAATGCATGGGGATAGAATTGACCTGCTTTTTGTTCTGGTATAGCCTCAATTGCATATTGAAAAGCAATAGCAGATTATTAAAAAAATAACAGCAAAACTCTAAGCAACCCATGAACTTGAAATAATTGTGCACTTTCTGCAATTCTGTCTTTTACATGGTTCAGACAGGGAATATGTGCTGATTCTTATTATTAACTAGTATTACCTTTTATCAACAGACTTATAAAGAATTTTAAGACTGGTTTTGGTATAGCCAGCTTGTGAATATGGTTCTGTTTATTTAGATTTCCTCACCATAACTTGGTCATACGTGTGTGAAAAACCAAACTATTGTAGCCAAAATAGATGAAATACATGGACCTGGATAAAAGTAGACTATTTGGATGCCAAACTTTCAAGGAAAAAAATACATGGGCGAACTGCTTGCCATTAGGGGCTATTTTCTTGGCACATCAGATTAAAGTGTGTGAAAGGCCGACAACTCTCTCCAGGCATCAACTGTCATGAACTTGGTCCAATTCATAACCATCTAGGATTTTCCACCACTCCATGAACCTTCAAAGAACAGGGTTAGCTGCACGTCCTCCAGTATAGTTGGAAGTGGTTTGTTAATCTCTATTAATCTGCTACTCCTGTAACCAAGTGCACATGTTTATTTTAGTTTTTGTTCTGGTTAAATTGTTAATGGTAGTAAATTGACCACTAGAAATGAAATCATTTTGTAGATGCTTCCCTTATGGTTTGGGGGAACTATCTTACACTGCGGTTCTTTTCGAGAGCAGAGTGGGTTTTATCATTCAATGATTGCCCTAACTCTTTACAGATGCCATCCCGCCCACTTTCTACAGACCCTACTTCAGAATTGTCCGATTTGATGTCTCAGCAATGGAGAAGAATGCTTCCAATTTGGTGAAAGCAGAGTTCAGAGTCTTTCGTTTGCAGAACCCCAAAGCCAGAGTGCCTGAACAACGGATTGAACTGTATCAGGTAACTTTTGTTTGGGTCCTTTTAAAAGGTGATCAGTTTGAGATTTTCAGATAAATGACTTTCTACTCTTTTAGATTTTCTTAGCTGGCATAAACTCTTCTATACATCACAATGGTGATAAAGGCCCTTCTTCATTATTACTATTAGAGTGATAGCTTGGTCCTAATCACTCGGGAAAGGCCCTAGAATGAAGTATCAAGCTCTGTGCACACTACTTCAGTGGCATTGAGTCCTGTCTTTGGAATGCTTTAGTCCAAAAGCCAAACCCTTCATCTGGACAGTCAGATACTAAGGCCAGATTCTACCCTGAGGAAGAAGTCCGCTGACCTGCTTCTCATGCTGTGGCTGTCCCTTATTTTCCTCTTCCCTTCCTTCCTATTGTCTTTTTGCTCCTTTTCTTCTCTTTGCTTCCTTGTCTCTTTGCTAACTTCATTCAGTTTCCTTTCCTTCTCTAATTCTACCCACGCTCTTCAGTCCTCCCTCCTCCCTCAGCTCCCTCTGTTCTCCATAATTTCATCTCCTTTCTCTCATCGTCCCAGTAGAGTTGGTGGGGTGGCTGTGTCAAAGATGATGATGACGGGCCTAGATCCTGAGATTGCAGATATGTTCTTCAGAGTCTGTTACGTAGGTGGAGTCTACAAGACTGCAGCTTCAGCATCACCTAGGAGCTGAGAGAAGTGTAGAATCCCAGACCCACTCCAGACTTATTGAATCGGAATCTACATTTTAAGGAGATCCTCAGTTGATTCTTATGCACGATAAGTCCCAACTCAACAGACCAACTACAACACAGTGTCATGGAAAAAGTGTGTGTGCCCTGGAGATCCACCAGGAAGGGGACATTTGTGTGAGACCTCCAGAAGAGTCTTCAGATATATTAAAACAGGATGAGGGGTGGTCATTCTTGGCAAAAGGAGAGTTTTGTGCTGGGGACCAAACCCCGGGCTTCCTATATATTAAGAAAGTGCTCTACTACTGAGCTATGTTCTCAGCACCCAAATGACAAAGTCTTAACAGGTTTATTGAGGGTACCTGGCACATGGTTCTCAGGGTCTGGAGGTGAGGAGACAAGGCCAGACAGAATATGAGAGGGATACTGAAGAGGATTAAGGACTCAAATCTGGGATCCCCGATGTTAAGGAGCTGGCATGTGTGACAGTGTGATTAAAAAGTAGGCTGATTTGAGGAAGACAAAGGAATTGACACTCTTGTGGGGAAACCTCTGGTTGTTCTGCATTCAATTATTTGGAAATTTGGATAGCGAGGCTAAGAATTTCCCTTATATTTATTATGAAAAAGGGAATTACCCTACATCAATGTTGTGAGATCTCAGGAATACGTTTAATGTTTTGAAATAGTTTTAAAGTACTAGTTGATATGCATGCTCATGAAAAGTAATTCTTACTTATTAAATTGGGTTTTAAAGAACCTCTGTTTGGAGACCTTTAAATCTTGATGTGTCTTCTGAGAGCACTGTGAGGTGTGACAGGTGGCCAGGCCCTGGCTTCTACCACCCAGCACAATGTCAGACAGTGTGTACTTGTGTATGAGAATGTCGGAAGTGTTTCAAGTGACACTCATAACTGTTATGTGAAGGTGGTGCTCCCAGAGTTTCTTTCTACTACTCTATCCTTTCTCTACTTTGCAGAGACACTGAGTCACAGAGAAATTAAGTAACTGGGCCAGGGTCACATGGTTAGGGAGTGGCAGGTTTGGGACACCACTCTATCTCTGGCTTCCAAAGCCCTCCTGTTCCTCACTACGTAACGCCAGAAGAGAAGAAAAATAAGGAAAACTAGGCCAGAGGGTGGAGTGATGTTTGGAAAGGAAAGCAAAGATGGTTCCTATGAAAAGAAGCCAGATTAAGGGTAGCCAGATAAACTGCAAGGTGATTCAAACAAACAAACAAACATGATTACATCTCCCACGTCTCCTTTTTTTCCCCTTCTTTTTTCAATTAAATCACTCAGTTTCTGTCTGTGCTGATGACTGTATTATGTATCATTCTCTTTGATGCTGTTTAAGTTATGTGGCTTTGGTAAATTGAAGGCAGGGTCTCTTAGTTCTTGTTGCCTGCTACATAAACTGCTAGATCACTGCTATTCTTTGATACCTTGGCCTTTGCTCTGATGAGTGGCTTCTGCCACAGGCTTGCTGATGACTTCCCATATCCCAGAGTCTATCCAGGCTCCAGAAAGGGATGTATGTATCCAATGAAAGCAAGTAATAAGAGAAGGTTGGTGAATTTTTAGTAGACCTTCTCAGAAGTGTCTGCAATGCTAGCTGCTCCATAACACAGGCAACCAGATCTGCTTGGATTTGAGTCTTTCATTTGAAAAGGGTACAGCCAAGATGGAGATTTTTTACTTCTAAGAGGCAAGGACATGATGGTCACTGTCACTGAACATGGGAATGCTGTAGGAAACAGCTTTAGCAGAAAAGTAAGGAAGAATCATAACTTCTAATCTATCTGGAACTCACCGTGCAGCAATATCACCTCCTGAAACATAGCTGACGTCCAGGAAATAAGTTAGAGTGGCTCCTGATCACAATAAAAGACGACCAGGCACTCATACAGCTGAGTTATCAGAAAGGCAACTGAGCCCTTTATCAACTTCTGACCAGGTGGATTATCTCTAGGACCACAAGAAGTTAGAAGAATGGAAGAAGAAGGGAATGTGGAGGAAGTCACCCTGACAGCTGCAGAGATGATCCTTTAGACCTGAGATTTTTGCCAGTGCACCACCACAGTGATGCTAACTTGGGAAATCAAGTCTTGGAAGCAATGCCTGTTATGGACAATTTTACTAAATCTTACTCTGTTTATAGTTAACCTCTACTTTATCTCCTTGGCTCCCTCCCTGGTTTCTGACTTCTGCTTCTGGCTTCTTCATTTGGAGTCCCACTTTTGGATTATTGTTCACCACCTTTCAACTTGCCTCCAGCTGCCATTTGTAGGTCTTTGCAACCTTCGGTAATAAACTAACTCCTTTTCGTCATCCCAGGACAGAAATTGATTCTTGTGATAACAGCCTTGAATTATGAAGGTGAGGCTAAATTACATTCAGGAAAACTGAACATGTGCAATAAATTTTAGAAAGGTTTATATCCAGAATTGCTGAAATATTACTTTTTAAAAAAAATGGCTTGATGCTTAAATGGGCAGATCTCCAACTATTTGGAAAGCTTGACTGTTCAGAAGAACAGTCTCTGAAGTTGCTAAATGTCCTTTGATTATTATATTACCTGCCATATAGTTGACATTCTACTCCCTAGAGGGAGTTAGGGAGACTGTGAATCAATTCTTAGGGTGATGAGATGGTTGTATGGGGATTTATTAGGATTTCTCAGAGGATTGATTTTAAGCAGGGTGAGATTGTGTGTGTGTGTGTGTTTGTGTGTGTGTGTGTGTGTGTTTGTGTGTGTGCACGTGCACAGGCGGGGTGGGCAGGGTGCATGTCCATGTATGCGACTGTGTGTGAACTTACTGTGGGCACAGGTATTTCCTCCCCAAGTGTGGAATCCCTAGGGAACTTTTACAAGGACTACCCATAGTTCTCTTCTGGGAGATTCTAATCCTCCCTGGAAAGAAAGAGGACAGTTGCCTCTGAACAGATGTGGTTTAAACAAACGCTCTTGGTCATTTGGATGTGATCTTTCTCTACTTTAGAACTGCATCTCCCCATTCTCATTTGGGGAGCACTGGGAGATTGAAGACTTCTCCCAAGCTTTTGGGGTATTCTGTCCCGTACAGTGTGTCCTGGTACTCTTTTTAGAGTTATAAATACTAGCTTGATAGCCTAAGGCAGCATCTCGGAGAGTGAGCTCAGGGTTTGTCTTGTCTATTCGTTTTCC
The DNA here is from genome assembly GCA_020662805.1 of Glaucomys volans. Lineage (NCBI taxonomy): Eukaryota > Metazoa > Chordata > Mammalia > Rodentia > Sciuridae > Glaucomys > Glaucomys volans. The sequence goes on along the minus strand of JAJEJO010050405.1, from coordinate 2,315,988 downwards.
CTACCTGGGAGATTAGGGACCTGAGCTTTTGTTGAAGTCACACTGAGCTTGGATAAAACTAAAAAACTTGGAAATTCAAGGTTCTCACAAGCTTCTCTCACAAGCTTTATAATACAGTCTGTCAGCATTTCAATGAAAGGTAGTAAAATAAAGTCTTTCTGTCCTTCTTTGCATAATCTCTGTCATGTTAATGGAGCCTAACTAGCACATACTTCAATGCTTCAGATAGGGCTTCAAATGTATGCCAGTAATGTAGGAAATATGAGATGGATAAAGTCCTTTCATAGATGCAGGGAAAGAGACGGAAAAAAAAGGGACAAAACAAACTTTTTCCAGATATAAATTACCCTTGCTGGGGTTTTTGTTTTTGTTTTTTTTGGTATTGGGGATTGAACCTAGGGACACTTAACCACTGAGCCACATCCCCAACCCTTTTTTAAATTTTTATTTTGAGGCAGGATCTAGCTAAGTTGCTCAGGGCCTCACTAAGTTGCTGAGACTGGCTTTGAACTTAGAATCCTTGTGCCTCAGCCTCCTGAGTCACTGGGATTACAGGCGTGCACCACTGAGCCTGGCTTCTTGCTGTGTTTTTAAAGCTTTATAACAAAGGCAGTCTTTATTGAAATATGCTCAGATAAAACTCCAGCTCTCTGGGAGTGGTTTCAAACCCACAAGTCAGAGCTGCTCAGCCCATCTGGAAATTTGAACACATCTTTCTTTGATTAAGTTGCCTCTATATTTATGATTAAAATCATGACTGGAATTATAAGATAGAGGGAAAATACAAAGGCAAATCTTTTTCAAGTTGAACATCACTTGTATGATGAGCAAGGACACCTGCTACCTTGGACTGCAATGAATCCTCCACTGTACAGCAAAGTAATGAGGCCTGAAGATGTTGCTGGCTTGTCTAAGGGACCTGTGACCCTCAAGAATTCTTTGGGACCACCAAATAATACTTATGCTTAGATTTGCTGATCTCAGAGGACTTGGAACTCTTAGAACTCATTTCTAGTTTCTTCTCACCAAACCATACCCTGTCCACACCTATTTTCAATTACCTTACCACCTCTAGGACTTTAGGGTTCATATCACTGTTGTGGTTAGGTATTTGCTTGATTAAAAAATCCAAAAATTGTACAGCCTCAAATAATACCCATTTTATTGCATCTCACAATGTGCTTATGGGTCAGAAATTTTAGTTCCATGTAGGCTTTAACTGGGGCCACTTGGTGGCATCCCGATGGCAGGTTTGAAGGATCATCGATGACTTTGTTCAAATGCTTGGAACTTCCCCTGAATGGCAGGAAGGTAGGCTCAGCAGGGCCCCTCTTTCTCCCTGCTTGGTCTCAGGGTGTTTCTATGTGGTTTTTGTGGAGGTTCAGGAATCTGCTTTATAAGGTCGAAGCTGCCAATCTTCTTAAAAACTAGGCCAGAACTGATATTACTTACACCTTACTCAACAGATCAAATGAGTTACAGGGCAGCCCAGATTCAAAGGGAAAGGGAACAGATCCCCTTCTCTCAATGGGAAGTGTCTTAAAGAAGTTGCATCCGTATTTAATGCCACCCTGACCCACCGTGTAATGGAGAGTAACAGTTGGAAAAACCAAAGTGAATACCTCCTTGTTTTGTCACCATACCGGCATCCAGCCATCTAGAGATAAACCAGATTTAGCCTCTGCCTTTCTGTTCAGGGTCAGCTGGAAGAACAGACCAGTAAGCTATGACTCAACAGCGTAGTCTTTTCATCAATGGGACGTGCCCACGATACTCCAAGCAAAATCTGGAGAACCCAGAGAAATGCCTGAGATTCCATTCTTACCAGAATGGGAGTTATATTCATCTGTTTTTGTTTTTGTCTTTTAGGTTTGTTTGTTTTTGTTTTTTGGTAACTATAATGAAATAACTGAGGCTAGGTACTTACACAAAGAGGTTTATTTAGCTCAGTATAGAGACTGAAAATCCAATAGCATGGCACTGGCTCTGGTGAGGATACCCTTGGCTACATTGCTTTGTAGCACCACAAGGGCAAGAGCTTATGCAAGGGGAAAAGATGGATCACATGGCAAGTAAGCAAGCCAGAGTGAAGGGGAGGCGTCAGTCTGGCTACCTCCCTCTTAAAGTTTGCCTCATAGAAGTTCTACTACCTCTCAACACTGCCACAGTGGGGTTCAAGCTCCTAATACATGAACCCCTGGGGGACATACTCAAACCATATCCAAATCATAGTGGGAGCGGACAGACATAATTCAAAGAGCAGCTGAACCCTCTGCCTGAATCACGACTGTTTTGAACCCAACAATATTTATTGCAGGGATATTTAAATAGATTGGATAGAGAAGTGGGTTTAGTTTTAGAGTGCATGTCTTTATTGTGCTTCAGTGTGTTCACTGCATGTTGGAATTTGGTAGCTACCTCTGATTTCCTACTCATCCTTTATGAAGCAGCCTGGTGTGGTGTTCAATGTCATTGGAAATATGACCTAAATTTTCTGAAGAATTCCTGATTCACTTGCTGTTTATTGTGAGAGTGAAATGAAACAAGGCATATAATTGCCAGGTGGAGAGTGGGCACCCAACATGTGTTAGTTCTTTCCATGTCATCATCTTAGATTTGACTTCTGTACCTGCCATTCCTGCATGGGGAAAGTCTTTGATTGACATATCTGTGAAAATCAGTTACCAGGTATTTTTAAGATTGGCTTATAAGTTCCAGACTGCTGAATAAAATTATGCAAAAATAACTCCCTGAGGAAGTAGAATGATGTACTGGGTTCATATATCAAATTGCATCAAGAGAAAGAGCTAGCAAAATGTCACCTTCTCACGTGAGGCTGATGTGAGGTCACAAATGTTGGCACTGGACAGCTTAATAGAAGACACTCTGCTGCTGGGTGGCTTTTCATCAGTGAAAGACAAATGTGCCGAGGTGAAACAAACAGTGGGTTTACAAAGAACCCTGGATTTCTTGACTGTGGCCTTCAAAGACTCTGGCACTGTTCACTTTTATAGAGAAGTAGGTCACCCAGCTTCAGCACCACCAAGACCTTAGCAAGGGAACTCCTTTCTCCACAGATCACTCTATCAGAATTTTGACAAATTAGAGTAAACAAAATCTCCTCCTGTGTTCTCTGACCTCTTTCTTTCAAACTTGGCTTTTAAATCCAGGTTTTAAAAACATTTAAAAGTGACCAGCTTTTCAAATGCAAAGATTTCCTCTAGAAATCTTATATCAAAAGGAAGTGAGTTGCAAAGATATAAAACAGTGGCTAAGTCCTAAGTCATTTATATCTATTTATTTTTTGGCTTCAAACTGTATACTAAATGATTTTTCAGATTTGAGGATGAAAGGGTGAATTGAGGTTTATGGAGCAAATAAGTAAACAACAATTTGAGTAGGGAAAAGTGAATTGCCTTTTCGGGCATTTGGTATTAACCACCTCTGCAGAAAGATGTTAAAATGCACATCACTAAGGCTTTATGGTGAAGGTTCAAGGGGGCTGGCCAGTGCCTGCTTTTTAAGAGGCCCCAGTTCTTCAGAACTGAAAGGTGGGGTTTCTATCATGTCAGAGATCACAGCACTAGTGGGGTTAATGACATCCCTCCCCCAATGCATGCAAGCGCACACAGAGACAGCGATACAGAGTTCAGCTTTCATTTCTCAAATTGCCCAAGGGGGTGTAAAATAAAAAGAGGTCAGCCAAAAAAACTGACTGTCTGTTAAATTAGACTTGCAAAAAGTGCTACCAAAAAAAAAAAAAAAAAAAAAAAGTTATACTGTGCTCCTGTTGTACAGAATTTTACAGCATACAATCCCCTTAATACTGATCCTAACTCCGGCGCCACATTGGAGACTTACACAGCATAGAAACCACTTAAAAAAACCGCGAGGTATAATAAACACTTTGTTTGTACAAGGCTATTAATATCTCAGGGGTTTTTTGAACTGATCAGATGGCATGCTTGCCTCATAAGGAGATTGGGTTGTTACCATTTGCATTAGGTTATGACGTTACTCGGAGTCTGTTAACCCTGTGAGCAGATGGGACCCCAAGAGTAGTGTGAATAGAGGCCTTCCCCACTTTATTCAAAGAAAAATATCGATCATGCAGTAATAGCTAATGCTATTGTTCTTTTTTCATAGTATAACCCAGTAACTATTGATGATCTTTGATAACATATACAGTGCTTACTGTGTGCTAGGCATTATGTTGTAAGAGCTCTCTACACACACACACACACACACACACACACACACACACACACACACATTCATTTAATCTTTAGAATAACCCTATGAGGTAGGTACTATTGCTCTTATTTTATAAATGAGGGTCCTGAGGCAGAGTTATGTTAAACAACTTGCCTAAGCCATGCAGCTAGGAAGAGACAGAGCCAGAAGTCCAACCCAGGCAGAATGCCCAGGGGACCACTTCCATGTACCCACAGAAAGAAGCTTGTAGAGTTGATTCTGTGCGGGTTTAAGGCATGGCTTTGCCCCTTTGGGGAATCTGAGAAAGTCTTATTACTGAGGCAATTCACAAATCAATGAAATTCGGACAAAAGCATCTGCTTGAAAAGAGTTTGTAAGACATAGGGATAATGCATTGAAACAGCATAGTGTCTAACATAATACTGTTATTATTATCCTTACCGTTTCCAAAGCATCCAGTTTGAACTTCTATGCAAAACATCTTATATTTACAGTTTATTCAAAATCTCTTAAAGAAAGTTCACCTTATCCCCTATTGCTTTAGGTCTGGAGTTCCTTCAGGATCATCTTAAAGAATATTTCCACTCACTCCACTCATGGTGGTCTCATTCAGTTACTGATGAGCAACTCAGAGTGAGAAAAGAGGGGCACTTGCAACCAGTAAGCCCTGGATTAACTTTCTACCTTTTTAACTTACTAGCTTTGTGGTCCTACAAATCACTCATCTCTCTGAGCCTCCATTTTTCTTCATAGAATAGAGATAGCAGTTTTGTCTAGTGAGTCACCACAAGGAGAACACATATATAAAGTGTGGCACATTAGATACAGAAGCAGTGAATTATTATCAGAATTTATCTTGTCCCCTAGAACACAGTTTGCATCTCCCACAGATTTGGCTCATGATTACGAAGCTACTCCATGACACTGTCAATCATTTCCCATTGGACGAGGTCTGATTCATTTCCTGTTATCAGTGGAAAAGTGCAGACTTACGGGAGCAGCTGTCATTTTATTGCTCTGTTTGCTTTTTCAGGTCTCTAAGGGGAGCCACGTGGGCTGGGGGCTGTGATGTATCTTGCTTTTCTTTGTGAAGAATTATTATAGACTGATTGGCCCTGTTGGTGATGCTTTTTACCTCATCCCCTGTTAATTATCACCTTTTCTTACTCCACCGCCACACCAAGGGACCAGATTCTTTGCTTTATGAATCAATTTTCAGTAAGTTTTCTTTCCCTCTGTCCTGTTGCAAATGTTCGGTATGCTGTCCTTCTGTAATTTCCACTAGGGTAAAATCTGTTCCAAGGCAGGATGTGTGCTTATTTTTTTAAGCCAACAATTATCAGAATATTTTTTGTAACCCTTATATTCAAAGGATCTAACACATTCTCGAGAACTCTTTCAGCAGAGACGAATCTCAGTGCTTGAAAGGTAGTGTTGATTTTTTGAAAACTGCCGAGGTTCTAAGCAAATAGTTCAAATAGACAAATAATTACGTCCATCTTCCTAGTTTTGTTAGATATATTTGAAATCCAGCCACTTCCCACATCTCTGCTGCTACCTCCCTTGTCCAAAAAGTTCTTGTCTCTCACTTGGGCTATTCCAATGGACTGCTAGTCAGTCTCTTGTTTCCCTTAGAAACTTTGGGAACTTAGCAGTCAGCAATCCCTGAGAAAATGTTGGTCAGATCAAAATCCCCTATCCACTCTAAACACCCTACTGTGCAATGGAACACCAGCACTTGTTCCTTCTATCTGGTATAAATTTACCGGCCTCCCTCCCATCCCCAGTTTCTGGTAACCACTATTCTACTTTCGTACTGGGAGTTCAACTACTGTAGATTTCAAAGCAACCAGAAGAGAGGATTTTGAATGTTTTCTTCACAAATAAATGACAAGTGTCTTAGGTGATGGATATTTATGTCCATTTCTCTGAACTGATCATTGCAAATGTACATGCATCAAAACATGTACCCCATAAGCATTTAAAAAATAAAATAAAACTTCTTTTAAAAGCCCCATGTTCAAATTCTTATGATGGCTTCTTATCCCACAGACAGTGCCTTAGGCAGCCGTCTCCACCTATCCCTCCTTCACCTGCTCCTTGGCTGTAGCCTCTCTTACTCATGTGGCTTCCACTTGCTGACCTCTCTGTAATTTCTCAAACGCTCCAAGCTTATTTCCTCCTGAGGCTTGTGACTGCCAATCCCTCCATCAGTGCTTGTCCCCAGCTCCCCACATGGCTCACTCCCTTCAATCCTGTTGGTCTCTCCCGAAATGTCTTGGGCTCAGGGTAGCCTTCCCTGGCTTCCCTGTCTGACTTCTCAAGGTCTCTCTGCCCAGCACATCCAACCCCACTCTTGTGCTTTTCCCCTTGATGCTCTTCTTCATAATTTATACTCAATCTTGTGCTCCACCCTTAGGTTGTTTATGGTGTTCTCTCCACTACCGGAGATAAACTTCTGAAATGGTTCTTGTGTAATGGGTGCTTCATAAATGTTTTTGAATGAATTTATGAAAAACTTCAAAAGATTTAAGTACAAAAATCTTGTCAAAATAAATATGTAACTTCATGGAGAGGGTTTTAAAAAGTTATTTGTTTGTTCTTTTTTGTTATACATGACAGTGGAATGTATTTCAACATAACTATATTATACATTTTTGTGGTGGTGCATGATGTGGAGTTACACTGGTTGTGTGTTCACATGTGAACATAGAAAGTAATGTGAGATTTAGTCTATTGTCTTTCCTATTTCCATCCCCTCTCCCTTCCCTCCATTCCCCTTTGTCTAAAAAAATATGGAATGCTTCATGAATTTGCGTGTCAGCCTTGCACTGGGGCCATGCTAATCTCTCTATCCTTCCAATCTTAGTATACATGCTGCTGAAGCTAGCATCGTGAAGGGATTCTTTTAAGAAATGTTGCTCATTTATTATAAATTGGAAATTCTACTACATTTTTAAAAGATATCTGTCTATGTTTATGAAGAAAGAAATATATATATATCTACCCATTTTGTTTTATTTATTCATGGCTAATTCTAGTAGATAATAGCAACATAGTTAAAAAAATAAAGTTATAAGTTAATGAAACTGATATTCTTGAATAACTACTATGGTTTAAATATAGATTATTCCCTAAAGGTTCATGTGCTGGAGGTTGAGTCCCAGTGTCACAGTGGCTAGAGGTGGTGGGACCTTTCATATGTATGGTGTTGTGGGAGGTAATTAGGTTATTGAAGGTGCGGCCCCAAATGTGATTAATTTATGTCTTATGAGTGTGGGTTATATCACGCATCCCGGATTAGTTACCTGAGAGCATGTTGTTATAAAGTGATATCACCTCACGTTCATCCTCTTCTATTCATGCCACTCACCACTATTGCCACCTGCCATGTTGTGAAATAGCTAGAAGCTCCTCACGAGAGGTCAATCAAATGTGACCGCCTAAGCTTGGACTGTAAAACCATGAACCAAATGAACCTCTTTTCTGTATAAGGTATCCAGCCTCAGGTATCTTATTATGATAACACAAAACAGACTAATATAGTAACTTACAAGCTCTGTGTATTTGTAGAAAATACTATACTGGCTCATTACTACATAGTCAACACCCCCTGAGTTAAAGTGTTTGGCTGAATGTTACTAGGGATTTAAATTTAGCATATATGTCATAAGAGCTAGGAGAATGAAAAAGAGTGTTTGAAAGGTGCTCCCCAAGCATGTGTATGTGAGAGTCAGAGTGGAATTGGAAGGAGAGGTCACATAAAGAGATCAGAAGATATGGCCTCAGAGAACTCTCACACTTGTTGCAGAGACTCTCCCTCCATGACAGGAAACAACTGGTTAATTGAGATAATTCATCGAGGAGAAGGGTGTTATGATGTTCACTTAGTTTTCCTTCAAATTTCACCATTACACTTTGTACTATACAATCTCTTTTCTTGCCCACACTGAGGGACCACTTCCAGTTGAGTCTTTTTCTCTGCTGTGTCATTTCTGCATGACAGTCTCCTGAACATGAATGAGTTGCCATGTCTGAGAGACTTTCCATTCACACAAAGGACTCCTTCATCCTGCAGACCTGTGGAAATGAATTCACTTGTTTATGCACACATGCAGTTAGCACAAAGGCCCATCTGTGGAGAATGAAAAAAACAAAGGAAACAATAGAGAATTATAAAAAAAAATAGAGAATTATAAGGTGTTTCATCACAGAAGGGACTTCATTCTGTGTGTGTGTGTGTGTGTGTGTGTGTGTGTGTCTATCTTAAAGAAATACCTAGTGACATTCCCATGAAGGTCATTAAAGATCTATGTATGCTGTACTTTATCATGAGTGCACATAGGAATGTATAATATAGATACTTATCAATGTGCATAACTGTGTACCGTGAAGGGTGTTAATACAGTGACCTAATAATGTCTCTATCTCAGCCCCAAAGGGTTTATATTTTTCACTTGCTTCCTTCTTCTGAAGCTCATGTGCATTCCGTAGGGGCTGACTCTGCAAGCTAGTGAAGTTCTCGCCAGGTTTATTTAGGACATCTTAGAAAGGTGCACTTATGAAGGAGCCATGGCAACTGCAGGACATGGTGATGGCAGAAGTTAAGTAAGTACTGGTTCTGCTAAGTCGCTTCTGAAGAATGCCCGTGCAGTATGTTGGTTTGTTAGGTGCCCCTGAAGTGACCCGTGTGATCCAGGAGGCTTCACTAAACAGGAAGAGAGAACTACATTAGCGCCAATACAGAGTAAGTAGTCTTACTCAGTTCTGGTTCTCCAGAAGGCCCCACTTTCTATTACCAGAATTTCTCTTTCTTGTTTTTTCTCCCTCATTTTCATTGTCTTAATAAGGCATACTAAGTAGAAAGGGTAAAATACAGTGTAAAATTGCCAACACTGTTTGATGAGTCTGTCGTTCTTGACATATGTCATCTCTGTGGGGATTACGTGGATGTGTATAAAATTACAAGGCATTTTTGTGTATCAATGTAAAAGAGTATTCCTGGGCTTATCATTTGATCATGTGTGTCTTCTAATGATGTCTGTTAGTTGATGAGAATTTACCAAGCAGGGGTTGTGTACGGTGCTATGGAGAAGATTCTGGGGTAACAAGAGAAAGAACGTTCCTTTCCCTGAAGAACTTCATAGTTAGACTGAGCATTTAGGACATATTCAACATGGCATCATTTGTGAATACCCACTCTTACGGGGTAGCCAGACTGAAAAAAAAATGTTGAAGTTCTGATTCTCAGAATGTGACCTTATTGGGAGATAGGGCCATTGCTGATGTAATTAGTTAAGATGAAAGTCATTTTGGAGGAGGGTGGGTCCTGAATAATCATATGACTGACATTCGTATAAGAAGAAGGTCATGTGACCGAGCCTGGTGGCACTCTCCTGTAATCCCAGTCACTGGGGGAGGGGAGGTTGAGGCAGGAGGATTGCAAGTCCAAAGCCAACCTCATCAACTTAGCAAGGCCCTAAGCAGCTAAGTGACACTCTGTCTCAAAACAAAAAATAAGAAGGGCTGGGGATATAGCTCAGTGATCAGGTGCCCCTGGTTTAAATACCCAATTACCAAAGAAAGAAAGAAAAAGAGTCATGAGAAGATGGAGACTCAGAGGAGAAGGCCACACGAAGTTGAAAACAGGGACAAGAGTCATGTGGCAGAAGCCAAGGCATGTCAGGGATGGCTGGCCAACAACCCGGACCTGGAAGGAGCAGGAGAGAAGGACCCTCTCCTAGGGACCTCAAAGAGAGCATGATCCAGCCAACACCTTGATTTCCAGACCCTAGATCTGTGAGAGAGAGCATTCTCTCATTTTAAACCACCCAACTTGTGGCATGTTGTTACTACCGTGTCAGGAAACCCCATGCCTATCAGGCAAACTCTCTATAAGCACATGTATGCAAGTTAAGAAAGGACAAAAGACCATAGAATGGGAAGGGATGTCTTTATTTGCCCCCCCTGTCTAACGGGCCAGCTTATCTCTATTACCTGGACTGTGTTCTCCCAGTGTCCAGGATCCTTGCCAGATGTTGATAGGAATCTTCCCATCATTTTCTTGCTCCAGGAAACTCCCTGACTTCCCTGGGCTAGAGTAGCTGTCCTGCGTCTGTCAGCTCATTGTGCCCTGTGAACACATTGCTTTAAATTCTTATTGAGATGTTCATATCCCCTTTCTATTTGGTGAAACCTTTTAAGAACAGGGACCATTTCGTTGCCCTGTGATTTAGCTGTCATGCTTTGCTCACATCTGGTCTTTAATATTTGATGAACTAAATTGGAGAAACTGAGCTATAAAATAAATTCAAATAAATGAATAAATGAGACAGTGCATGTAAGATACTCAGCTGTTATTCAGAGGATGAATGACTGAACAAATTAACTGATCATGTTAAATATTTCAAGGCCAGGTAGCTTTCATCATCATTATAATTTTTCCGGCATTATTGTTTTTTTGCTCCTCCACAATCAATGAAAGCCTTCTGGAGTATGAATGCTGGCGTGGTGTGTTGAAGGATCCCTTGTTCCTCCTGTAGGTAAGCCCAGGAGTGTGTTCAGGAGTGTGCTCTGTGCGTCTGTCTCTGTGAGATATGATTTCAGTAGTATCAGGATTTCAACCCAGAGAGTCAGATTCTTCTAAGAGTAAGTCAGTGAATACATATTCCTTATATGCTAGTGCCGGCAAACTAGAATATAAGAGTTTGTGGAGATTTAATTAAGTTTTTGTTTCTCTGCATCTGTGAGGAGCTTAATATTCCATTGGAGGAAATAGACATTCACATACATACATAGTTCCCCACAGTTTGTGTGTGCAAGAGGTCAGAGTTCCAGTATCCAGTAATTGTGTGGGGAGCTAGGAAAAGAAATCTGACTGTAGTTTACAGTGAAAGTAAGCATTTCATTGAAAAGTTGGACTTGAAGTTTGAATTTGAGAATGGAAAGTTTTGGGGCTTTTTTCCTAATTTGGTTTAAGTTTTTCTTTTCTTTCTTTTTTTTTTTTTAAGGTAAATATCAGAGGAAGGAGGGAAACATTCTGATAGGGTTACTAGTCTAAAGACAGATGTTGGAATATATAATGCATGTCCTGGGGATATTATTTAGCTTAGGCTTTCCAGAATGAAAGGTGAGTTTAAGATGATAGGTCAGTGGCCAGTTGTATATTGTATCAATTAGAGTGTATGCACTAGGCATTAAAAGCTTCTGGAAGTTTCTGACCAGGTAAAGAATATAATTATAGAAAATATTCACTTTTATTGAATACCAAACACTATGATGGGCATGTTGCCTACTCTGGGACATTCAATTCTCTCAACAAATGTACAAGGTAGGTTTGAAAATCAGATTCATCAATAGCTTGGGTTTGTCTGACTCCTAAGCCTCTGAACCCTTCCTCCATGCTAACATTCTTCAAGGGCAGTTTGCATAGTCGTATGGATTCTTCAGAGAACCTAAGGGGCCACTGAGGAAGTGGAATGAATGGTCAGTTGGCCCAGGTGGATGGACTCTGATCTAAATCATCCTCACAGCTCACTTCAACTGGTGAAATTCCACTTTTCTTTGCTGTAAAAAACCTGCCACAGAGTGTTAACTAAAGAAACAGTCAACCAGGAAGGAAGTAACTGAAGATCCAGGAACAGGTTCCAGTTTTGGCTTTATGGTATTTAACATTGTCATCACCAACCTGGAAGACACTGGATATGCAGTCACTAGTACTATGTGGCTACAAGGCTAGTTTATACCACAGCAAACTTAAAATTCAGAGATCAAATAATAAAGTTCAAAATTAACACAGACATAGGTATCATTTGCATTTGTTTCCAAAATGAAGAAGAAGGAGGAGGAGGAGGAAGAGGAGGCTGGAGGAGGAGGAGGAGAAGAAAAAGGAGAATAAGAAGAATTACTTAAGTATGGATTACAGCAGTGGCATTCAGAGTGGTCCCTGAACCAGCAGCTTCTGAATCATATGGGAACACATTAGAAATGCAAATTCTTGGGTCCTAACCTCGTTCTATTAAACTAGAAATTCTGGGGCTGTGTTCAGCAACCTGTGTTAATGATCTCCTAAGATGGTTTGGATGCAGGTTAAACTTGGAGGCTAATCCTCCCTTCCTGCTTGCCTTCCTTTATTTCTTCCTCTTTATTCTCTCTACAGAAAGGATTTGGAAAATCAAACAAAATGACAGTCTGTGTATAAGAACAGAAAAACTGCTATGATTCAATGGTGTGATGTGGCTCCTGCCAAAAGTAAATCATTTGTATTAAAAGTATTGATCAGAATAAGGGAAACAGCAGCTACTTCTGGGTCCACATTGTCCATTCCGGATATCTTCTTTATACCTCTAGACTTTATCTGGAGTTTGCTGAGAAACTAATTTTAAGAAGGATATGGAAAAAGGTGTTGGCAGAGATAGTGAAGCACCTGAAGGAAGCAGTTGAAGGAAACCACTGTTGTGATTGGGACCTACCGTGGAGAGGAAAGAGAAAATGCACTATTGGAAAACGCCCCCTTGCTGGCATTGAAAGGACCAGATGTTAATCCAGGCTCTTCCTGGGTTTTGCACTGAAGTACTTCAGGCATCTTTTCCTTTCAATATAGAATATATAGAATAAAAGCCATCATGTTTACCCCATGGGGTTTTTGTGAAGACTAAAAAGCATATGAAAATGTTTAAATATTTGAAGAACTACAGTGGTTGTACAAGCATGAGGCAATGGTGCTACTATTAACTAAGACCACTTGATGGGAATTTCAAGTCCAAGATCTAGAAGAATATGAACAATTTGAAATGTCCAAAGTGGGATGACCTTTCTCATTAAGTAGAGTTCATTGTGCTCAGACAAAGACATATTAGAGAGTGAGTTGTATTGGGTTGGAGCAGATGGTCTCTGAAGTGCCTTTCCAATGCTAGTGATTCGTGTTACTGAAGTTAATAACTCTGGGTCAAGCAGATCTGAAAGAATTATGCTCATAGCCTGCAGAGTGAATGTTTAATTCAACATTTGTTAATCACTCTGTACAAGTCACTGCAAACACTTAAAATATTTAAGTACATTTAAGCAATAAATACAGTTGAGTACTAAAAACATTGAAGTGCATTTAAAATTGAGATGGGCTAACACTAATTAACCTGATATCAGTTTTTCTCCACAGAGCTATTGTTAAAGTCCCTTTCCATTAGATGTCTGATAGAAATGCCTCCTTGGTCTCCTGTAGGACTGTTAGTGTCTGATTATGGAAAGTTAACTTAAATTCTAACATTTTCTTGTAACTCTGTGATGTCTCATAGGAGTGTAAGAGATGTCGCTATTGGTGTCTAAGCCAAATCCTGTGTCAACTTATACCATTATTTCTTTAAGTCTAAGATTGTCTACGGCTATAGTTTTGCATACAGACTTTTACTTCTTTTTCATCCCCAAACCATTGGGTAATATGAACGACTTTCACCTCTATCCAGTCTCTGGCTGGCTGCTTTCCAGTGTTGGAGAAATGAATGAATCCTTTTGTGTAAGGATTTTGTAACTCAGTGAAGAGTTTAGAGTCTTTGCCAAAGGAGATATGTGGGTACTTTGCACAAGTCATATATAATATGTATATAGTAGTAATGTAAGGACAAGAGTGTTCAACCACCTGTGTGGGTAGCAGCTAAGTCACAGACAGCTAAATCTCATTTTCAATACTTTAGAAACCCCTCCTTTCTAGTTCAATCAGGAACTGTGGTTGGTTAGTTGTCTAATGAAAAAAAAAAAGAAGTTAAAGTAGGGAAGTATATAAACATAAGAGAAAGAGATGGAGAGATGCAAACCTTAAATTTTTGAACTAGAACAAATGTATGTGAATACATATCTGCATGTACATATGTATACACGCACACAAACCTACGTGCGGAGGTTAAGTTTTTATAAAAGGTCAAGGAATCTTCCTTGACATAGCTGTGCCAATTGCTCATCTGTGCTGTATTTTTTGCATGAACACATTCATAATGCATCATCTATGATTTCTAGTTTTTAATTGAAGTAGAAAGAAGCTTGAGGATAATTGCTGAATAGCCTGAGTACAGGATCCTTCTAGATTTTTATTGTATTATTTCTTTTTATTATTTATTTTATAGCTTTTTCTCTCACACCTAAAATTAGGGGAATATTATTGTGGTAAAACATAGAACAAAAACTACATTTTCACCATTCTTTATACAAGTCAAGAACATTAAGTGCATTCACAATAATTTGCAGTAACCATCACTATCCATTTCCAGAATTTTAAAAAATCTTTCCAAAGAGAAACTTTGTACCCATTAAACAATAATGACCCATTGTCCTCTACTCCTAGTCCCTGGTAACCTCTATTCCTCAATCTATCTCTGTGAATTTTGCCTGTTGTAGATATTCATCTAAGTGAAATCATGCAATGTGTATCCCTTGTATCTGGCTTATTTCAATTAGCTTAATGTCCTCAAAATTCATCTTTGTTGGAGCATGTGTCAGAAATTTTCTTTCTTTTCATTACTGACACATACTCTACTGTATGTGTATACTACATTTTATTTATCCACTCATCTGTCAATGGACATTTTCCACCACCTTTTGCTATTATAAACAATGCTTCCATGAATATTGGTGGAGAAGTATCTGTTTGAGTCTCTATTTTCAATGCTTTTGGGTTAAGCCCAAGTACAGAATTGCTGGATCATATTTGGTAATTTTATGTTTACTCTTTTGAGGAACTGTCAAACTGTTTCCAAAAAACACTTTCTTCTTAAATCAGTTTGTCTTTGTGAAGAATTTCCACCACATTCAACTTGGTTTTCCACAGAAGCAACAGGTATCTTTTCTTCTGGTCCTGTATTAATCACTTTCAAACCATTTAATTAGCTTTCATAATTCCAATAACAAATCCAAGTGTTTAGAAATGCATACAATTGATATTCACAAAGTTTACAACTCAGCTGGCAAGACCAGAAGTGATTAGAGTAATTTTTCAGCCATGAGCCCCAGTGTGCTGTGGGTACCAGCCAATACAAAGAACCGAACATGGAATGGATGGGGAATACTGGTTAATCAGACCAGTTATGTGTGTGCCAGTGATGAAAGTTTCTACCACTCACCTAAATTGTCCTTGTCATGCTAAAATATATAAGAAATTATTATGGCAGACCTAGAATAAAACCAGCTGCACTGGAGAAAGGCAGATGGTGAGAGTGGGAAGTTGGCTGATCTGGTCTACTTTTTGTAAATTCTTGAATTTTAGAAAAAACTAATGAGCAAGAGCAGCAGGTTGATTTCCCAGACCCACCTTCCACTATGGGTGATAAATGGACGAGAAACAGGGAAAAGGGAGCTGTACCTATTCTTAGGAAGAATATCTTTCAAGTTAAGATTCCATGTTGAGATGTGATTAGAACGTGTCCTCGACAGTTCCGAAGAGAAATCATGAAGCTATAGAAGGAATACTTCTTTATAGCATCTTCTGTCCTTGTTAGCCACCCAAATGATTAAAGGTTTGGGAACTGCCCCTCTAAATATGGCCTGAAGGAACTGGGTTTATTTAGCTTAGAGACAGAAAGCAAGCATGCTGAGGGGGACTTAATAATAGTCTCTGAGAATATGAGGGATATTCTCTGAGTGATGGAAAGCAGCTGTTTCCTGTTTCCACTAAGGACTGGATAAGAAGAATGGAGTTAAATTGCAACAAGTGGGTGTAAGAACTCCTTGTCCTTAAAGTTCAAGACAATAAACCCACAAGACTAAAGTCACTTCTCTGCTTCACAGCTACGTAGCTAACTCTTTTTGGGTGATTTACACGTAGCCTGTTCCTGAATCTTGAATTAGTAAATAATCTAGATGACCTCTCACCCATTGAGAGTATGAAGTTGTTCATCGTCTGAGCTATCTCGTGGTCTGTTTGGGGAGGAAGCCATTACCTTCAGTCTTTCATGAGATTTCAACCAGAAAGAACTCCAGTCTCTTTGTTCCCCTTTATTGTCTTTTCAGAGCAAGAGAATCCAGATTTATTCCTTCTCTATGAGGTAAAGAATTCTCATAGATTTGCCAGTATGTATTTTTACTGTCCATTTGGTTAGTAATAAATCATGGTCATGATTTATTTATTTAAAAGAAATTCAGTGTCTTCAGTGATATTGAATATTATATATATATATATTTTTTATTATTATTATTTTAGTTCATGCGCACAAATGGAGTACAACTATCACTTTCTGGTTGTACACAAAGTAGGATCATACAATTTGTGTATGTGCATACATATACATGTGTCACATATGTCATGGACATTTAATATGTGATATATTTATTTTGATTATTTTGATATATAATATGTTATATATATATACATACATCACATAATGATGAAAGCAGTGTTTTGTTCTGGGTAGTGTGTCTAAAGTGTTCATTATATGAAAATTAATAAGATATATACAGTGTTAATTAGGAGCATAGCAAATATGCAAAGCATTATGTAATAGTGCATCATTATAGGAGATCAACTAGGAGAAAAAATCTGAAGACAGAAAAATGAGTTCTGAGTATGCTATTAACTTTTAGCCAATAAGACAGATGGAAATGCCTGAAAATTTCTTCTCAAGCATTATTTTTATCATTCCTATGCTATATTAGGTTAATTATGTCATTTATTCTGAAGTGGATAAGTAGTGTCTTACTTGCCCAAATGGGAGTTATTTTCAAGGCAAGTTTTGATTCCCAGAGGACTGATGGCTGTTAAGTTACAGCTTTATGTCAGCATTAACTGTATACATTCCACCATGGTTTATTTTCAT
Source organism: Glaucomys volans (assembly GCA_020662805.1). Classification (NCBI taxonomy): domain Eukaryota; kingdom Metazoa; phylum Chordata; class Mammalia; order Rodentia; family Sciuridae; genus Glaucomys; species Glaucomys volans. The sequence continues at coordinate 2,298,976 of JAJEJO010050405.1, read as the reverse complement.
CCTGTACTGACATCTATTATAATCTTATTTAAAGATCTCTGCCTTTATTATTAAATGTTTTCTGCCATCTGGAAAGGGGTCAGGGTGAATCAGTATCTGACTTCGACTCCCATAACTTTTTGGCTTTCAAAATTCCAGCACTGAAGTGGAAAAATGACTTATAGAGTTGCTTTACATCTTCTTTCTATGCTTGTTCACTGAGAGGGACAAGGGGACTTACTTACTCCTCTGAGTTCCTGTTTCTTTAATCTACCTTACAGCAATATTTTGAAGATTACATTAAATGAAACAATGTGTGCCAAATCCAGAGCCTGTTGTGCCCAGCCCTTGAATCATATTTATTTGCTTCTTTAATTCACAAAAAGAATATTTTGCCTATTACAGGATCCTGATTGTGTCTAGATTTACTCTATTTAGAGGGTTTCTTTGGACCATTGGGGCAGGCCTGAAGAGTATGATTTATCAAAAATTCATGAGGGCACCCAAGCATCTGATCATACAAATCTCTTTCCTCTTTATACTTCCTTAATCCAGAACACAGCTGCTACTATAATGGCAAATATTTCAGGGACCATGTGTTGTCAAATCACCTGAAATAAATTGTGTACACACACTGACAGGAAAATGCATTTTAAAATCAGTGGGAAATCCCACATTTTTTGCTTTGCAGGGCAAAAGGAGAGTTAATAAATCATCTAGGTCTTCAGATAGTCATTTAATAGACGATGATTCAACTTGAGTCCTATGCTTTGAAATGATATCAAGTTGAAAGCATGATCCCTGACTCAGAGAAGCTTGTGAACTTGTCGAAGGGACCAAACTCCTAAGTGTGCAGAATTAGACTGAATTTGAGGAAGGGCAGTGGAAAGCAACTGGACCTGAGTCCCTAAGTACTGAGCAAAGGCAGGCTGTAGGGCGAGGCAAGGGATTTACTGTAGCTCTAAGAGACTTAGGATGGTGGTTTGGTTCATAAAACACTACAGTTTCAAGATAGAATTGTTGGAAACCACCTCCACTATTCACTTCCCATAGAAACCCAGTGACAGGTTATAGTCCTCCTTTACTTATTTGAAATCGACATCTCTTTCTGAAATCTCAGTTTTGACATGATTTGCTTTTAGCCTCTCAGCTGCACACTGTGCCAAACTGCTCCTGCCCAGATTCATTCTTAGACTGTGGGATGTGGAATATCTTTATAAATCATCACAAGTCACAGAGTAAAAATCCCAGCTAGAAGCTTACCTCAAAAGCGGAGGCAGGACACACATTTTAATGCCAATGGATTTAAGGAACCAAGGTTAGGACCTTGCTGTCTTTGGGAGAAGATTTATAAATCAGGGTCTTTGGAGGGTGAGCATTGAGTTCTCTGAGTGGGACCTCTCCCCCTGTCCCTCTCTGTACCCCAGCTCCCCAAATTGAAGAAGTAGGGAAACAGAACAACAAAACTATTAACTTAATAGCATAGAATTTATGGCCAAAATCTTGCAAAGCTTATGTCAGCAAAGCAAAATAATTACTGCCACTTTCTTTTAGACACTTGGCTTTATGGTTCCCGTCACCTTTATCATAACATGTAGCTGATTTAGTAGCTCTATTTTTCATGGCAAATGGCCTGGTGTTATGTTTTTATGCATGTGGCCATTCTTGAGATGACAATATGTGGACACACTGGAGTGCAGCTAAATTTAGATAATGAACTGGGATAATGTTAATGGTTTGGGTTTCGTCAGGCTGTTGGTATGCCAACTGAGCTTTTTCTCTTACCCTTTCTCCCTCTAGATCCTCAAATCCAAAGATTTAACATCTCCAACCCAGCGCTACATTGACAGCAAAGTTGTGAAGACAAGAGCCGAAGGCGAATGGCTGTCCTTCGATGTGACCGATGCTGTCCATGAGTGGCTTCACCATAAAGGTTATAACCACCTTCTAGTGTTCTCCCTCAATGTTCAGTGGCCCTAAGTTATTGTAAATTGATCGCAGATTTAAAAGTGCAGATAAACCTACAAATGACCTCCTTGACTTAATGTTTTCCAGACAGGAATCTGGGATTTAAAATCAGTTTACATTGTCCCTGCTGTACCTTTGTACCATCTAATAATTACATCATACCAAATAAAAGTGAAGAGCTAGAAGCGAGATTTGCAGGTAACTGAAACTTGATCCTTCAAGGTGGGGGAGGGCTTGTGTTGATAATCTCATGGGAATTAAGTCACTTTGCATGTGGAAATGAGATTGTTGGGTGAGGCATGGGCAAAGATATGGTTGGATAAAAGTATAAGGAGGCAGAAAAGATTATAAGAAAGGGATTGCTTTCCCAGTTTTCATACTGCGCCCGCAGTCACTTGGTCAATACTAACTTATTGGCTTATGGACCCATTATGAAAATATTGAATAATTATGAAAAATATTGAATAGTCAGTTAAACCCTTTATTCTTCATTTAAACAAAACCCACTTTCCAACTATTCTGATATTTTAGAACTATATAACGTACACTCAGTGAAATCCATTGATAATTTCCCAAACCAAATGTTAGAAACGGACAACTGTTTCAGCAGAGAAAGGAGTCCTCTCAAGCCTCAGTTTCTGTAGCTCACCTTCTTTGTGTTGGAAAGGTCCTCTTTTTCTACCCTGTGCCCAATATTTCAATTATCAGACTTTTATAATAGCTTGTAAACACATGGCAAGGCTTTAGATTTCCCATGCTCAACTTTAAGTGAGCTAACCACGCTACCAGAGAGAATGGGAAGATGTGAAGGGCTTGGGTCACTTGATGCACCTGGTAGAGTCACTGGGGGAAGAGACCAGAGGGAAGCCTGTGCTCACGCACTGGTGCAGCATTGGCCTGCACTGCCAGGCCAGGGAGCTGATCTCTTCCCTCCTAACATCACCTGGGACCTCCATCCCCTTTTAAAAGGCTGTAGTGGCCCTTGCTCATGGAAAAATACTCCCAGAGGTCTAGAGATTTATTTCAGTCTCTAACCTAGTCATGATTCTCTTGAGTGTGGAGATTAAATGCTTAAACTGGCAGTCTCCTGAGCATGCCTCAGGGAGCTCAAGTTTCTAAATCTCAGATGGAATCAGGAAAGTGTTGAGGATGCCATAAAATAAATGAAAAAGCCCTTTCTTTGCAGCTTCCCAAAATAGCATTAGGTAAGGGTGACTTCTGTTTCACTTGAACTTATTTCACTCCCATGTAGCTAAGTTTCAGTTTATGCTCATTAGGAAAGTCTTCTGAGTTTAGCAGTCTTAGGTAGAATGAGAGCCAGCGGGTGACAAGGCATGTTCTATGGCTGCGTATTCATTGATCGAGGGTTTGAACACAGCCTACAGACTGAGAATCGACTAAAATACACTGCCTAGGTTGTCTGGGGCCATAGTCTTCTTCTGCAGTGACTTCCTAAGCAACAGCCCTGCCTTTGATGCTGTGCTGCCTTCTGATAAGGGCCCCTGGTAGAAGTGTTGTCACCTGCGGTAGTCCTATTGTGCCACATCTATTTCCATGGGGAATGACTACAGCCAGTCAATGCTGTCATGGTGGCCATCACTGCTATTTGTGACTATATGCAAAAGAAAAAAATATATATATAGCTGATGATGTATGATGAAGGTAAAGCTAAATGTTTATTACCTAAATGCATTTTTTCAAGGTATTGATGGCACCTCCACATATGCCAGTGGTGATCAGAAAACTGTAAAGTCCACTAGGAAAAAAACCAGTGGGAAGACCCCACATCTCCTGCTAATGTTATTGCCCTCCTACAGACTTGAGTCACAACACTCCAACCGGCGGAAGAAGCGTGCTTTGGATGCAGCCTATTGCTTTAGGTAAAGAAATGGAAATAAAGCTGAGCAATTGCATCTGTTAACCCTTGCACTGCCTTTGCTTTCTCCTACATATCCATTTGAGTTGAACTCATAGACTGAGGAAAGCAGAGGACAGTCAGCTCTTGTATCTTACAACACTATTCCTCCCAGAGGCTTTGAACAGCTATTTCTCTGTTGTATTCACCAGCCCACTAGCAGAGAACAAAGGGTGAAGGAGGAAAAAGCCACCCCCATGATTTTCCCCCAAATCCCTCTGAAGACCTTTGATGCTAAAAAAGAAAATGAGCACTCTATCCTTCTCCCCAGAGAAAATACATTCATTTGAGATTTGTGATGGTGAGTCCATAATTCAGGAAGACCCACCATTTCTGTGACCTTAGCCTTCTCTTCAGAGTCCCGTGGTCACATCTCTTTCACAGAAACAGAGATGAGACAGCAGAAGAGTATCATTAGCTACAGAGTCGGACAGAAGTGGGGGAATAGGACAAGAACTTATTTCCCATTCCCACATGAGTGGGAGGAAGTGAATGTTCTTCTGTGGTTTCTTATCAGGCTTGGTAAGAGGAGGGCTCAGTTTTTTGAGTGTTGTGGGGCAGTGCAGTGTCCTCCATGATAACAGTGTCAGAGGTCACGAGAAAGTGGCATTTTTGGCTTTCAGAGCCTGTGATTATTGCATGCAGCATTTTCCTTGATTTCTAATATATTATGATCAAGTAACAGGTTGTAAAATGCAGAATATATTCTCAAATAAAAATGCTTTAGGTGGTTCTTTGAAAATAACTGTGGTCTTCGTTCTTAATGTAAAAGGACAAGACAAAAGAGGCTAGCTGGCACAACTGCCCAGTGGTGAGAAAGGACAGTCCCTTTCAACCACCTCCCTTCATATAACTAAGCATCTGAGAGTAAAGATTTGACTTCCTAGGTCACAGACAATGGAGTCAGGGGATAGCACTCACGAGGGAAAGTCATCCAGCAGGTCATCATAACATCCTATCATAAAAGTCACTTGAGATTACCACTAAAACCTAGCCCAGGCTATGTGGCCATTAGATGCTTGTTGAATAAATGAATGGGTCATTCTTCTGGTTTGGGGTGAGACAGGTGGGAAATTGGCCTTAAAATGTCCATTGATGTTTGTTTCAACAGAAATGTGCAGGATAATTGCTGCCTACGTCCACTTTACATTGATTTCAAGAGGGATCTTGGGTGGAAATGGATACATGAACCAAAAGGATACAATGCCAACTTCTGTGCTGGAGCATGCCCCTATTTATGGAGTTCAGACACTCAGCACAGCAGGGTAAGTGTTTGGCTCACTCATCTCCTCTATTCTAGGCTGCCTGCTGTTATATTTCTAAATGAACTGTGATGGTCCTGTTGCCCTTCCCCATCTCATTGCCTGGATGTTGGATAAATCTTTTCAGATGAGAAATGTAGGCTGTAGGTGAAATCAAAAGTAACACTGATCCCTTTCAAAAGCAGATCATACTTTCTCATTTAGATTATAAGCAACTTGAGGAAAGTTTTGTTTCTTCTCATATATTTTTAACAGCTATGAACATAATTAGGTTCCTTATCCCCCACACACAAGAAAACTGTTTTGAATCAACATACACAGAGTGTCATATATAGCTGAGGTGTGAAAGGACCCAGGTATCCATCTAAAAAAGTATCTGTTATCACCTTCATCAGACACTGGCATCTTAGAAATAGCATTGAAGACTTCAGCTGGTGCTTTGGTGTATGATTTCCTGTCGTAGGAGAATTATGAAGTCCTTTAACCTCTCTGAACCTGAAATTTCTCATCAGTAAGAAGGAACGTTTATATTTAAACTTATCTTTAAATTGTTAATGCTAAACTTGAGAGTTTTGGGGAAATAAAAAAAATGATAAATGTGAAATGATTGGAAAATTAGTACAAGTCTTTTTGAATACAGCCCAAAGTCATCAAGAATCCAAGTATTCAATCAAGTCATTTCAATCAAGACAGAGGGCTAACTCAGAAGACAGGTCCAAGATTATATGCTGTGTGTTCCTAATCCAGATCAGCAAAGTCTTTCTCTGTAGTAATGGTGTTTGTGCATATGATTCCTCCTTCCTACATCCTTCATGATGTAGGATTGTAGAGGTGGAAAGCACTTCATAAATAACCACATCTAAACCTTACCTTGAAAAAACAAAAACAAAAACAAAAATCAGAGTCTAGATTGTGTACCTGCCTTGTCCAAGATCAAACAGAAAATGAGGGACAAACTAGGGCTGGGCGTGCAGCCATCCATGTTTTATAACAAGGCCTCTATTTGCTCTGTCTTACTGAGTTTAATTCCTAAAATGTGGCTTCACGTGGGGGTTTCTATTCTGCTCTTTATGCGTCTGTAAATCTCTCTATTAAAGAGGCATTAGAAAAATTGCCTTCGCTGCAGGGTAGGAAAGTGAACCTGCTGCCAAAAAGATCACATAACGCATTCAGCTGAATTCAAGAGTTTGGGGGCTTATCAATTATTCTAGACAATCTCTGTTATAAAAATTCCTCTTTAGTTCTCATGAAAAATCATGCGTTAGTGGAATATGAAGTATATTTATTTATAAATGCCTGCATAGGCTGGAAATGAAATTGACAAATATGGCTCCCCTTCCTTCAGCTGTTTTCCCAACTCCCCTGTAGGCTCTGGCACTCTGGGGTGACCACGTGCTTGCCCACGTGAGGGGAGCTTGCTCATGCCTGTCCCTTTGTCTGAGCTCTCTGGCCAGGCTGCTTCTCCGGGGCTGCGGCAGCAGTAGCTGTAATGTGGGCACAGCCCAGCTGCCAAGTGGAAACATGATTCTCCTCCCCGATACACAGAGGGAGTGTGTGAAGGCTGAGACCAGGCTTGTTTTTCAGGGAGAGAGGAAGAATAACTGTCATGGTCACAAATATGTGGTTTGGATAGTCACCCAAGACGCCAGGGGTAGCTTAATAAAGTAGTCAGTGTTGCTGCACTGAACAGATCTTGTGTCTTAGGATGAAAAAATTGCAGTGAATCTCGAGGAAAAGGTCACTTGCTGTTTGACTAACACATTAATGGCATCCTTGGAAATGTCTCTGTGTCATCAGTGGGAATCCTACATACTTCCATTAGTAAAAGTCATACACCCTTTGATACAGAATGGGGATAAAGGTACAGGACTAACTACAGAACTTTGTCTTCATTCTGTTTTAGAACTGGCTGTCCACTCCCCCAACTAAGCCACTACCATTTATCATATGGAAGGTTAATGGAGGGTTCATTATTAATACTGCTTTTAAGAAATATCTAAGGAAGTGAATAATGAAGAATGTAGCTTGCATTTGATGCCATTCTTAACATCACTGCAGTTATGAAGCAATAATAAATGAAAAGACTTTTTAAAATGACAGTTTAGGCCAGGATCCATGGCACATGCCAGTAATCTAGTGATTTGGGAGGCTGAGACAGGAGGATCATAAGTTTGAGGCCAGCCTCTATAATTTAGGGAGATCCTAAGCAACTTAGTAAGACTGTCTCAAAATAAAAAATAAAAATAAAAGGGCCGAGAATGTAACTCAGTGGTGAAGTAGTAGCCCTGGGTTAAATTCCCAGTACAAGGAAGGAAGGAAGGAAGGAAGGAAGGAAGGAAGGAAGGAAGGAGGGAAGGAAGGAAGGAAGACAAATTGGTGACATTAAATTGTCCTGCAAATATACTTAACATAGAAAGATTTCACATTTTAGAAAGGAGTTTTTCTCTATACTCAAAGGTAGGTTGAAGCTCTAATGACAATTTTAATAAAACATTTTATTATTTTTCTTCTTAACCATGTATCCATAATCTGTTCACCTATCATGCAAGTATTATTTTGTCCAGTGAAGACTTACTAGGGCGACGTGGTACAAAGTTTACAGAATCCCCAACATCAAAAGATCTCTTAATCTTCTTAGGAACTTAAAATATATACTCACAAAATAATTTCAGTTAAAAAGTAGTAGAGAAACAAGAAAATACTAGAAGATCTGCCAAATGTGTGTGGCAGTGATCGGAATAGACAAGTTGGGAAAATTAGGAAAATAAGCAATTTTGTCCAATCTGACTTTTATAGATCATTTGTTTAAGACGCATGAAAAAACATCCAGTGGGAAAATAGTGAGTTTGGTGATAGCCAAGGACACATACCAACCAATCTGACCATAATGTAGAGTTTAAAAATTAAAATTAAAATTGCCTACTCAGTGCTGTGACTGATAACAATGTGAAATAGTTGTTTAAAAGATATTTCTTTCTTTCTTTTTTTTTTTGTTTATTTTGTTTTGTTTTGGTCTTGTCCTGTGGCTTCTCTCCTTTCCTGTGTGCATTCAGGTTCTCAGCTTATATAACACCATAAATCCAGAAGCATCTGCTTCTCCTTGCTGTGTGTCCCAAGATTTGGAACCGCTAACCATTCTCTACTACATCGGCAAGACACCCAAGATAGAACAGCTTTCCAATATGATTGTAAAATCGTGCAAATGCAGCTAAACTTCTTGGAAAAAAAAAAAATGACAAGGCAAAAATCACAATAACAACGACGACAACAATGATGGTGTTCGTAACAAGAAAACACGGAGAGCCTTGTTTCATCAGTGTTAACAGATTCCGAAAAAGCGGTACTAGTTCAAATACTTTGGAAGTTTGCGTTCTGTTTGTTAAAACTGGCATCTGAAACGAAAAAGTGGAAGGCCTTATTCTACATTTCACCTACTTTGTAAGTGAGAGAGAGAAGAAGCAAAATCTTTTTTTATTTTAAAGGAAAAAATAAACACTGGAAGAATTTGTTAGTGTTAATTATGTGAAAGAAAAAAAAAAAAAAAAAAACAGGAAAATCCCGTTAAGTGGAGTTGCTGTACGCACCGTTCCTATCCCATGCCTCACTTGATTTTTCTGTATTGCTATGCAATAGGCACCCTTCCCATTCTTACTCTTAGAGTTAACAGTGAGTTATTTATTGTGTGTTACTATATAATGAACGTTTCATTGCCCTTGGAAAATAAAACAGGTGTATAAAGTGGAGACCAAATACTTTGCCAGAAACTCATGGATGGCTTAAGGAACTTGAATTCAAACGAGCCAGAAAAAAAATAAGAGGTCATATTAATGGGATGAAAACCCAAGTGAGTTATTACATGACCAAGCGAGTCTGCATTAAGATAAAGACCCTGAGAACACATGCCCTGTACCAACTGCCCAAGGAAGCTCCGTGTAAGGCTCAAACACTAAAAAGCCTGTTAATAAGAAGAACAGAATAAGTCTGTAAGATTTTTTTTTATTATTATTTTCCTTTTAATTGTAAATGGTTCTTTGTCAGTTTGGCATACCAGTGAAATGTTGAAATGTTTTGACATGTACTGGTCAAACTTTGGACCTTCAAGTATTGCTGTATAGCTATGCTACAGTTTTTTTTCCTTTGTTTTGGTATATGTAACCAGTCCTGTATTATTAAAATAGATGGGCATAGAAGGCAGCGTAATTGAAAACACATCTGCGGATGTCTTTTGCAAACTATTAAATCAAAACATTAACTACTTTGCGTGTAATGTGTAAATTCTTACCATATTTTTTATATTCTGTAATAATGTCAACTATGATTTAGATTGGACTTAATTTGGGCTCTTTTTAATGATCATTCACAATCCTATGTTTCCTTTAGCCGGCCAGTAACTTTTGAGTAAAGCCCCTAGATTTTGACTTGCACTATAAATACATTTTTAAAATAGTATTTGCTCTACTTGTGCTTTGTGTATTGTTCAATTTTATGACATAAGCTACCTGGATCCACTTGTCCCTTTTTCTTTTCCTTTTATGAAAAGAATAGATTTGAGTTCAAGTGGTCTTCCTTCATCTTCTGAGCATCATTACTAACCAAGTCAGTTAGGAAGCTTCTAGTTTAGGAAAATGGGAATGTTGTGGACACATAAATAAATGAGGGAAATGTTTCAGTTTTAATGAGGTTGTTTAAGGATCTGAACTCAATCTTGGACTGAGTTAAGAAAGGAAGGTTTCTCTAATTTGATTTAATTAGTGTTTTCACAGAATTTCGTTATTACTAAAAAGCACGTACAGTTCAAGGAGAATATCTTTTCCTTTAAAATCAGATTTTTAGTGTTAAGGGAAAATAAAAAAATAGACATTTTAGTTGGTTTTTCAACGAAAGAGGGAAGAGTCCAGGTCAGCATGAGTCATTTCATTTATTTCACTGAAGTTAAGGTTTTTATAGACGTTCTTTGAAGGTTGGAAAGGCACAAGCCAGAGCCTCCCATGATCAAAACATTCTTTCCTTCCTCTGAGTGAGAGTCACCTATAGCTGAGGCTAGTGTTTACTTTGCTTTAGTAACTGATTTGCATCATTTCAGAGGAGGTACCTCATATCGTGTTTGTAGGATATCTTTGTCACTTATTCAGCTTTAAGATAAAAATGAACAGATAAAACAATGGAATATTTGCAGTTTCACCTAAGGGGCAGTCGAGTGAGGTATGAATCCAAAGAGAAGTTGATTGGCATGGTGTACTTCTTTTTTGGAATTCCTGACCATTACTTAAAATGAAGAATTGGATTTGCAAGTTTGAAAACTGGAAAAGCAAGAGATGGGATGCCGCAGTAGTGAAAAATCCTTGTGTTGGGTGGAACCCAATCCCAGATTTGAGTGTGTGTTAATTTTTTTTTTTCCTCTTCCACTTTTCTATTAATTCTGTGTAAATCACTTTATTTCTACAGGTATTTTCCTCTCAGATTAAATGACATTTTGTTTTGTATTATTTTGTCTTTCCTTATGAATGCACTGATAATATTTTAAATGCTCTATTTTAAGATCTCTTGAATCTTTTTTTTTTTTAATTTGGGGATTCTATAAGGTCTTTATTTCCCATAAGTAAATATTGCCGTGGGAGGGGAGGGTGGTGGGAGGGAGTGGGGAAGTGTTAGTACGTGGGTGGGGGGCAGCAGTTCGTATGTGTTAAGCAGCAATACAATTTTATGGTTGGCATGATTAAAAAGATGGAATATAAGAATAGCTGTTTTGTATCCTGATGACCAATTTATGCTGTATTTTAACACAATGTATGTCTGGGTTTTTTTGTGGTGCTCTAGTGGTAAATAAATTATTTCAATTATATGTTGCTGTGTTTTTCCTATTCATAGTATTATCCTTGAGAGTAGAAAACACCAGTGATATACTGAGAATATTCTCCAGCTTGAAAAGTCAAGCCACCTCTAAAGTCATCCTTTGTGCTTTTTTTTTTTCTTTTTCTTAAGAATATTCACTTCAGAAATGTCATGCTACAGTTCAAGAGCCAGGACATATCTATCAAGGACTGAAAAAAGCCCTGTGCAGTCTTTTTTTTATGCTCTTATTTATTACTATTTGGTAATTGTTTGAGATTTAGTTTCCATCCAGCTTGACTGTCTACCAGAAAAAATGCAGAGAGATATTTGCACCATGATTTGGCTTTCTGGTTCTATGTTCTGCCAACCCCAGGGCCAAAAGAACTGGTCTAGACAGTATCCCCCGTAGCCCCATAACTTGGATAGTTGCTGAGCCAGCCAGATGTAACAAGAGCCACGTGCTCTTTGGAGTTGGTTGTTGGGAGCAGCTACTCTTCTCTCAGTTTCACCCGTACCACTGTGCACGCATGTGCGCACACACACACACACACACACACACACACACACATACACACACACACAAGCACAAGACCCTATTCCCTCAAATTTCCTTGGCTGTTACTTACAAGACCAGACTTCTCAAGTGAGTTGCACGTCTCAATAAATAGAACTAATAAAAAAGTAGTTGTGACTCAATCTGGTTTTCTTGCTGTAGCTAATGAAAGAGCTAGTTTGTGCCTGTTGTGTTGTCTAAGCATCACATAGAAACAAACCACCCTGCTGAGTATTGAAGCAGAATAGAAAACATTCCCTTTTCTGCAATCTTGTGGGAGTTCGATCATTTATACACGACTCCTAGACAGAGGTAATGTTCCATTCTAAACTTAGTTCATGCTTCTGTGGAGAGTAAGTAGCTAGTGCCAGGCCTATCACTCCAGCTTACCTCACGCTTAATTGCTGAGTGAGAATGGGAGGGTATTTTAGGATCACAGTGTTGAAAAGAACCACCTAACAGCTGACCCTTGGGAGCATTTCTTGGCTACTCCATTTCTTTTTCAGTTTTGCTAAAGATGGTGGTTGTGCTGGGGGTTGAACCCAAAGCCTGGTACATGCTAAGCATGTACGATACCACAGAGCCACACTTGACTTCACCATTTCTTTATCTTTAAATGAAGATGAGAACATCTGCCTTGCAGAATTTTGTCTGTTTCTTTCTGTGCCCTGGGGGGTCAAGTGAATGAACACCTAAAAAGTTCTTGTCTTAGGGTTTGGTCTGTAGTTAATGATCACTAAATGGAAATCTTGCTATTTCTCAGCCTGTTCTGGTTTTAGTTTCTTTCAGTCCTGCAGTAATAAGCTTTTTATTGCCAGTGTATGCCCTAGGTCTACACTTCTGCATCTTCGTACTTTAACCTTCAGACCCTTAGTTCATGAATTGATCAAGTCATCAGTCATTCCTGAGGATGCTCCATAACTCTGTATGTTAATTTTTTGGTTACATGATAGGCCAAAAAAAAAAAAAAAAAGTTTAAGACAGAGTGGGAATGTCCATTGTAAGCTGCTATTAAATCTGCCAACATTTAAATCTGCTAACAAATATTCAAAAAAGGAAAAAGGGTCTAGGTGAATGACCCTCTCCCTAACATGATAATTTTAGTCTCCCATGCGCACAACAGATACTGCTGTCTACTGATTTATTCTCACATTTAACCCTAAGATGTACGTGTTTGTAACATAAATCCATTTTACAGGGAAGCATACAAATGAAGAATGGTTAAATTACTTGTCCAAAACCATACAGTTTGTAAGTGGAGGGTCTAAGAACTTCATTGTACAATACACTAGCCACATGTGGCTACTTGAGCAATTTAAATGTGGATAATACGAATTGAGATATGCTAGAAGTACAAATACACACCAGATTTTGAAGGCTTAGTACAAAAATGTAAAATGTAAAATGCCTCATTAATAAATCTTTTTATATTGACTACATGTCTAAATAGTATTATATACATATATAGGAATAAATAAAGTATGTTACTAAAATTAATTTCACCTGTTTCTTTTCATTTATTTCATATGGCTACTAGAAAATTGAAGATTATATATGTGACTCATGTCTATGCCTTCAAACTATTGCTATTCAGATGGTTCTGGGGTAGCCTTTGAAAGCAGCTCTGTTTAGAAACAAAAGCTAAGCTATTCCTTTAAGCTATGTTTCCAGCCTTTCTTTTTGTCATTGAACAATCTTAGGCCATACCCTATAAAGCAGCTATATTTATAGGTCAACATGTGTAGAATACTGGCAGTTCTGTAGGGTTCAACTGAATGGAACTGATAGACAAAGGTGGTAATGAAAATACAAATCTTAAGTAAACCTTGAGGGAAAATCTCCTGATAATTTGGTGGTTACCCATCTGCAGTGTACTGCTAATGAGAGTGCAACCTACTCCTAGGCAAGCTGGACCATCAAACCAACATCTTCACTAATACACTTTTGACAACCTTTCCGGCCATGCTGAAGGCAGGAGTCACTGGGGTGGAGATGACATTGAGTTTCTGGAAATAAGCTGGGCTCATTCTTCACACTAACAGCCCTAGAGGTATGGACCCAGGCTTTCTATTCCTGGAAACTAATAGAAGTGGGGATACTTTCTAAAAAATCAAAATTCAAAGTACAAAATTTGATTTCAGGAGGGGCCCATAAAAATGAATCTCTGGGCTTTAGTTAACAAATTCCTTTGTTTCTATCAAAGCTACTACCTGCGATTTTAGCAAAAACTGAGGATGGGGATGCTGCAGCTTATTTTATTTTATTTTTTTTTTGTACTGGAAACTAAACCCAGAGGTGCTTTACCACTGAGCCATATTTGCAGCCCTTTTTTTTTGTTTGTTTTGAGACATGGTCTCTCTAAGTTGCTTAGAGACTCACTAAGTTTCTGAGGCTGGTCTTGAACTTGCCATCCTCCTGCCTCAGCCTCCAGAGTTACTGGGATTACAGGTGTGTGTGACACCACACCCAGCCCCACACATTTTTACTCACCTACAAAACTGATCACTTTATTCTCTAGCCCTTTTCTTGTCTCTGTCAATATATTCTATGTGCTGAACAAAGGAAAATAAAAACCTGATTTGACTACCATTCCAGGTCAGAGGCAATAGAGGAAATGTTTTTCTACCTTTTTTTGGAACATAATAACTAGATCCTTTGAGGTTGGAGAAATCATTAATACAAATATTATCCTGGGATCAATATATATGGAGATTGCAAAGAGAAGTGTTTTCAGTTTCCTTTTTTTCAAATGAAAATATTGCTTTAGGTTTTTCCCTGATTGAGTCTTTATTTCCCTGAAATACTGTGTCCTTGGTTTCTTTATTTCAGCAAGTAATGGCTGTTTGGAGAAGGGATGAGTGTGTTCCTGTAATTGGGCAGAGACCTAGTAAAAGGAACAGAATGTACTGAGGGAGACTTTGTGCTGGGTGATCAAAACTAGGAAAATCATTCAGCCTAAGAGAACTGACATAATTAAACAGAAAGAAAAAAAAAAAGTGGTAAAGAAAACGGCCCAGTATAATCTCTCAGTCTCCCTTTGCAAAGCAGAATTTTCTCTCCTATAGGTGCCAACCCCACTGAAAGAACACAGATGTGTTCTTCAGGTGACATCACCAAACTCTGGCCAGCCCTAGAGATGGAAACCCTCTCCTTAGGTCCAAATCTCCATTCTGAATCATATAGAAAGTCCCAAATCTCAGGATGTTGGGAGCAAACAAACTAAGAAGTTATGTAATCCAATACTGCTCTAAAGGCAATGTGAAGTCATGCAGTTTGGCTTGTCCTCAAGCATGGGTGTAACACTAATTTCTTCATTTGAAACAAAATTAAATTAAACAGTACTGAAAATGGAACAGAACTTTAAATCAAGTGGTGGTGGTTCATTTAGTGAAGTATCAGATTTCACATCCCGTGTGCACATCTTCCTTTTGCTCATGGTGTTGGAAGAACCACTGGCCACATTCAGATTCCTAAAAAGGTGAAGCATAGAAGATGGAGCCCTAATGAGCCCCAGGGAGGTCCTGCAACCTTCAGAATGTTGTGTCCTTGTTACAGGCTCTAATAGTCAACTGTGAGGAAGTAATTCCTGTAGAGTTTTTTACCCAAAGAGATATAAATGTAAATTGTAAATATATATTATGGAAGCACCTACATAATATATATTTTTAATTTATACCTGTGTGTATATGTAATTTTAAACATTCTCAATGGTGTAACATAGGAAATAATTTCAACCCAAAGATGGTGGCATTGATTCTGATTTATTTACTTTTCATCAGGGACTTGAAATAGTGAGCCCAAGGGATTTATGAGGTCAGGATGTAAGTGGAGGAGTGAAAGGACACAGAGAGGTGGGTGATTGTGCCTACTACACCGTTACTCAAGACTGGTATCTGCAGACTATACCAAAGTAAGTAGGGAGAGAAAAAGAAATTGTTCAACCTGGCTGAACTTCAAGCAAAAACTTCAGACCAGGAATCCTGCTGTGCCATTGTCTTTCAGTAGGAGTCAGTAAAAGCCAAAGTGCTGCATACATAAATGATGCTACCTGGTAAAGGGGCTCCTGGTCCTGTCTCTGCCCTGCTTTGCTTAGTTTCAGGAATGACCACAAGCTGCTCTCTCAAGAGGCTCCCTCAGCACAGCAAGCCTTCAGAATCCTATCCTTCCTACTCTGGATGATTGCTCATTTAACTTGTGTTCCCAGCAACTTAGTACACAAAATTTAATTCATGCAATTAGAAAAAAAAAAAGCTTGTTAAATTGAGAAAGGCACAAATGGGTTTATAGCTCCAACTCTACAACTGGCCATCCAATGGGACATAGTGAAATCCTTTTTCTCACTCTCTTCGTTGATAAAAACAAAAGCACTGGATTATGTAGCCTATAAAGTCTTTTGTAATTGCTTTTTGTTTGTTTGTTTGTTTGACTTTTCTTGACTCTTAAGTTGCCCTCCTGTGTTTTTCTCCAATTGCATCAGTGAGCAGGAAGCTTCTATTTTTAAATTCATTCATTCAACAAATAATTACTGGACATATCCTGAGAAAGTGAGGAAATAAAAGCTCTTCAGACCTTACTAAGGTTGTGAGTCCTTGGTCCCCTTCTTATTAACTAAACCCTAACCCAGTTGCCTCCAGTACCCTCTTTGTTACTTCCTTGTGAAACTCCCACCTGATTTTCAAAAAGAAAACATATTCCTCCCGTTTCAGGTTGGGCATGGAGTGGACAAAAGATAAAAACTTCATTTTCTGGTCTTTGAATCAGATGCAGTACATGGGGAGCTATACCTAAGAAATTTCACCTGTGCCTCCTCTACACCTGTGTCTTATCCATATGACAGAATTGTGGTCTTCAAGTCTGTGGTGTGAGGTGTGGAGGTCATGAGGGAGGTGTTGAGTGTTTGTGGTGTGTGGGAATGGTATAGGGTCCGAGCCTGACATGAAACCGAGGCAGTTGCAGAGGCCCCCTCTTCATCCTGATTCCTGCCAACATACAAGAAAGATTTCAAACATGTGGCCTAGAGTAGCAGGCATAAGTTTATTAGAAGGCATAGAAAAAAGGCAAAGGGGACACTCTGGTGGGTGAGAGGAGAAGGATGGTATATCTCTCCTGCTCTCTAGTTTTATTGGGGGTCATAGGAAAGTTTCCAGAGAGTCCCACACAGGTCCACCTCTTGACTTTTGACTGAGTATAGGAACTGCACAGACTGCCTCTTGAGAGAAGGTGTGGTACTCAGAGTCAAGGAAAGAGAGTCCCCTTGTTTTAGCCTCAATGTCCTGCCTCATTGTTTTATTAACCTTTGAATAGCCCTCCACAAGCTTTTCTTGTGAGGTTCTTAATGTTTTGGTTGCAAGGATTATTGGGGGTTGTGACACAGCTTCTATGATAAGGGAGGGTCCAGACCATCTGTTAGGGTGTGACCTGATTTTTGAAACCAGATTTTCTTAAGGGCATGTAATTTATGGCTGGGGGAGGTTTTGACATACCAGGTCCCCATCTTCCAGATGCTTATCTGTCAGATAGGGCTCCCGGTGGTTTTCAATTGCCCTTCATTTTCCTTTTCCTGCTCATGCATTCATGGCTGACTAGCTACCTAACAGGAAGAACATGAATTACTGTAGTCAGAGGACAGTCATTGGCAGATCATATTTTCCAAAGATGGCTGCCATAATATATCCCATCCTATATGTCCATCTTACATCATAAAATTGACACTCCCTCCACACCTGTGCAATCTCTCTAGTTCCCTTGGATCCGACTGTTTCAAACAACAGTGGAGGGGATGCTACATGATATCTAGTTAGGTCAGAAAAGACAATGCAGCTTTTGATTGGTTCTCTTTGGATAGTCATCCTTGGAAATCAGCTGCTAGGTTGTGAGGAAGCCCAAGCCACATGAAGAAACTGTGCTTAAGTTTCTAGCTAACACCCCCAGCTGAGATCCCAGATGACAACCAGCATCAACTGCCAAACAAGTAAATGAGGAAGCCCTCAGATGGTTCCAGTCACAGCCACCACTTCCTGAAACTGCTCAAAGGATTTCAAGCCAGAATTGCTTAGCTGAACCTAGTCAATTCCCAGAACCACAAAAGGTAATAATAAAATAATTATTGCTGTTTTAAGGCACATTTGGTGTGATGGCTTACACAGCAATGATAAGTGAAATAATCACTTTATTTACCTTTGCAAAAATTAAAAAGTTAGCTGCCTGACTTTTTGCTTATTGATTAAACCAAATCAATAATAGGAAAATGTCAGACAATTTGTATGGTACCATTTAATTAAAAAATAAATAACTTTTTGAGTGAAATTGGTCATTCAGGAACTATATTATAACAATGGTCTACTTTATGCTTTGAATATAGCCCTTGCTGCTCTGCCACTGCAACTTATTTTTAAAATGGACATGTTTCTTTCTCTTCCTTTTTCCCTGCTCTTCCCTAATCTCTCCCTTTCTCTAACTTTAGGGGAAATAAGATTACCTTTCTTCCCCATTTTAGGCAGATTTATCTGACATTGAGTATACACCCAACATAGGAAACAAAGTAATCCAGACTTTGGGGATGGCACCAGAAGATCTCAGAAATGACTATCTCCCAAGTGAACAAGTGAACTCTAACTCCAGCAGAGAATATGTGGAATATAGCCTTTGAATCACCTCTTTAAAAGCCCCCTGTTCCTGCTGATGGGCACAGTTGCTGCTTCTGGAACTAGAGACCACTTTGCTAGCAAAAGCTAGCAAAGCAATACAACTTCTTTCTCCTTTTTCTCAAAACCGTGTGCCTGTTATTGGATTGGCATTGGGGATAAGAACCAAGCTTTGCAGTAATAGTTATTAGTTGTTGAAAATTCAGAAATCTACAGCCTCTCTCCAGGAGAATCTCATTATCTCATAAAAGAGATAATTATATGAATAACTAATATATAATCTGAAAGTCAAAAGCAATTAATTCATCAAATATTTATTAAGCACCAATGATATGATAAGTACTCTATAGGTATTAGAAATGCAATGTAGTTTGGGGGACAGGAAGGAGAAAAAAAAATCCTTCCAGGTTAAATCTGATTCGGTCCTGTGCCAGAATTTATCAACCATATTTAACCAAGTAAAATATAAATTTATGAGAAAGTGTTCACCAAAATGGGTCCATTTTAGTGAGAAATGAAACTGCAAATATTTGAAAGACTATCAATCAGAAGATGAGCATCTGTAATGTTATATGATAATAAATTTCTTCTCAAAAAATCTGTCTTCTTGGCTTCATTCTGGTAGATGATGCTTATTTATCCATCTAGCTCTCCAAAATTAATGCCTCATTCTTTAAAAAGAAGCATGTTTATCCCCATTCCATTGCATGGTGAGGGCACTGGGTCTCTTGGGAAAATATCAAATATCAACCATGAAATGTTTAGAAGATCACAGTTTGTTATTTTCCAAAAAGATGTACCCTGAGACAAACAGAAGAATTATTTCTTCACATGATGGTGCCTGAAGGAGGTTGTAATGGAAGTTTGGCAAGTGGGGTGGTCTGTGATCCGTCATCTCAACTAGACATTTCCTGTGGGCCTGAATTTTTCTATGGGAACTTTCATGAAAATTTCTCTCGAAGAGAGTCCTTCCCTGGGGGCAGTTCCTGATTGTCTCTCCCCAACTGATAGAGAGGTCTGGCTTTGAGATAATCCTAATCACCTCAATTTTATTGAAAAAGTAGTGATTCAATTTTGCTATTTCCCCCAAATTAAACCAACTTGTTGATTAGTCTTAGGTTGCCAAAAAAATATTTAATTTTTTTCACCAAATCTTTTGGTGTCTGCATGAGCACCTTTAATGAGGAGTGTTTCTGATGAAAGAAGAACAGTACCTGAATTTCTGACTATGAAATGAACATTTTTCTCTACTTTGTTATACTCTTTGGTTCAAATATGGTTTCCTCTCCTATCTGCCTGGTGCAGAGGGCAGCAAAGTGAAAGAGGAAAGAACTGGTTTGTCTGTAAGGCCCACTATTTTGTGCTCAGTTGACTTACGGAAACCAGGTTACCGCATTTATTTCTAAAGAAAACAGACCCAGAAGAATGTGAATGCTTGGCCTACACAGTCCCAAGATAAAATGTGTGAGAATGTGAATTCATAATGGCTGGCCCATAATAGGTATTCAACAAATGTCAGGGTCTTCCTCTCCTCCCTAATCACATTATACCCTTGCCTTGTGGTATTTAGTGGCAAATCTCCCCCTAAAGACAGCTTCCAGGTTTCCTTCAACCCTATTCCAAGGAAGCTTGTTTGACAGCTATTACCTGGCCATCAGGCAACACTTGTATAAGTTGCTCATCAATTAGGAGGTACACACCAAAGTGAGCCCAGGTCTACAGATCCCTCATCCAGCCTCACAGCTTTTCAATTACCCACTTTCTTTTGGAAAGTTGCCCTAGCTACAACTGTGCCAGAGTACCCCAGAGGGTGATTGGTCATTATCTGATGTCCTTGGAAGGAGGAAGCAACCTGCTTTTTTAAGGGGAGAGGGAGGCAGCAATTTCTGACAGCTGTTGAGACTTGGGCCTCCTGGGAATCTGCTCAGCTAGTTTTATAAAAGTTGTCTGCTCCTTACCATGGCAAAACACAATTGCTTTTAAGGAATGTTTGGATAAAATATTTTCCAGGCACACTTATCCCTCTGAAAGCCTATGTTATATGTGACAGCATTCCAATTTTGAGGCATGACTTGTGCCAATCCACACAGGCAATTAGTGCTGACACATTCCATGGGCCATTGGTCAAGTCCTCAACAACCAGAGAGAAAACCCACAAAGGGAAACTTTACCAATAATGGGAACTAACTGGAATCATGCATGGAGACTTACAGTGAAAATTTCTTCCTCAGCTTGTCGTGCTGGACTCTTCTACTGTCTTAACCATTCCTCTTGCCTGAACCTCCACAAGTCTTGGTGGTAAGTCCTGGTGTGCTGGATGCTACTCAGTGTGACAGAGCAGGGCTGACAGTGCTAGGGCCATTCTTGGTCATGGCCTACTGAAGCTAAACCTGAAAAGCACGGTGACTGTTTCTAAAGAATAGTTAAAAAAATAAACTATACAGAGCAGTAAAATAAAACACTGCATTAAAAAAACACAGACTTATGATAAGACAACTAGAAATTACTAAAACCCAGGATAAACTGTGGCATGTGGGGTGATTTAAGTTTGTATTTTAAAATATTATTCAATTTTAAAACCAAATGGTTGTGTACTTGGACAGCATAAAAAGAAGGTGGGAAATGATCGCTACAGGAACATCTATGTCTTTTGCTAATAATTTAACATATAACCAGTACTATGTTCTTAATGGTCTAATATATTTAAAAAAACATATAATAATTCCTCTTACGGTCAATTGCTAAGTAAAATATTAATCTTGCTTGATGCAATAGGAAGCTTTCCTTAATGAGATAATGAGAATTCAAAAGTCTAGATTATCCAGGCTTATGGTGGCTGTCAGCGAGCTCCCAGCTGGATTTTATAATTTATCACAGGATTCCTTTTAGGTTTCTAGGTTGCCAGGTAGAATTTCTTCTCGACTCTTCTGCTGTCCCTGAACCCCTATTCTGTTCTCTCTCTTCTTGCTGCAATTCATCCTTTCTGGATTTAGGCAAGGCACAGATAACAAACCAATTAGAGAAAAAAATGAATATTGATGAAAAAAAAGTGCAAAGCTTAGTCCCTGTATGAATAATTACAATTTCCAGATTAGAGTGTTCTTATTAACAGAGTTTTCCTTTGTTTTTACTTGTTCATATTCCTTTTCTTCTATTTTTTCTGTATTTCCTTCCTTCATTTAACTCTCCCTATTCTTCCTTATGATCATAGTCTAGTGAGTATCAGAATCATGAAAGTTAGTAATTCTAGGGCCATGAGATGTGGGATACCTTCCATAGGTAGGAAGGCAACATTGAACTTTTCTTTTTCTTCAGAAGCAAAATAAGGAAAAGTAAACATGTCTTTTAGGATTACAGATTACATTCTAGAATAACTAGCACAGTTCCTGGCCCATTGTGAAAAAAAAAAGTCTCAACAAACAGCAGCATTTATATTTATAGCATTTATAGATCCATAAATTAGATTATTCTTTGTTCAAGTGATGTAATCAGAAAAATTATGAACTGAAAACCGCGTAACATCATTGGTTTTAGCCTACTTCTTACCAGATACATGTGCACAACAAATAAATCACGGAATCTCCATTTAGTGGAATGGATAATCAGGCACTCAGCACAAATATATATACCTACATGTATAGTTCCAGAATCCCTATTGAGAAAGTAGAATGAAACAAGTAAAAATATTTTTGTAATATATTCTAACACAGTACATCTAAAAAATTATCATTTCAAAATGTAATCAATATGAACCTTTATTATTGAGAAATTTTGCATTCTTTTGATTTTTCATCCTGTTTTCAGAGTCTAAAGTTGTGTGTACATTTTGATTCAGACCAGCCACACAGCAGTTGCTCAGTAACCATGTGTGGCTGGTGGTCACCATACTGAATAGCACAGACCCAAAGCCTGTTTCTACACTACAAAATAGAAGCAATAATTAACACTCAGTACTGATGGAGATGTGTAAAACAAACATCTTTTAGTGGTAGTGAACCCCCAAACATGCTTAACTTATAGAAAGAATTTTGACTAGATATCAATTCCCAGTACCAAAAAAAAAAAAAAAAAACTACAAAGACATATGAAAAATCAACAGTAGGCAATAAGATTTGCTGACAAAATATTTTCTTTTTTGTGTTTCCCTGTATTTTCCATAAAAATATTTACTAGTTTTTCACTAGAAAATGGAAAAGTCACAAAATTCTGTTAATAAAGAATGGCTGGTAACATGTAGAAAATATACTTAATTTTAAGTGACAGGAAACAAAAGTGTATGTATGAATGACTGAAACTTAAGAAGAGCAAACACTTATATACTGAGTTTTGGTGACACTTACATGACAATAAATACACTAAAACACACCAAATTGTGTATTGTGAGAATGTTATAGTGCATAAATTATGTGCCTTGATAATTGTATCCGTTGCTTTTTGTAAATCCTTTGCATTCATGCATATAATCTTTACAACAATTCTAGAATATAGATCCTATTATACACCCATTTTCCAGATGAGGAACATGGGCTGACATGAGGTTAGGTAGACTGACCAAAGTCACACAGGTCTTAAGAGGAAGAGCAAAGAATATAACAGCAGGCAATGACTTCCAGAGTTTATGCTCCTACCCACTATTCAATTCAGCACAGAATAGTTCTTACTTAAGTTTCTGCCTCTATGTGATGGAAAAATAATTCTTTCTGTGTTATTTTTATAATTTTCTCATAGTAAACATGTATTACTACTATATGACAAAAAAATTTTTATTCAAGATACAACAAGAAACAACATCAACAGCCTACGCCAAATAAACACAGCTTATTCTACAGGGTTTGGTAAGGATTAAATATAAACCAAAAGCCTTCACTGTGTAAAGTAATATAAGACTTTTGCTAGGACTATCAGCACAGTGTGGGTCCTTGATTGTTGCTGCTAACTTTCTGAAGAGCCATGAGGCAGAGGGAGGGGATGAGGCCCAAAAGGGAAGTGCGTGGAGCTTACTTAGGCAGGTAGCCAAAATGGCGGCTATAGCAATGACACCAGATGAAAGTGCATCTAGGATATTTGGGGATAAGATCCAGCAGTCCCAAGTCCCCTTGCATTGAGACCCAGGGTCTACTTCCCTTCTGTCTGTTGTTTGTCATCTGGAAAGGGTCTTGTTCTGGAAACATTTTATCCATTAAATTTAGTCCCTAACTTCTCTTCCTAAAAGTAGATCTGTGTCATTCAGATTGCTGACTCTCTGTATTCTCTCCTGGAAGTCTCCTGAGCAAGACAGGAGTAAGTGCAATATGTGAGATCATGGCAGCAAAGGTGACCTTGTCTGCAAATTGCATGTGTCCTTCCTTGCCACAGAAATGGGATTCCAAAACAGATCCAGCCAGAGCCAGCTGAGGAGCTTCACAGAGTCACAGCAGGGTGTTCAGCTTTATACATAGTTGTGGGATGACTCACTACCAAATGCTTCCTAAAAGAGACTCCTTAAGTTACGGTAACATTTTAGAATGGTATTTATAGTGCCAATAGAAAATAGGAGGGGCAAGTTATTTGGAGTGGTGCCTTTTTCTGCACACCCCTGCCTCCCTGCCAGCTATTTCTCTCTTTTTCAGTTTCCAAGTCTTCTTTGTCCCCTGACTTAAGGCAGACCCTGCAAGAGAAAACCTTCCGATGCCCAACGGGGCTCTGAAACTGACCCCTTCACTGGCAGTAAACAGCTTCTCAAGGGTTCTCATTATATCTGCTTCTCACCCAAACCCCCGCCTTAGCCTCTCAAACTGGACCCTCCAATCTGTTATGCTCCTTCCAACAGTTCTGTTCTCTGTTTAGTAACAATTCAGATGTACTGTCCTGAAATGAGTGGAAATGCCAGAGGTTATTTGTTCTGGTTTCCTTCCACTGTGTATGCTCAGTTTCCGTGGCTGTCTGTTGGTTACCTAGGATATGGCCAGGGGAGGCAATGGATTGGCCCGGAGGTTGGATGGATTCCCTGGGAGGCTGCAGAGCAAGGCTTAGTGGTCAGTAGGATGCCCTAATTGAGTGCCTGATTATCTACTCACTGACCCCTTCTGGACTGCGCTCACACTGTCCTTCCCCAGGACTCCAGAAGTTTTGCATAATACCCTTATTTTGTTTTTTCCTTAACTAGTTGTAATTTTGTATTTGTCTACCACTAGTCTATGGAATCGGTTAAATCAATGATCATACACTAGGTTGTACCCTGCACGGTTCAAAGCACACAAACAGTGCTTAATATACGTAGGTCAAACACTTGTCTAAATGAGTTCTTGCTCTGTGTATTGTTGTTATTGTTGTTGTTGTTGTTTTGTGGGAGTGAAGTTTGAAATTAGCTTTAGCCTTTTATTAGTCTGTCAATGGTTTTTATAAAAAATAAACCTAATGTTCATTTATTATCTTCCTATTTGTCAGGCCACTTAGATATTTTAATTTGTTTAATTTTCACTACAATTCATTGATTAAGTGGGTATTATTATTATCAGTTTACATGTGAAAACACCTAGTTCAGGAACATTAAGTAATTTTGCCTATAGTCTCCGCTATTTAGTGGTAAAGCTAAGATTTAGGATTCTAGGTGTCTTATTGTTTATACTTCTCCTTAATGCCCCCCCAAACTAGGCTGTGAGCTGCCATATGTATGTTTTGATTGTGTGAATTAAACTGGGAAAATGTGCTTTTCTGAAAGACCACACTCAAAGAGTTAATACAGAAAATAAAAGCATAGCTGCATACATTTTTTGAAGTTTATTACTATGGAAAATTCCAAACACACACAAAAGTAGCAAGAATGGTACAAATTCCCCCGGTATTCTTTATCTAATGGTAACTGTTTCATCCACATTTCTATTCATTTTCCTCTTCTTCCCACTGGATTA
Source organism: Glaucomys volans (assembly GCA_020662805.1). Taxonomy (NCBI): domain Eukaryota; kingdom Metazoa; phylum Chordata; class Mammalia; order Rodentia; family Sciuridae; genus Glaucomys; species Glaucomys volans. The sequence continues at coordinate 2,273,933 of JAJEJO010050405.1, read as the reverse complement.
TTTTCAAAGAAATCCCAGATATTGTATCAATTGACTAAGATACTTTAAAATCATTAACATGATGTGCCTACTCCTGGAACATGAACATGCCCAGCCAGACCATTCTGATGAAGCTTACTAGAGAAATTTATTCCCTCTGGAATCAGAACCATTGGGCTCCTGATCTTTCCAAAAGAATAGCCAATAGTTTACATTATCTTCAGACCCCATTAGTTCTTTAGGGGATAACATGTGTCCTAGATTAGCTGGAAGCAAGAGATCCGTTAAATGTACTCCATATTTAGGTTGCTTCACGGTTTGGGAATAGGCATGTAATTCTGCAGGTCCTGAGAGGAACCTCAACAGAGTGCTCCAGATCAGCACAAATGAGTTAAACTTTCAAGTGTTATTACTTTCTTTTCCATTGCAGATTTTATATGTAATATCACGTAAGGGAACATTTTCCATTCTTTTCAATGGACTCTCTGTCCATTTCTGAGAGGCTGGTTGTTGGTAGTAACAGCAGGAAGGATAACATCCACAGTATTTTCCCATTACACCCTCAAAAGTTCAAGACTGGGTTGGTGAAAGAGCCAACATTTAAATGCTTATAGACAAACTTGCAACCACTCTAGCATTTTTTAGAAAAGTTTTGTGAGGAAGCCTTATCAAGAATAGCCTTTTATCTGAGGGAAATTGTTTTTTCCTTAATTCTGTTCTTCATTATGTTTTGGGTTAGGATCAAAACTAGAGGTTGTGACAGTGGGATTTCAGGAAGAGGTCTGAGAGACATGTGTGTATGCGCATCAGGCGAAGAGGGTGGTGAGTGGTGTATGGAGGAGACAGGAGGGGCACATCCACTGGGATGAGAACCATTTTGGCTTCTGTAGCTTTATATACTTTGGAATCTCAGGTCTAAAAATAATTTTCATTTGGAACCGTTGTTGTTTATCTGTATCATGGGTTTTCCCATTCTTAAAAATACCCTGAACATGCACATTAAGACTGTGTTCCAAAGGCTAATGCTCTTTAATCCTGAAGGGAGTGGTGAGTAAATTCCTTATATATCAATCTAAGAATAGGTCTTGGAGCTATTCAAGGGTATGCCATAATGTGAGTGCTTTCTCCTGTTTTAAAAAGAAGTAAAGGGTAATGGTTGGAGGAGAAGAGAAGTAAAAGGAAAAGATGAATAAAAGCATTTGGATAAAATAAATATTATCCTTAACATTCGTGGAGAACTTAAAAGAATCCATGCATACATATGGTTTTTACCTGAGAGTGGGGCAGTGGAAGAAATTGTGTGAGATTTGTGTATCTTCCCCTTGTGGCATTTCCAATTGGTGTCCAACAGGAAACTCTGAAAATCAGAAGAAAATTGGTATTTTTTTTTTTTTAAGGCTGCTTTGCACTCTGAATTTTTTTTCACTCTGAATTTTTTGACTCAAGGGATTCAGATTCTTTTCTCTGCATTCAAGAGTAACAGGCCCCTGTCATGTCCAGTGTGCCCCCTCAACAGAATCCCTTTCGTGTTTCTGTTTCCAACAGAATGTCTGGCAACCAGACTCTCTGAATCAGCGTTGTTTCTGCACGGCTGCTCCCATTGCGCTGGAGTCCAGGCGAAGAGCAAAATAAAAAGAATTGAAACTAACTCAACAGGACTGGTAAAGGTTTCAGATAGATCCCAATTTCCTCTCTGAATTGACTGTCTTCCTCCATGCTCCTTAAAGTGCCTGGGCACCACCCTTTAGACTGAAGGATCTGAGCCTATTTCTTCACAGTACCTGTGTGTATGGTGAGTTAAAAACAAACGAAATTTTTAAAAACAGTGTACATCTGAACAAGTTGGAAAGGTCAACTAGAGTTTTGGGTGTTTTGTTTTGTTTTTTCATTTTTTGTTTTGTTTTGTTTTGTTTTGAAAGGATGTATTTCTGCATGACTCACTGGGTTTCTCACTTCCGGATAGAATTATTACAAAATCAATGTGGGAGACAATGAGCCTGCTAAAGATTTCACTTCATAGACAATGGATGGATCCACTGTATTCTCAGGCACCCCTTTGCTAGTTGGCCTTTCCTTGGTCCCCTTCAGGATCATCAGCAAAGTAAAACTGTGTCCATATATAACAATTGCTTCCTCCACTCTGACTTGTTGCATTTTGGGAAACCATTGGCTATTGGGATTTTCCTCATATGCAATCTTAGTGGGAGAAAAAAAAATCACTCTGGAAAGAAATTATGTAATGAATGGTGATAACATTGTTTATGGTGATTGTTATTTTGAAATGTGCTCTGTAATAATGTAGTTTGGGCACTCAGTTTAGATTTCAAGTTTTCATGCAAAAATCATATATATTAAGGAAACACTCAAGAACCTATTGTTCTGGTAGCATTTCTGTAGTCATATTTGTTCCTATGGGACAAATTTAGATGTCTTCTCAGACATCTAAGGAAGCATCTCAGATATTATTTAGATGCCTTCTGAGATAATTAGTTGTTCGTGGTCATCCTCTCTTTTTATTTAGAGCAACTTCAAAGAAGAATTTAATTTTAAGAAAATCACCAGTGTAGAATAAAGATGGGACCATTTTAACCACTTTCAAGACATCAGTCTGAGTGCAAAAAAATCATAATTATAATTATATATTTTGGCATATGCAATTATATATTATTATACATGCAGTTCCCACCTTTTCTCTTAACTTCCCTCTACTTCCTACCTTGATGCTATCTACTTATGTGCTTGTGTTGGTAGCTCAACACTCTTGAGTCCCTAGCCCAACTTCTCTCCTGAGCACTGATGACTCCTCTCAAAGGATTAATTCAATAATTCACTCAGGGGATATTGGACAATATCTGGAGACTTTTTGTTTGTCACAACTTGGTTGAGGAGGTACTCCTGGCATGTTAGGCAGAGGCCAGGGATGCTGTGAGCCATCCTACAATGCATGGGGAAGGATCTTACCATAAGAACTTACCTGGTCCTCAAGGTCAATAGAGCCTCCACTGAGAATTCTTGCCTTAACCTAAGATGGAACTTAGCAGTTTTCTTCCTCAACTACACTTCTTCCAGTAAATTTCCATTAAATCCTATTTGAATCTCCTTTGAACTTGACTATGTATTTGTCACTAAGTCATGTACTTCATGGTATTGCTCTTTTGAATTTGCAAGTATTGGACCTGAGTTCCTGGCAGTGGTGCTTACCTCCCCTCTCTCTTTATGCCTTTAGTTGTACGCTGCCCAGTTCTCTGCACTTAGCATGTACTCAATACAATCCAGATAAATGACTTTATCTTCAGCAAATGGTTGAATCCTGAAGTTTGAAGATGATACATTGGGATGATGGCAAGGCTTTCCTAAGACATCTGGATAAAAGTTAGGGCCAAAAAGGATGCTCTTTGAGACTTAAAGAAATTAAGTACACATATAAGGAGAGTGGACAGCATGTCTTCCATTTGATGATGATTAATGATAATCTTAACCCTTTTAAATAAAGTCTTGCAGCACAGAAAACAAGAAATAACAGAATGGATAACTTAGATTCAGGCTTAAGAGGGCTCAGTTGACTGAATTTGGTGGATATAGATATTGGTAGAGTGTTGTTCCCGGGTAGAGGTTGGGAATTTTACTGAACCCCGTCTTCACTTAGATGATGCAATCCTTAAGACATTTCCCTTCCATTTGCTTTAGTTACAAACAACATTCAAATTAATACAGAAGCTTCTCATCTGGGCAAATGGAAACACTTCCATTGGTTCATAGAAAAGGATGTGTTGGGTAAGAGTGACCAGCATTCAGGATGCTGGACATAGTCTACCCCATAACAAACTAGTAAACTCACTTTTTGGTTTACATGTAAATTTCCATGAACTTAGAGTTTGTCTCTTTGAGATTCTATCCATGCCCTGGATTATTGGTAAGGTCCATTTGCTGGACTGAAAAGTATGAGGACTAAGCTCTGGTTTGTGGATCATTCACCAAAGCAATACCATGATGGAAACTCCTTGACCAAGAGTGTCCCTTGTGACATCCCTATTTCTCCCCCAGGCATATTGTTCCATCTTCAATGTATCTTAATGTAAGTGTTCCATTCCCATCCCAGATTCTGTCATTATCACTTTTTTTTTAAAACCTCCCAAGTACTTTGAAATTTCCCTTCATATTTTATTTAAAAATGTTCTTATGGAGGTGAGGTGAAACCTCCTAAGAAACTCATTTTAATAAAGGAAACAAAATGGGAAGGTCAAATTACTTTTAGAACTTTTTTATAGACCTGGAAGCACTGGAGACATTTCATCATTAAAGAAAGTGTGACAAGTAACTAGGACCATTTACTTAGGGTTTCTCAGGGACAAACCAAGAATAGCAAGACATCTTTCTTAAGAGACTCCATATTTGACTCCATTTTCCGAAGAACAGCCAGGACTAATTAGAAAAAAACTTACAGCTTGTATTAGTTACATCTGAGCATTTGTTAACAAGCTTTCATATGCAAAACAAAGATTGATTTCAACTTGATTCATCACTCAAGTTCTTTTTCCATGTTCTGCTTACATCTTTCCATTTAATTGCAAGTGTCTTGTTTAATGTCATTAATTAGCAGAGGAAATATCTTGAGTGCTCCACCTAATTATAATCCCAGTCATGAACGCTGGAGAAAATGTGGCTTTTTACTAAAAAGAAAACAGTCTAGAACAATGTTACGCAGTTTATAAATTCCACCGAACCACTGTGCAAATAAACAATGCTACTGAATCACACAACAAATCATCTCACAATTAGGCCACACAAAACCAGCTGCTTTACAAAGGAGCCCGTGAGCCAAAGAGGAGAACTTTGAAGATAAATATTGCCATATGTGAAAAGGAAAAAAAATCCCCAACAAACCTTAATTGCATGGAGCTTCATTTTCAAATGCTATTTGCCGTGGGAATGAAGGATTTTGTGTTGTGACCCATGACTATTATAAGCATCCTGTACAGTGTTGGGGATAGAATGACAGATCTGATTGGAGGCAATGTAGGCCTAGATACATATGAAATATGCCTACTCCTTGCTTCATCTCTTCCTCCTTCCCTCACTTGACTAGCATTTCTTAACACTCAAGATACATGATCAATTTTCCATTAATCTATGTGAATTCTCCACTTTGTCTCTCAACTGAAAAAACAGAATGTTAAATGCTGGTTGACCTCTCAGAACTGAGTTAGTGGATATCCCCAGAGGATAGACCCATTTTAGTATTTGTTAGAGTTCAACAAAAGGCTCCCAAAATTTGACAATCCATCCCAAAGCCAAGTATTAATGCTCTTTGGCTTAACTAGCATTCTTAGATTATTTTGCATTTGACAGTAATGGCAATTCTTGGATTATACTTGTCACTACCTACCTACTCCCACTTTTTTTTTTTCTTTTTTAGCATGACAGTGACTGCATTTTTTCAACCTTATCTCTAATTTATGTCAACTAGTAGTCATAGTGGGACATTAACTATAGGAAAAATTAGAGAAATCACAGGGTGTCAGAAGCTTGGCCTGTAGTTCCAAGATTCGCAGGCCACAGTTACTATTTTATGAAGTCCAGAGACTGAAAGACTTAAAGATTCTAGGGAAATCTGAGTCTACCTTTAATGTTTTAATCTTTATAAGTGCAATACTTGGCTTTATGAAGGAAATCACTCCTTGTTAGTATTATGTGTAAAATATTGATAAGTGTAACTTTTCTTTATTCACACACACACAACTTCATAGGAGTCTTTCTTTTGTCCATGATGGATGAAGTGACATTAATATCAAAACTGTATCAATGCCATATTTGCATTGTTTCCCATGATACATTCTTTTTTTCTCATGCTTTATAAAAGAAATGTTTCTCCTTTTACTTTCTCTTTCTTCATAAATTCAGGAATCAACTCTGCCTGAATCAAATTAGAACCTCTCAAAGGAGCAACCAAGCTTCTTGGATAGTTATGTTTCAGAACATCTGTCAAAATATGATGCAGAATGTTTCCAGGTTGATGGTGGAATAAATGTTATTTTTTTGAGTAATTACCATAGTTTATTATCATGTTATTTTAGGAATTCTGAGAATAAAATTAAAGTGGCAAGAAGAGACTCAGTATCTTGTTCTTTTACAGTGAGAATGCATCATGAATAGAAAAAGCTGGAAAGCACCTATTTACTTAAAGAGGTATTTAGAATTTAAATTATGTATAATTTGGGAGATTTTTTCTCCTGTAGTTACTAGCCATAGGTCATTATCTCCAAGAGTGTTTATCGGGCATGCTCTATTGTCATCTTCTCAGGAGTTGCTTGGACCATTGCTCTTCCATTAAATCTAACTTATACTTGAAGTCAGAAGTGTTGATTAACACCATAAATATCTGCAGTGATGGTGAAAAGAATAATGGTCATTTGATGTTTCCTTCTATATCCAATATAATGGTTCCTGTTTGTTATGAACTCCAATAGCAGTGTAGCACGATAATTAAGATCATGGATTATAGAGACACACATATTTAGCCCCTAAAGTTAGTCCATCATTAAACAAAAGTGGTATGAATGAGATCAGGTTCCAAAGTAAATTGTATGTGTGAGGGCACCGATGCTCAGGGTCCATCCTCCTGTCGTACTGCTTCTTCCCCATCACGGGTGAGGAGAAACTCCCTACTATTGGTTAACTGAAGAAGGAATCCATGTTGACCTGGTTTATAGATAATTTTTGTGATATGCTGTCCTTACTCAAAGGTAGACAGCTACAATGTTACAGTCCTATTCTGAAATAGTCCTAAAATCAGTGGTAAGGAAGGTGTGTACTAGGTAGTGTACCTGGTTTTCCATCTTGCTTAAGAGACATGGAAGGAGGTATAGATGTGAAAGAACACATTTGACCCTTGATTTTCTGAGTCTGGTTTATTTCTCTCAGCATGATGTTCTCTGTTTCCATCCATTTACTGGCAAATGCCAGTATTTCATTCTTCTTTATAGCTACATAGAACTCCATTGTGTGTGTGTGTGTGTGTGTGTGTTGTTTTGATCCATTCCTCTATTTGACAGGTGTCTGGTCTGATTCCATAATTTGGCTGTTGTGAATTGTGCTACTATAATCATTGAAGTGGCTGTATTGCTATGGTATGCTGATTTTAGTTCTTTTCGATAAATATCAAGAAGTGGGATAGCTGGGTCATATGGGATGTTCCATTCCTAGTTTTTTTCAGGAATCTCCCTACTGCTTTCCAGAGTGGTTGTACTAGTGTACCTTTTCCCCCACATCCTTGCCAGCATTTATTATTGTTTCTATTCTTGATCATTGCCATTCTGACTGGAGTAAAATGGAATCTGTAGTTTTGATTTACGTTTCTCTGACTGATAGAGATGTTAAACATTTTTTCATGCATTTATTGACCATTTGCATTTCTTCCTTTGAGAAATGTCTGCTCATTTATTTATTGGGTTATTTGTTTTTATAGTGTTAAGTTTTTCAAGTTCCTTATATATTCTGGATATTAATTCCCTATCAGAAGAGTAGCTGGCAACACTTTCATTCTGAAGGTTCTCTTTTTACACTCTTAATTGTTTCCCTTACTGTACAGAAACTTTTTAATTTGATGGCATCCCTCTTATTGATTCTTGGTTTTATTTCTTGAGCATTAGGGGTCTTTTTGAAGAAATTAGTGCCTGCATCTATATGATGAAGTGCTGATCTTATGTTTTCTTCTAACATAGAAAGATTTCTGGTCTAATTCCTAAGTCTTTGATTCATTTTGATTTTGTATTTTATTTAGAGACAGGGTCTCAGTGAGTTGCTAAGAACCTTGCAGTTGCTGAGGCTGGCTTTGAATTTGCGATCCTCCTGCCTCAGCCTCCTAAGTCTCTGGGATTATAAGCGTGTGCCCCTGCACCCAGAGATCCATTTCGATTTGACTTTTGTGCAAGGTGAGAGACAGAGATCTAGTTTAATTTTTCTACCTACATACCTATCTAGTATTCCCAGGACCATTTGTTAAAAGTTTGTCTTTTCTCCAAAACATATTTTTGGCAACTCTGTCAAGCATAGATGATTATAGTATGTGGGTTTGCCTCTGTGTTTTCTATTCTGTTCTATTGGTCTTTATATGTCTATTTTGATGCCACTATCATGCCGTTTTTTGTTACTATGGCTCTGTAGTATAATTTCAGATCAGGTATTGTGATGCTTTCTGCATCACTTTTCTTGTTTATATGGCTTTGGCTATTCTGGGTCTCTCATTCTTTCAAATGCATTTAAGAGTTGTTTTTTTCTAATTCTGTCAAGAATATCATTGGTATTTTGATGGGGATTGCATTTAATCTGTATACTGCCTTTGATAGTATGGCCATTTTGACAATATTGATTCTGCCTATCCAAGAACATGGGAGGGCTTCCATCTTTGAAGGTCTTCTTCAGTTTCTTTCTCCAGTGTTCTATTATTTTCATTTTGGAACTCTTTTATCTCCTTGGTCAGATTTATTCCCAAGTGTTTTTTGAGAGGTTGTTGTTGAAAAAACAGGATGGCTTTCCTGATTTCTTCCTGAGTTGAATTGTTGGAGTATAGGAAAAGTATTGAAATATGGATATTGATCTTGTATCCTACTATTATATAAGCTCCTGAAGTCTTCTGGGTATAGGATCATGTCATCAGGAAACAGTTTGACTTCTTCTTTTCCTACTTGTACCCTTTTGATTTCCTTGTCTTGCCTGATTACTCTGGCTAATGTTTTGAGGAACAGGAACGGTGAGAGTGGACAGCTTTGTCTTGCTCCTGATTTTAGAAGAAATGCTTTTATATTTTCTTTCGCTTTTATATTTTCTCCATTCAGTATGATGTTGGTCTTGTGTTTGTTATATATAGCCTTTATGATGTTTAGGAAAGTTCTTTTCATTCCTAGCTACTCCAGTGTTTTTAACGTGAATGGGTGCAGGATTTTGTCAAATATCTTTTCTGCATCTATTGAGATGATCATGTAATTCTTGTCCTTAGTTCTTTTTAAGTGGTGAATTGCATTTATTGATTTGGGTATGTTGAACCAATCTTGCATCCCTGGAGTAAAACCCACTTGATCATGAGTGACACAGTTTTTCTCTATGCTATATGCATCATTAAAGCTGGAGGATTGGAGATGGTGAGAGGCTAACAAGGGTTCCAGTTTATCCTCTCATAGATTGTCTTCTTGAGTTTAGTCCTTTTTCTTACCTATGTCATGTCCTTCTTTCCTTCTGACTGCCTGTCTTTCTGAATTCAGGCTTGTCATAGATGTAAGTACAGCAGCACATAAACAGTTTGGCTGGTTCCCATAATTGTGTAAAGTCAAATGCCATACTTAGTGATTTTTTTCAATTGAACCATAACTAACTGATCAAGTTGGAATCCAATATCTGCCTCTATCTCTAAATGTGATCTTAGACAAACATCACTGTGTTTCAGTTTCTTCATTTATAATTTGGGAATAATATTAGCTACCATATAGAATTGTTGAAAGGATTATATTACCTAAGAGCTGGTCACTCTGCAAGGCATATAGGAAGCACTCACTAAGTAAGTACTACTATGTACAAAACTAACTTTGATTCCAACTTGGGCACCGTATGAAATTTTAAGAAATCATTGGAACCAGTAACTTGCTCTAAAAATGGCCAAATTTCTCAATCTTTTTGGGGGATAGATCTTATTATCCTTTTTAGCTTAATGTTGCTATACTCAATGTTATTTATAAAATACATGCTAGAAAGGAATTTATTTCATGTTTATGTGTTCAAAGAAAAGGGTTTTAAAAATATTGGATTTTAGAATTCAAATGAATATTATTCTTCAAAGTAATTTCTGAGTCTTTTTTTTTTTTTTATAAAGGAGGAGGTTGGAAAAACTTATTTCCAAAGTCCTTAGAGTCTAAATTTTAAATTTTATACAGATTAGTCAACTGGGTGGCTATTCATTTATCCAATGAAGAGTCCTTTGCTTTAAAGATTATTTTGGGAAGTGTTTTTACTTGAACATTGTCTTCAGAATTATTTTTTGAAGCCCATCCAGAAAAAAAGGTCGTGTTACATTATAGCCAAATTTAGTTTATGACTCAGATTAAAGTTGAGATTTGGCATCAAAGAACTTTAGACTGTTTCTAAAGCCTAAATTTGTCAAAGGATGAAGATGTACCATCACTGAAGATTTTCCAATGGACATTACAGAAAATGTGATTCTGAAAATCTTTTGGGTAATAGTATTATATTTGCATATCATTTGTGTTTTCTTCAATATTTATCTTTAGAAATCAAAGGAAGCAAAGACAGTATATGTTCTAAATCTGTGTATGTTGAAGAATTAAGAAGTTCAAACTCAAATTCTGGTTCTAGCATTTAATAGCTGTATTTCTTCAGGAAGTCTCTTTATTTAACGAAGTTTTAAAGAACTGATTCACAAGGTGGGAATAATACATCTATTCAATCCCCTCACAGAACTTGTGTGAAGCACAAATGAGATAGTAGATGTAAGAATGTTTTGCTCATTCAAAAGCATCCAAGACTATAAAACGAGTTGGCAAACTATGACCTATGGACCTGTAGGTCAAGTTCAACTATTATTTTTGTATAGCCAGTGAGCCAAGAATACTGCAGATATACATTTGCACTAGTTTACTAATAAGAAACAGTAATGTTGTATTCTAACAATGAAAAATGTTACCACTTTTCTATGTCCCCCCACTCCCACAAATTGCTTTCTTTTCATTAGTAGATCTGTATTACAAAAAATTGCACACTATTATTATTATATTTGAATTGTTAATTTTTAAATGAAAATATTATTATATTTTAGATTTTGTTAATTTTTAAAATTTTAGGGAAATCTATCTTTTCTGTTTTTGTATAAGTTCCTATGCAATCTCTTTTGACTCTTGGCCTACAAGGCCTAAAATGTTTACTATCTGACTTTTCACATAAAAAAAATATTGTTGATCCCTTCTATAAAGAACTGTGCAAAGATGATGGGTAAGGTGGTACATGCCTGTAATTCCAGTGGCTCGGAGTCTGCGCAGGAGGATTGCATGTTTAAAGCCAGTCTCAGCCAAAGTGAGGTGCTAAGCAACTCAGTGAGACCCTGTCTCTAAATAAAATACAAAATAGGGCTGGGGATGTGACTCAGTGATCAAGTGCCCCAGAGTTCAATTCCTGGTATACTCCCTGCCCCCCACAAAAAAAGAAATATGCAAAGAGATTTAGGATAATGTAGTCATTGTTCACAAGTCAAGTTTACTGTAAACAACTTGCTTTTCCTCCTAGTATTACTGAATCCTCTATATTCACACTTTTAATTTGTGTAAAACAATATTCTTTTTTATGAATGGCAAAAATCAATTCTTAAAAGAGAGATCTGTTACTTGGTTAAAATGTAATCTTGATTTTGTAGTCTGAGTTCATTTTTAGGATATGAATTACAAAATTCCAAGTTGGTTAAAAATTTGAAGAAAAATAAAAAGAGAATTTAAAAACATCAAAAATATTCTGAAGAAACAAACCAAGAGGAGAGATGGTGCCTTGCCCAAGCTCTAAAAGAACCTCTGAGAGCCTCTGGGACTAGTGGACCTTGGGGAACCCTCAGACAGAGAGATGGAGGTTCAGATGAGGCACCAGGGGGCTTCAGGCAGACAGGTGTGAAAGTAGGAAGTCCCTCACCTGCCACTGATGGAAAAAAGGCACGACAGTTCTAGCTATGGCAGTAAAACACCTTTATGGCTAGAACGGTCTTAAACTAGCAGAATGAGTTTTGTATGGGAATGATTTCAGGTGTGTGTCCTTATTGGACACATGAAATACCACTGTAATCTTTAGGGGACACAATTTCCCTTGTGCAGCTTTCATGACACATGTTGCTGTCTTTAGGCAAGAAACAGAAAACACAAAGAATAGGGAGAGAGAAGGAGTGCCAGTACAAGGAAGGAAAGAGGTTTTCAAATGTATACCACTTGTTTCTAAGGTTGTTCCAAGTTTTCTTACGATATGCCTGGAGTACCTTTGTTAGAGATTAATTAGGTAAATTTGGTTTTATAATGATATGAACCAGAAGGTGGTGTTTCTCTTCTCCTGTGAAGAGGAAATGAAGGGGGGGATGAAAGAGAGAATAACCTTTACCTCACAATTTCCCTTCCCCTCCTCTCTGTGTAAGCCACATTAGTCTCTCAGTAAAGGTACTTGGAGAAACTTGCTAAAATTTTTCCTCATGCTTGAAATTTACTTACCCTGGGTAACAGGAAACGTGGAGTCTTGTGATGTAGATTGTTATACCAGATGGTAATCTTAGCACATGCTATTTATGTAGATCGGCCTTGTGTGTGAGTCATCCATTTAAGGCTGACCTCAGCCACTGTGGAACTAAGTTTTATACCACTTATTAATAATTGATAATAACAGTGCTGATTATGCATCATTTTAATGCATACTTAATGAGGCCATTGCCTTTACACAGTATTAAATCTGGAATTGTTTCCTCTTCCTAAATAGTACTTTATTAACACCTGGCCTTATTGTTAGATTGCTATTCCTTACTGGCAAGGGCAGGCACAAAATTTAACTCCATTAAGTTATTATTATTTCTTTTTTCTTTGTCATTTCTTTCATTCATTCATTCTTTCTTTCTTTATCTTTTTTTTTTTTTTTCAGTACTGGGGATTGAACCCTGAGTTACCACTGAGCTACATCCCCAACCCTTTTTTTTTTTTTATTTAATTTTTTTTTTATTTACTTACTGATTCATTGAACACAAATGGAGTACAGCTATTGTTTCACTGGTTGTACACAAAGTAGAGTCACACCATCTGTGCATTCATGCATGTACACAGGGCAATGGTATCTGTCACACATTCTGTTATTAATTTTACCCCCCACCCGCCCCCACCCCTCCCTTCCCTCTATGCTAGCTATCTTTCCTCCATTCTTGCCATCTTTCCCCCCCACATTATGCATCATCATTCATTTATCAAAGAGACCATTCGGCTTTTGGATTTTTGGGATTGGCTGATCTCACTTAGCATAACAGTTTCCAACATCATCCATTTACCTACAAATACCATAATTTTATTCTTCTTTATGGCTGAGTAATATTCCATTGTGTATATATACCACAGTTTCTTTATCCATTCATCTACTGAAGGGCATCTAGGTTGATTCCATAATCTAGCTATTGTGAATTGAGCAGCTATGAACATTGATGTGGCTGCATCACTGAGGCAATCTGATTTTAAGTCCTTTGGGTATAAGCCAAGGAGTGGGATAGCAGGGTCAAATGGTGGATCCATTCCAAGTTTTCTAAGGAATCTCCACACTGCTTTCCAGAGTGGCTGCACCAACTTGCACTCCCACCAGCAATGTATGAGTGTACCCTTTTCCCCACATCCTCACCAACACCTGTTGTTGCCTGTGGTTCTTGATAAAAGACATTCTAATTGGGGTAAGATGAAATCTTAAGGTGGTTTTGATTTGCATTTCTCTTATAACAAGTGATGTTGAACATTTTTTCATAAATCTGTTGATTGCTTGTAGATCTTCCTCTGTAAAGTGTCTGTTTTTTATTTTGAAACAAGGTTTTGCTTAAGTTGCTGAGGGTCTTGCTAAGTCCTTGAGGCTGGCCTTGAACTTGAGATCCTCCTACCTCAGCCTCCCAAGTTATTGGTATTATAATAACTGGCAACTCAGTTAAATTAGATAATTAAAATATTTGCCACTCGCATGATACTAGTTACTGCATGTTCTTACTATTTTGTTCTTACTATTTTGATACTTCTTTTAAGGTAAGTGCCCATTCTTACTCAAGTGGTCCCCTTTTGTGATTTATTACTTTCCAAATTAAAGTGAACTTGAGTAGAGTGATAACCTATACTAGTGTTAGTCAAGATTCTCCGGATAAACAGAATCCTAGAACATATACAATTATTAGAGGGGATTTAATAGGTTGGAGCTCATAATCAGAGGCTGAAGAATCCACAATGGCCATCTGCAGGCTGGAGAGCCATGGAAACTGGTAACTACCTGGTCCAAGAAGCTAGAAGCCTCAGAATGAGAGAGGCCAATGAAGCAGCCCCAGTCTTAGGATGAACATCTGAAAGTCCTCTAGAGAATCATTGGTGCAAATCTAAGTTGGAGGGCTGAGGAGCCTGGAGTCTAATGCCCACCAGGGACAGCAGCATAAAAACTCACCACTGAGAAGGGTCTCACAAACTAGAGTAGCTTCCATTTCTGCTTTTTATTTTGTCCCATCCAGGTCCCCAGAATATTGGATGGAGCCTCCTTTATTAGGGTAGGTCTTCCCAATCAGTTCACTACACCACACACTAACCTTCTCTGGAAACACCCTCACAGACTTGCCCAGAAGTGTGCTTTACCAAATCTCTAGGCATCCCTTCATCCAGTCAAGCCGACAACCAAAGTTAACAATTTCAACACTTTCCTTGTTTCCCATTTAATCAGTGGTTGATTTAGCCATGGATAACAATTTCATATTTATTGCAGCTTTAATTTATCTGGTAGTTTCCAATAAGCCAGGTAGTAAAGGCTGTGCAAGGATAAACTCTTCCCAGTCTTCTTTGCTTCCAACTATCCATCCATTCACTGTTCTGCATTTTATCTCTCCCTCTTTTTCTCCTGCCTTCTTTCCCTGCAGTCTTCCCTTAAGAGTGCCTAGCACAATCATTTTTCACAGAATTGGTCGGTATCTTTTTGGCTTTCTAGCAGTTTTCAGACATTTTTCTAAGATGACACATGTCCTTTTGCTTTCACAGGTTTCCCCTGACATTCAGGTCTCACACCGACCTAGGACACCATTTTCCTGGACATCCAACTTCCCCTCACATTTCACTGAGAACAACATGTCTCTCATTTTCTTTCCTTTTGTTGCCAGCTGTGGTTGACTTCTAAAAACTGGTGCTCTGTGAAGCCTTGGGATAGTGTGGAGATGAGGGTCACTGCTCTCTGACATGTTTTCAGCCAGGCTTTTTGACTCCTCTACTCACATCACACTTTCTCCAACCTTTTCCTAAGAGGAATCAGCCCTTTCCTTCTTTTTTTCTTCGTTCAGAGCTGTGCAGTAAATGCATTGTTTCCCCAGGCGAACCCAGGGCAGCCTACCTTTCCAGAGATGTCCTGCTCGTCTCCAAGAGAGATGTGACGACATCATTTTCTTTCCTTGGTTTCTCTTACCTAGAGGTAACATGGTTATAATAAGGACTCTAAGGTTAATGGTAATGATGTACATGAATTTGTTTTTTCTTGGCCTCTGTGCCTAAATGTTTCATTTTGTGACTGAATTAGGGTTAGAAAACAAAGATAGAAAGTTCACAAAGGGTTTTAAGTCTTAAAAAGTTCCATTGGGGTTTGACATAATGGTTAAAGGTAAAAAAGAGACAAGTCTCAATGAGAAATAAGCAGCAATGTTTTATCTATTTCTGATGATAGTTAGGGTATGGATTATTACTGAGATTGTGTTGTTAATACCTACTCCTAATTTAAAGATTTAAAATGTTTTTTTTTTTTTCCTCTTGTTTTTAAGTGATTATGCTAAGTGAAGCATACAGCTATGACATTCATGGGATTTTCTTTTTTCGTCAGGGACTTACTAGGTACAGATTTCCCTAAGGGCCACTGCATGACCCAGGAGACACCTCTAGCTCTACCCTGGCATTTCGCACTCCCTCTCTGGCTTTGTGGGAAGCACTCACTTTCCCCTCAGAGGAAACAACTATTTGACAGTTTACTAAGGTCTAAGCAAGCCTTTATCTGACACAACCTCATCAATGCTGGGAGGGGCAGCCTCCCCAAGGTCAGCACCACACATTGGTTAAGGGATTAGACTTTGGAATCGGAACAGTGTGGGACTGAGTTCCAGCCCCAACAACTGTGGCCTTTGACAAGTGAGCAAAACCTCTTCTTGCCTTGGATTCCTCATGTATTAAGTGGGAATAATGTAGCACCCATCTCATAAGTTGGCTGTGAGCATTCAATGAGAGAATCATGAAAAGTACCTGGCAGCAGCAAATGGTAGCTATTTTTATCTATGATCCACTAGGTAGAACAATTTTGTGCTCTCCGCAGTCTGAAATGGATATGCCTTTACATCATCCTTCCTGGCTATTCTTAATTACTTCTGTCATGTGACTTTTAAATGCCCACCATTAACTTTCTATCAAGCCAAATATCTATTAAAGCTGTAGGGATTACTGTGATTTAAGCAGTCTCTGCAGAGCTTTGGTCAGAATTTCTAGTTCTTCAGTGCTCAGAACAACTGAAAAGCAGAAAGTTTCCAGTTTGTAATCATTTCTAGAATAATTACCAACACCAACTACCACCTCCATTCTCCAACCTCTGTCCTGCCCCAGAAACTATTAAACTCCTATCATCAGACCTCATTATGGAGTAGTAACAGACAGGTGAAAAATAAGAGATCAGAATCAGGAGAGGTTTCTAGACTCTGATCCTGTGGTCTGTAATTGTGAACTTCTTAGTCAGAGTAGAAACTCCTTGAAGGGCTCATTGATTTTTGGAGGGAGAAAGGCGAGGTTAGAATTTCCAGTGATATAAAGTAGGATAACTTATTAGATTGCTTTAAAATTCTTTTTCTTTCTGAAAATAAACTAGTCTCTGAAAATAACAAGCCTGATGGTAATCTCTACCGGCAGCAAGCATCTATTTAGTGACTAGCACATCTTTTCTTATACAAAGCTCATACTGCATAGGTAGATTTGCACACCGATTTCAAGGTGATTGTGATAATCTAATCAAGAAGAAAATTCAATTTTCACACGTGGAAGATATGCTACCCTCAAATTTCATGAAGATAGACTGTACTTACCCCTCAGTTTTTCTTCACTATAAGGTTGAGTTGTTTTGCTCTTTTCTGAAATATTTTTCATCCATTCACTAAAAATCTAAACATGAAATATGTAGGAAAAAAGTTAGAAAATTCCTTTTTTTTTTTAAACAGTGCTGGAGATCAAAAGCAGGACCTTACACAAGCTAGGCAAGCATTCCACCACTGAGCTACACTTCCAGCCCAATAGTTAGAAAATTCTTTAATATAATTACTACCATACTTATTTTAAATAATGATTTGTTAATTAAGATTCTATGTCAACAGATGTCAACATAATGGCTGATCAGCATGATGGTCCTCTCAAAAAATGCCATAAGTTCCAACACTTGTGTGGAACAAAGCATTGCCATTTAGCTTCTTCCACACTGGTGTCAACCTAAGCAGGATTCTTAAATCCACAGTGGTTAAGCTGCTAGAATGACATTTACATTTAACAATGATGATACTAATTGTTCTGCTGTTTCATTTGCAGTTCTTTAGCCCATATCATGGGAGTTAGTCTGAAGGGGACTTAGAGGTGAAGCTTCACATTACCTAACACTAAAACCCCTGCAAGCTATCCATAATTGTCCTATACCGCACAATGCTAGAGCTGTCTACTAAGGATAAAATGTGAGACAAAAATGTGACCTATGTATAAAATTTTAAATCTCCTAGTATTTCCATTCAAAACTAAAATGAAACAGATGAAATTAATTTTAAGACTATATTTAAATCCAAACATCTAATCTATTGTTATTTTAGCATGTAATCATTATAAAAATTATTAATGAGATATTTTCTATTCCTTTTTTTCATATCAAGTCTTTAAAAATTGAGAGTGTGTTTTACAATTAAGGAATATCTTAATTTGCACTGGCTACATTTCAGAGGTTCATTAGCCATATGTGGTTTGTGGTTACCATGTTTGTGTTGGACAACACCATTCTGTATAGTCCCAAAGTATAGTTCACCTCTCTGGTGTTGCTTCCCCAAAACCAATGTATTCTTAAGTAGTTCTAGATATTAGGAAGTTTTTCCCTGTATTGCACTGAAATCTTCATATTTTCAATTTCTACCCTTAGTCTTTGATCTACCTCCCTGATCAGACCTTTAATACCACTAAAACTCTATATCCTTATGTAGTACAGGCAGTCTATCATGAAATAGCTCTGGCTATCATGTTCTCTTCTTAAACCATGTTTCTCTATCCTTTACTTTTGAAGTTGGGTTATATTAGATCAGCTACAGAATTTTCTATTTACAGCTCTGACATGTTACCGAGGTAGTTGGGCCATTGCTTTGAGTAACAAAATCTGTTTTGAGATAGAATTTCTCAACTAACTTATCCCTTCCAATTTGTTGTTATCTGTATATGTTATCAAAATACCTCCAGTATCTTCATTTCATTCAATGATAAATATGTTGACTCAGAGAGGGTATGAGACCAAGGGAGGTCCATCCATGGCTTACTGTGGGAGTCCTCCAAGGTCAAGTACCCCTGTAGTTATCCCACTGAGGTTACAGTCATTCAGCCCATTACAAAGTCACCAGCCAAGTGGTAATTTCAGCCCTCATTTCTTTATCCACTCCACAAGACATCATGACTCACCTTGTCAGCTGTCTTTTCCAGACAGTTAAAGTTCTCAGATGTCAGAACAGGAAATAAGTTAATATTTTTTGCTTAATTCAGTGAACCCCTAGAGGGCTTGGTCTAGAACAACCATGTTTTTCTTTCTCAAGTTCTGTCACCTTTCATATTCTTTCATACTCTTCAGAGTTCCTAAAAATAATTGATAATGGTTCATGGTTCTCATCTTTTGGTTACCTTATCCCAGAGGCATTATAAAAAGTAGTCGATCTTCATATTATTTCAGCATTAAGTCTTCTGTATTAATATTTATTATGTTCTATGGGTCTGAAATTATTTTCAAAACTTCTTGTCATAGGTTATAAGACTTTTTTTAAGTGTCTATTGTTAGCTTATGAAAACAGGCTCATATGCATGTATGTGTGTGTATGTGTGTGTGTGTGTGTGTGTGAGAGAGAGAGAGAGAGAGAGACAGAGAGACAGAGAGATAGAGAGAGTGACAGAGAGAGAGAGAGAGAGAGAGAGAGAGAGACAGAGAGAGAGAGACAGAGAGAGACAGACAGACATCATTTTCCTATCAGTGTAAGTTTCTGAAGTCAGAGGGCTTTGTAATCAGAATGATAGAAGTTATTTCCTGGGTCAGAGGCATAAAGAAAGTAAATTTTTACCATTGAAAGTATGATTTCTGAGGGTCTTCTTTTTCTTTCCCTACTGGTTCACTTTATTTGTTTTTTGGCAATACAACTTGTTCTGTTATCTCTTCCTATTATTACAACTCCCTGATTTTCTTTAAATTAAAGGAGTAGGCATTAATTTTCTTTTCCAATAACATGACCAATGAAACTGAAGCCTTCCTCCCTGCCTGTCCCCCGGGAAGCACAGAAAAGCAAATGGAGGTCCAGTGAAACAATACATATTTCTCCAACTCCTTTTGAAGTTGGGTCTTACATGTGGTCCAAAGCTGGGTCATGTTGTCAGCTCATCATTGACTATACTGGGTTTTATTTTTCTGCTTTGGGATGTATCTCATCCATTGCTTTGTGAACTCCTGGATGTCAGGGGCTATGTCTTATTAATCTTTGCATTCTCAGTATCTCATAAATGTGAGGCACTTCACAAATACTTAATAGGCACTTCAGAAATACTGTGCCATAAGTGAATGAATTAGTGAATGAGTCACTTATACACAGAATCTACTGGAATGCTTCCCATTGCAATATCCTAGCTACTTCAGTAGTAAACCCATTGCTTTGTTGGGTAGCTCAAATGACACAAAGATTTCCTCTTTTGTGTTAACCTATATCCTACCCTCAGAACTTCCATTTTCCCATGGAAAGTATCTTCTCTTTCCCATGTATTCCTAAGTATTCAACTGAGGGTTTCAGGCCTGACAAAGACAGCAATTTTGTTTTCAACAGGAAGTACTGTGCTTATTCCTTTGCTTGTTCAACATCTTCATTCCAGTGGCATTCCAGTGGCAAGCTTCTGACATGCCAACCGCACAGGTCATTTAGGGAGAAATCCAAATTCCATTTAGACACATTTTTAACTCCTCTAAATATTGTACTTTCTCAGGCTTCCAGGGAGCCAGTGTTTATCACTAGATGAGTACAGTTACAGAGAGATCAAGGACTTAGTTTATTCTGGGTCACTTCCATTATAATGGCCTAATTTAGGCCAAGCAGTCTCTTGTTTCCAATCACTTTCCAAGGTCTTAGACTTAAATTTTCTGTTGTGTTGCCCTCTTTCCTGAGACAAACCCATGTGCCTAGGCTGTGACTACTCTTTCTTTATTCTAAGTCACAAGAACTATTGCATAGCTCCTGCTTTCTCCTGCACCCACTGCCAGACAATACAGTATGCAGGACCCAGCATCTGACACTCATGTTTGGCCCAGGGTTGGTTTGTGAATCACATGTCAGAGTAGAACTTTAAATCTCATGTCCAATACAAAGAGAGATGGTGCCAATGCTTTGAAATGTCTTTAAACACAAAATGTCAACCCAGTGACCTCTTAACCCTGCCCCCTCTCTCTTCCTTGCAGTTTTTTGAGATGTTTGGAAGTTGTGTCATCTTTGTTTATGAAATATGATTTTAGGATAAAGGTATGTCAATATTGTGAATCTGAAGTTAAAAATACTGCGGGGAACATGAGACCATGATTATACCAGCTTTGATCACACTGATTCCACTAATTAAAAATTCCACTGAGGAGAGTGCTGTGGAATCATGTAAACCCTGTGAATTACCTAATAATGATAGAAATATTCAAGGCATTAGTGATTAATGAACAGATGTGAAGAGGCAATGCAAGCTTATGGGAAACCATTTCTAGTGGTGATGTCAGCAAGGAACAATTTGCAGACATAATTACTAAAAAATTATCAGAGACTTCCTTGTCAAGTATTTTGTATGTTTATAAAGCTGTTGGTGACTCATTTTAGAAGTCTGGGAGACTTATTTGATTTGGAATCAGAATTTTATTATAGCTTAGCTGTTATGTAATAGTTTACTCAGACTGATGGGGAGATATTCTTCCATGTCAACATAACTCGTATGTGTGCGGTGAGATTTCCTTGTAATTATTTCAGCAATTCGTATCTGAATGTTTTCCCATATTTTCAGGCTTGGAGAATATTCTTAGTTTATACAATGGAGTTTAAGAGACACTGTGAGATAGATTAATTATTCAATAGATTACCATGAAATCTAATGTTTTAATGCATTGGAACAATGCATCTTTGAATTATGAAGTTGGTAATATCATATGGAAAGGTTGTCTCTGGCATTCCATAAACTCAATATAGGAATTTTTATCATACATATGTGTGCTTCTCAGCACAATAAGCCAAGTTCTTCCATGGCTTTACTGTGGTCAATTCCATAATTAGTTAAGCTTTACCCACATACCTCAAATTCCAGTACTTGAGTGCAAAGTCATCTGGGTACATCCAGTTTTTATGTTGGCTGGGAAACTATTGTTTGATCAACACCTCTAGTTGCTAACTAGAAGCATGTCATTTGGAGTTTCCAAAACACTAATAGCAACCAGATAGACATGTGTCTGTTCCTTGCCTCAAATTTTAATGATGTTGTTGTCTCCAGAATACTCCAAAAGAAACATAGCCTGAAAATGTGGTGCTCTCCAAGAAAGGTTGGGTGTTATCTTTTCTCTGAAGGGGATGGTGTGGAGAAATAATTAAACAGGATAAGCAGGAAGGGCTCTTATATTCTCTTCCTGATTCTTTAACCTCTTAGCTCCTACTGTACCATTAAGAGTTTTTTTTTTTTTTTTCTCTATGAAAGTTTTTTTACCTATTGACTGAAAGAAGTAAAATTTAACCATGAAGCTATATAATTAGTCTGGATATTTGCTTACATGGGTTTATATGCAGATAAGGGGATCTCATTTAAACAATTTTAAATGGATTTATTTTATGACTTGACATCCTATTTGATAATCCTTTCTGTCAATGTGATATATGTTAGCATGGAGAAGAGCAAGGGAGAAAGGATGGGGTAATAGAGAATAGAATTTGAAAACAGCAGAGAAAAAGGAATGGGTTTGCTCCTTCCTCTGGGTGAAGGGAGGTTAACAAAATATTTTGGATGTTAGCTACATAATTTTTAAACACTACCAACAGAAATGCCTCTGTTTTGTAATAATGAATAATGAAGAGTACTTTATGATCCAGAAAAGTCACAGTACAAAGGCACTACTTCCTTTTGGCTGGTTTTTAGTTTACTATAAACAAAGCTTCTATTTTAATTCCTGAAGTACACATTGTCACGCAAGATGGTGTCTAGAGGAAGGAATTCTACTTCCTTTTGGCATCTTTTGGAAATTCTCTGAAGCAATGGTGTAGCTTTACCATTTTGTGGTAAACATCTATAGGTCCATGTAACCTAACGCCTCATGGGATAAGTCTGAGTAAGAACAAGAGTTCAATGACCTATAGGCAGTGTGATGTATACACAGTCAGGAATTAATTTAGTTTAAATCTTAGGGGGATAGGTTGGTGAAATGAGTAGCAGCATAAACATCATATCTTAGGAGGTGTAAGCAGAAATCCAGTCATGGAGTCCGCTCAAGAACAGAAGAGAATCACGAGGTCAGCACTGGAGACAGCTAGGGAAGTTCTATTGTTGCTGGTGTGTATGAACTCAACTCTGGTTGTGGTTTTCCACTGGTCTGTTTGCATGGATGCTGATTCTTTCTTTCTGATGATCTGGAGAGAATTCACTGACTCCCATTTCCAATTAATCTTTGCCTATAGCATGGGCAGGAAAAACACTCAACATGCAAATGGCAGTTAGATTTTTATGGAGTCTTTGTTACTTGGAAAACGTTTTACTAAATGGATTAAAATGGCTAAATGGATTATATCATTGAGTTTTTAAAAGAACCTCGTGGTACAGATGCTTCTCAACTTACAATGAAGTGACATATCAATAAACCTATATTAAGTAAAAAATAGTGTAAGTCAAAGTGTATTTAATACACCAAATCTATTAAACATCATACCTTATCTAGCCCACCTTAAGCATGCTTATAACACACCAGACTGCAGTTGGACAAAACTATTTAACACAAAGTCCATTCTATAATAAAGTGTTGGGTAGCTTGTAAAATTTTTAAAATATGGTCCATGTAGAGTACAGCATAGGTCGTTTACCCTCGTGAACACATGGCTAACTTGGAGCTGTGACTCAATTGTGCTTCCCAGAAATAATGAGAGAGTATTGTACTATGTGTTGCTAGCTCAGGAGAACATCAAAATTTAAAATTCAGAGCACCATTTCTATTTTATATATATTACTTTCCCATCACCATGAAGTTAAAAAAATGTATCTAACTGTCATAAATTAGAGACTGTGTATTATCACTCTCATTTTAAAGACAAGGAAACCAGGGCCTGGAGAGTGACTTGCCATGAGTCCCAAGTTAGTCAATGGCAGAAGGGAATTCAAACCCAAGTCATCTGACTCCAGAGCTCATGCTCTTCAAAACTACTCTGCAGCCCCCTGCATGTGGAATTTGGAAGAGTGTGCCAGAGGAGGTTGATGTTTTGGCCAAAAAGGAGAAAGAAATTAAAATAAATCTATGGCTTTCCAAAAGCATATCTTCCACATTGTATTGCTAAATTCCTGCCTTTTATTCCCACTGCTAATACCAGTACTCAGGTCACCACCACCTCTTGCCTGAACTTCCTTGAAAAAAAATTATTATTTGCTAATTATAATATTAATATATTTTATGAAATTATGGAAAATAAAGAAAAATTGATATCAAAAGACACATCACCTACAATCTCCCTAATTAGGGATAGCTATGTTTCATTTTAGTTATTTTCCATGAATATTTTAGAGTTATAAACATACAGACATATATGTGAATGTGTGTGTGCATGTATGACTTACGACTTTTGAAATTTAATTTTACAAAATAGACATTTTCCCCTTGTTCTCACAAACTGATAAATGTATTTTAATGGTTTTGGATATTGCAACCTACCACTATAATCAGTCCTTAGAGTGAATTTTTTTACTTTCTACTTAGTATAAAATAATTTATTTATTTTTAAACAATTTTTTAGTTGTAAATGGACTCAATACCTTTATATTGTTTACTTATTTTTTTATGTGTTCCTGAGGATTGAACAGCACCTCACACATGCTAGGCAAGCGCTCTATCACTGAGCTACAACCCCAGCTCCTAAATAATTTAATAATAAACATCTTTATACATAAATGTCTCTCTGTCAACATCCTCTTATCTCTGCTTTTCTATCTTTCCCTATTCCTAATCAAGAAAACTGCATGACTTGGCTTAATGGACATCCACAACACTATTAGAACCAATCTAAATTCTTTAGCCTCATATCCAAGAGACTTTGAACTCTGATTCAGGTTGCTTCTCAAGTTTTATCTTTGACTCCTCCCATGTTCTGAACTCCAATCAGACTCAGACCTGCATAATTGTTGATCTGTTCTTCCACAGAGAAAGGCGTGATTCTTCTGGTCGTCTATAAACTCCTGCTCATCCACCAATGCTCACTTCACATTTCATCTTCTTGAGGCTCTTTCTAATTACACTAACTTGCAGTGTTTTCTCTGTCCTCTGAATTCTGTGTCTTTTGACTCTGTCTCTTTCATTGTTGTATTCCCAGGACCTAGAACAGAAAGTGGACTTCCGGGCTCAAAGTGTAGTTAAACCAATCAATGAATTGATCCCATCTTATATGTACCTCTGGTGTTATCTGTCTAGTAAGTTCCAAGCATGTATAGGTACTTCACTATCAAATGAATTGATCTGGAAATTCAGTAAATCCTCCTGGATTTCCCTGCACACAGGAAACTACTAGTTGTAATTTAGAGTAGAATTGGAATTACAAAGTTTTTGGATTATTTGATATCAAATGTTGCTAGGCTGATGCTATAAAGGACTTCTGAAATACTAGGATATTTCCTGAAGCACATAACCATGCTAATGTTATGAACTTTCTAAATCATGAACACTTCCACAGTGTTAAATAATTATGGTCACTGGAAATTAGAAATAATCTTAAGATTTTTGATTTCTGTGTTCCCATTTTTTATTTAAGGAAACTGAAGTTATAGAGGTCACAACTTTATGCAGGTCCCTGTAGCAGTCAGGAGCAGGAACAGAAGTCTTTCCAAGATGGCATGCAGTTGCCATCATGTTGGAGTAAATATTGAAGAAAGTGAAGGATCTCTGGGACTTGCCCTCATGAAGTGCATATGGTAATGCTATAGCTATTGGTCAATTCATTTGCTAATAACCATAGGAGAGATATTTCCAAAGGGAATCAAGCAAGATTTAGACACTGACCTGCCTGGATGATTCAAAGATGAGTATTAGAGACACGAAGGAGGGTGATGATGGAGAAGCGAGATGTTTTTAAAATAACCCCATGCTTTGTCATATCTCAGCCTCCAGTCAGTGAGCTCACAAATGTCTGGTACCTTCTTTCATTTGATATCTTCAGCAGTTAGGATCTGGTCTAGCTCACATTCGTGAATGTGTGTTGAATGAATCAATGGTCTGATGAGAGAGTGGTGGTGTCTAAGCAAAAATAGATCTGTTGAGAGAGAGGAGGGAGAGAGAGAGAGAGAAAGAGAAACACAAAACAAAACCCAAATAAACAAACATGTATACTGGACTGGCCTAAAAACATGTAAGGTATTAAGACTTTGTTGGCTACATCTGGCTTGAACAATTGGACTTTAAGTACTTAGACATGAAAAACAAGATGAATAAATCACACAGGAGAAATGAAACAGCATTGGAGAGATAAGACATAACCTACCTAAGCTGAGCTGTTAGTGTGTATTTGCTCATTTATTCATCCAGTGCCCACCTAAGTGCCATTTGGGGGGAGGCAAAAATGACAAAGTAACTGCCTAAAGGAGCTCAGGAATCTACTTCAAATGGATTTTGCTATGACTCCCCTGTCTCTATTCAAAATTTGTACATTCTATAATATAAACTAAAAAGAGAATTGCCGAATGGAAAACATTTCAAGGAAGTTTGGCATATTCTTCGTGTGTTCGTAACAGGAGTTTGAGTGTTCTGTCCACTTAATTTGTGATTTTGTCCCTAGACCTGGAAATTTGAAAATGATTCTGGAATTTCCTCCAAACAAGATATCTTTCTTCCAAAGGCATTTGTGCATCTGAGGAATGTAGTAAGTGGTGGCTGCCCCTCCAGCAGGTCTCATGTCACAAATCCTGCAGGAATCCTCACTGAGGTTGAGCATGTTCAGGACTATAGTAAGTCCTTACAAGGGTAAAAACTTATTTGTTCTTTGCCTGCATTACTTGCAGATCAGTTAAGCAAACCCACAGATACAGTGGTTTGGGAATAAGACATCATTCTACTTAGAGTGGTCTAATATTTCTAAATAGGCTCATAGCAAGCAACTTGGAATGATACTGAAAGTGTAGATTGAGTCAGAGTGGTATATGTCCTAGCTAAAATCAACAATCTCAACTTTGGTAACCCATGCCTGGGACTGTAAAATTAATTTTTTTTTCTATTTCATTACTATTGATGTCTCCAAACGAAAAGATAGGATACTTTGTTTATGTCATATAATGGCTGTATGAAAATTGAGATTAAATAAGGGAAGAATTCTGAGCAGGGATCATAATCAAAATAGTTCTCTGGAATTGCATTAAGCAATCAGAATAGATATTGACCACAGACAACTGCATTGTCTATATTGATTGGGTATCTGCCCTCCTTCTTGTTTGAGCTCACTTATCTATTACCTAAATCATACATACATACCTGGGTGATGGTTAGCATTATATAAAACCTGAATTGTATTTAATATCTCTTATGCAGGTGAGTATCAACTTCACACACAACAGAATTTTAATTAATTAATTACTTTATTTATTTTTATCCTTTTAATACATACATGTCAGTAGACATATTATACATACATGGAGTATATCTTGAACTAATTAGGGCACAACAGTATTCGTTCTGTCTCTATCAATTTTTCCTTCTCTTCCAGATTATTTCCTTTAAAATGCAAACGTATTGTGCTATGCCTTCCTGCTTCAAAAACAAAGCCCAAACAAAATAATAGAAAAACTCTTTACCCTAAATTATTATCTATCTATTCTATTTCTTTTCCTTATATCAAAAGAGCTTTTTCCATACTCACAGCTTTACTTTCCTCTTGCTTTCTTTTTTCTTCTAAAAATACTCTTGTCAAATTCACTGAGAACATGCTCATTGCCAAATCTGGTGGGCATCTCTCAGACCTCCTCTCTGTGAAGGTCAGAGGCATCTGGTGCTGTGGTTTCCCTGTCTTTTTAAATTATATTTTGGTACCAGGGGCGCTTGCCCACTGAGTCACATCCCCAGGCCTTCTTTGTATTTTATTTAGAGTCAGAGTCTCACTGAGTTGCTTAAGTTGCTGAGTCTGGCTTTGAACCATCCTCCTGCCTCAGCCTCCTGAGGTTCTGGGATTGCAGGTGTGCACCACCGTACCTAGCTTCACTGTCCCTTATAGAAGCCCTTTCCTTACCATTCTCCATCTTTGCTGGATCCCACACTTCTCAGTTTCAAAATAGTGGGGCCCTTCAGGGTTCAATCCTGGGACCTCTTCCATTTTTAAAATTGTTTTAAATTTTTCATTTTTACAGACTGCATTTTGATGGGGTACACAAATGGGGTACAACTTTTCATTTCTATGGTTGTATACAATGTAGATTCACACCATTCGTGTAATCATACATGTACATAGGGTAATGATATCTGTCTCAGTCCCCTATTGTCCCTTCCCCCACCCCCTCCTGCCCCATTTCCCTCTATGCAATTCAAAGTGCCTCCATTCTTCTCTTACCCCCTGCCATCCCCACTCCCCATTATTAATCATCATCCACTTATCAGAGAAAACATTCAGCTTTTGGGTTTTGGGGCTTGGCTTATTTCACTTAGCATAATATTCTCCAACTCCATCCATTTATCAGCAAATGCCATAATTTTATTCTTCTTTATGACTGAGTAGTATTCTGTTGTGTATATATACCTCAGTTTCTTTATCCATCCATCCATCCATTGAAGGGAATTTAGGTTGGTTCCACAGTCTAGCTATTGTGAATTGAGCAGCTATAAACATTGATGTGTCTGCTTTACTGTAGTATGCTGATTTTAAGTCCCTTGGATATAAACCAAGGAGTGGTATAGCTGGGTCAAGTGGTGGGTCCTCTTCTCTTTATACAGTGCATATTCTTTAGGTGGTCTCGCCCAATTTCCAGACTTCAACCACTCCCTCCAAGTGTTCTCCCAAAAGGAAGGTCGTCCTGGACCCCCTTTGCAGTAGCAACCACTATCCATCTTTGTCCCTTTGTCCTGCTTTGCTTTTCTTCATACCACTTATCATCATTTCATATCCTGTTAGATATATATCCTACCTCTAGCTTTTGTTCTCAGTCTCCTTCTTCCAGTAGAACGTAGCTCCAGGTGAAAAGAAACTGCATGATTTACTGATATTACTTTAATGCCTGAGGAATGTGTCTGGCATGGTGTATAGGCTCAATATATATTTGTTAAGTATGTAAATGAGTGTACACAAATAGGGACTAAAAAGACCAATGAACAAGATCCTTTTCAGTTGTTTACTGAAAATGACCTTTCTATTTGCAATGACAGCATATGTCAAGGCCTGCACGGGTCAAATCCAGACACACTCAATTTTTTTTTTCAGATTATATGGAGCTCCTTGGAAAAATAGATGAGTAGAGACAGAGACAGTGTATGACCTGCAAAGATGAACATTCTTACTATCTGAGACTTTCCAAGAGGAAGATACCAATCTTTGGTTTATTATGCACATTGGGGAGCCAGTGTAATGTAAAGGGCAAGAGTATAGCTTAGGAATGAGATGTCCTAGGTTCAAATACCAGTTCATCCCCTGACCAGCTGTGGCCTTGCTTAAGTCACCTAAACTCTTCTGCCTCAGTTTCCTCAACTATAAAATGGAGATCACACTAGCAGCAGCCTTACAGAATAATTGTGAAGACAAATTGAGTTGATGGGTGCAAAGTAATTAAAATTGTCCAAAAATTTATTGCTAACATTACTGTGTGGTGACAGAGTAATTGAAACAGGTCTGAAAGAATTGGGTACAGTGACATCTATGTGTAAGAAGGTGTATTTAATTTGTCCCTGGGGTACATTATAAATGACTAAGTATGTTTCCCTCTTATGCTGGTTCATTCTGTTGAATCTTAGGTTAGATGGTATGAGCAGATACATTTTCCTTCTGTTGCAGATGGAAAAATTTATATGCAAACTATGTTTTTGCTTAGCTAATCTTTGTGGGATACACACAAAGAGCAAATAATTGGTGTGTGTCATCTATTGTGCTGTGATGGAATTCTGGGGAAAACGCAGTTGAAGTCCGTGATCCAGGCATTTTGCGTGTCTATGTGATGATGTGTCTGATGCTCCTCGTTTCATTTCACTGTTCACATAAGGTAGACGGCATCCCAAGCATCCTAGGATGACTCTCAAGCATCTTTTGTACATTTCCTCTTCCAATCTTCGTTTCATATTTGGATCCTTTGTGTGATTTTTCTTTCCTGCTCTTCAGTGTCCAGGTCAAGTTCTTTCTTTTCTGGGATGAACCTCAGTGAGTTCTCTCTTCTTTCAATGCCTGTGACCCCAATTTGCTTGGAGCCTTGCAGTAGATAGCATTTTTAAACATTGTGTTTAAAACTTCTTATTTTCACAAACTGGAATTCTATTTGATTGAGGCGAGTGGCTGAATCTTACCTTCGTGATATGCTCAGCACATAGAAGAATGCCTGATGCAAAGGACTGGTGAGCAATGAGCTATTATTGACAGCAATTATCAGTATGATTTCTAAGTTCTGTAGGTTGCAGTCCCTGCCAACATCTCTAGTACCTCTTCCATCTCTTTCTCACTTTTCTGTGCTCAGGCTATCACACTCCAATCTTCCATGCTTCGTTCTACCTAATGGGATTCCCTGTGTCTGAACTGCTCTTTCTTCATCTTGGCCTTGTTGGCTGCTGCTTATCTTTCAGGTATTAATTCAACAGTTGCTGCTTCAAGAAACATCTGGAACAGGCCTTCTAACATCCAACCAGGATTAAATTAGGGCTTTTCTTTGCCTTGCTCCACTTTTACCTTCGTGGTGCCATGGTATCATTGTTTATATCACATATCACATATCACATTCTTATGTAGTAATCTGGTCAATGTCTATGTTTTCTATGAGAGTGGGTACTCCATTAAGAGGAACAATGTCTGTTTAGATGCCTTTTTTTTTTTTTTCTCTCCAGCATCTAGCAGAGTGTTTGACTAATAGTTCTTGAGCAAATGGGTAGCAGAATAGTTGACAAAGTCAAAGAAGATAAAAGAAGAATTACACTCTGCATAGTGTGTAAATGTAATCCAGTGAAATTTTGTTGAGTCTCCTGTGTGTGCCCACACTGAGCCAGCTAGTGGTGGTGAAGCAGAAACAAGGCAGGTTGGGGAATAGGTGAGATTCAAATGGAGCACTTCCCACTATAAACTGCTTAGTCCAATGGACAGCTAGAATTTCTCTCTTAGTGGTCCAGGCCTGGTTTACCAGATGGACAGAAAGAAGCTATGTGTGACCAGAATCAAGGTATCTCAATATGATCATTAGTGAGAAAGTACTGAATCTGCAAACTGAGGATCCATACCACATACCCCCAAAGTTACTGTAGCTAATTAAAAACTTTTTTTTAAATTTTTTTTATTTTTTTATTTAGAGAAAAAGTCTTGCTGAGTTACTTAGGCCTCGCTAATTTGTTGAGGCTGGCTTTGAATTTGCAGTCCTCCTGCCTCAGCCTCCCAAGCTGTTGGGACTACAGGTGAGTGCCACAGTGCCTGGCACTAATTAATAACTTTGTGTGCAAGAAGAAAGTTTTGTAATTGGCTTATGCCTTTCTTCTCTCCACACTGACAATCAGTCTAACATCAAATGCTAGCAATTCTGTCACTTTTCCCCCATTACCCATATTTTCCTCATTCTTTGACTTTATATACATTTTGTTATTTTTGAGTTTTATTTGTGTAATCCTTTCTGTTTAGTTTTATGTATATAGTATTTTTTTTTCCTTTTTCAAACTACCATCTTGTTAAAGCATGGAAAATTCGGTCATACTAAGAGCTGTTAAGTTATGATGGTTTACTTGATTCCATTTCTGTTTGTTTTATTACATTGTCTGCCTCAGATGGGAGATAGAAGTTTCATGGAATCTGGACACACACCTATTCTTTTAAGTGCAGAGCTCCATTACAGAAAGGTGCCAGTGTCTGATAAGTAAGCCATATACATCACAGAATACCCCAGCACCAAGAGAGTTGGGGATAATCTTCTGAAATATCCCCTTTTTGCAGATGAGAAAACTGAGACTTGTGGAGGTTAGATGACATGTCTTCTGAGACTGAGCCAATTCAGGTCTTGATTCCAATTCCATGTGCTCCTTCATTTTCATTCTATGCCCTTATACTACTTCTTGTAATCTTCAGGAAGTGACAGATTTCTCCTTTGCAAGTAATGGTAGACTTCTGCCTATAAATAAATAGACAACTAAAAATAAATAAAGGAAAAAACAATCAACCTGTGTGGCAAAAACTTCCCTGTGTGCTTTTGTGTGAGGAGGTCCTTTTCACATCATTTAGAGAAAGAAGATTATATTGCAGGTTGCTCCTCTGTGGCATTTAGGAATCATTCCTCTGTGAGAAGTAGATCCACAGTGGAGCCGTTGATTGCCTGGTATACTGTGATTGATGGATATCAATTTCTGTTTACATATCTCTGCTCTATGACATCACCCACTTGGAGACATGACTCCAAACACATGAGTTTGGCTAAGGGTGGGAAAGACATTTCTCAGTCCAGCTCACTGACTAAATAGCTATTGTATTTTCCAAATAGAGACAATTTCGTTACTCTGAGCTTTTTTTTCTCAGGTTGCTACCCTTAGCCTGGACTGGAGGCATCAGGAGCTCATTCATTTTACTGCTTGAGCATGCCCAGTAGCAACTTCCGGGTTTCATTTGTGGCAACCCTGCTTTCTGGTACCAACTTTCTGGCACAAAGCAAAAGAAAGCCTTCCTGAATGGTTAAGTTAGGAAAGCCCAGCACCTGCTCTGCCTTGCTATTCTCCTCTCCAGCACCCTGGGGATAACTGTTCTGCAAAACAGGAGCTGGTCTGTGCTGGCTGCCAAAGGGAGACTCCTGATTAGAATAAAGCCCAGCAGGTTTCTGTTTTCCCTTCCCCTTTCCCACCCTTCAACAAGCTAGAGGATGGCTGATTCTAAGGGCAAAATAACAAGACCTGAGTGTTTTAAATTGTTATTTTAAATTGAACCATCATCCCTGGGAAGCAAAACTCAAGATACTAAGAAGGCTTTTATAACCTACTGAACTTAATGAATAAGAACCATCTTATGCAAAATGGATAAATTTATATTAGGGATGAAATATTCCCTATTTTAACCACTAATAGCCAGATCAGGCAATGGGTGAGTGTGGTCAGTAGTTCAGTCATAGTGGATGATTTTAGGTGCAAGCAGAAGCCATTTTAGATAAGATTTGAAGTTTAGGCTAGTCAAAGCTTTGATTCTTTCAGTCTCTTTCATTTGGCTCTTTCCACAGATGAGAGAGCTGCTTCTCTGATTTCTTCCTCGTTGCTTGTTCTGTTCTCCTTGCGTAGCCTTCTCTCTCCTGAAGCTTAAGTGGATCCTGAAATGAAGAATAAAGAATAACTGCTGTGTAGAAGTTCTCAGTCACCTCAAGTCCTGCATAAATGCAACGAGGGTAATTCCTGACGAAAATACTTATTGACCAGAACCGATCTACAAGCATTTGAATACATGATGTGTGTCCACTGAAATTGGTTCTCACCTAAAAATCCCAATGACAGAGACTTTAAGAATTCATAAAAATAAGTTCTATTTCATCGTGGGAAGTAAAGACAAGCTTAAAGTCTGACAAGATAAAAACAAAAATCAATATAGTGTCTTTATCATCCAGAGTGGCCCAGCTACAATCCTGGCTGAAAAGGTAGAAGTATATTAGAGCAGAATATTCTACATTCCGTCCATAATTTTTGTGTATTTTAATCTTTTAAGAGGAAAAAACTTCCCCTTAGAACAAAATTTGATAGGCTCTGGTTAGAATCAAATGAAACAGAGCAAAGGATGCTTGGAGACATTGCATGACCCAGGAGTTTTTAAAGAACTTCCCCTCCTACTCCTATCTTCCATCTCCATCCCTATTAGAAAAGA
Organism: Glaucomys volans; assembly: GCA_020662805.1. NCBI lineage: Eukaryota > Metazoa > Chordata > Mammalia > Rodentia > Sciuridae > Glaucomys > Glaucomys volans. Next base: position 2,240,689 of record JAJEJO010050405.1, on the reverse strand, counting down.
AAAGGAAAAAGAGAGAAAAAAAAAAAAAGAAAGAAAGAAAGACATGGGAGATGATCTCATTGGATTCTTTGAAGAACTGCTACTCAGTAAGGAAGAAGTCCTGGGCAGTGTGAACCAGTTTAAGTCAACATTAGGGATGACTTATGCTCTGAGCATTCAGGGACATTGGAATTCCACACAGTTCCACTGGTAGTCTTGAGAGAACTGTGCTTACAGTGCCTGTATCCATTAAGGCCGTTAGAGACTGAGATTGTAGATGGAGTGATGGTGATGATAAATATCAGTCATTAGTCTTTGTCCTCTGAGATGAGCCTGGAGCACTGCCATCCAGGAAGCTGTTGATTAAATGATTTCTTTTGGGACCTTAAGAGAAGAGGAATACATTCTTTTGGGACCTTAAGAGAAGAGGAATACAAGAGGTGTGTGACTTCAACAGATTCTCTGATTTACGGAGTGCTGATATTTGATTCAAGAGAAAGAAAATAGGGACTTAAACATATACACTTAATATCTATGTGTATATGTGTGTGAATATCTGGAAAAACCTAGAGCAATATGGAATTATCATTTGGCTAAAAAGTTCTTATTTATACAATTAGGACGTAAGTTTTCACTTTGAAAAACAAGTTTTTTCATCACCTAATGATCACGAACAAAGTTACATATGAATGCACTAGTAGGCTCCCAAAGTTTCTTTAAAATGGGAATATTTTAAGGAAATAAGGTCATTTGATTAATAATTAAAACAGCCCTTATAAACCTTTCTCTTATGCTAGAAACTGAGCTAAGAGTTTGGAATAAAATAATTCATTCAAATTCTCTAACTGATCTAGGATGCAAAGTACCATTACTATCTCCTGCTTTTCAGAAATTAAGGTTTAGAAAGTTAAGTAACTTACCCAAAGTCACAACTTAATAGGAGATGTAGCTGTGATTTGATCAAGGACAGGCTAATCCTAGAGCCTGTACACTTCATCCCAACAGCATATATATGTTTTGGGGTACGGTGGTTCTTATGTAAAACAGTACAAATAGTTCCCAAGAGTTTTTCTATGATTGGGGTATTGTGGCTCTTCTACAAAGTAGCACATCTATAAAATGGGTTGGGATAAAGCAATGACACAACTAAGGTGTGGCTACAAATAAAAGTATTAACTCTGGATTTGGATCCAAATGTCATTCATTTTGGACAAAATTTTCCTTTCCATCATTATGCATCCTGTTTTTTTTAAATTTGAAGTTTGGGAAAATCTGATATCAAATAAATTCACTGAATTCTTGCTGTGTAACCATGTGGCAGATGCTAGTCCTGGGCATGGAAAGACCGGCAGAGTGTACAAAGATAGAATGTGGAGAAACTGCCAATCTAGATTTTTCTCTGTATAAAAAAATTATAGTTCCCTTGACACAGAATGAACTATGCAGGGCCTAAAGTATTTGACTATTGGACAAGAAATTGTTGACTTTGATGTGGTGAATCACCCCCATACACAGAATTTATGGAGAGAGGCCAATTCCAGCATTTCATGTTGCCCAAAGATACTACAGTCTAGCACCTGACTGTGTAGAAAAATCTGATGGCTCCCTTGCCCACTCCCACGTCTCTCCATATGTACGTACTCCTCATATAGAAATCACCATGAGTCAGTGATAAAGTTGGTGAAATATGCAATATTTATATAGCACTTAGTATACAGAATTGTTTTCCTAGAAATACCAGCAGGGAAAAGGATGATGGAAAGAGGAATCTTGATCCTACTAGAGAGATGAATGGATGTGAGAAAATGCAAGGGAGGCTTCTTGCATAAACATAATTGAGGTTAAAGATCACTGTGGCCCCAAACTGGCTCAAACATGGAGAAGATGAATGTGCCAGGCTGGGAAAATGGGGTGCTATCTATCAGGGGAGGTGAGGAGAGGGTAGAAGGGGTCTGGGACCTATGCTTATCTATTAGCTGAAGTTTTGATCTCCAGGCTGGGAAAGACATGGCCAGAAATAAATGTTTAGGGCATGACATTCTTTCCACATTAGGACACCACATTCTTTCTATTTGGTGACAAATGACTAAAGAGCAAGCTTGGTCCCGTTTATGATCTAATTCCATAAAAATGAAACTCTGGGCATCTGGTTCAGGGCATTTCAGGAAAGAGTTAAGGCTGAATATTGCTGCCTCACTCTTTTCTTCCTTTTTGGTGACTGGCAGGCTGGGAGGTGAACATGAACTTGCTGCCTTTCAGAGGTGATTCCTCTTTCTGTGATTTATTTCTTCCCCCTGCCTTCTATGGGAGAGAACAGTTCCCTCACTTTTCCTTTTGCCCTGGGCTTGACAACGATCCTAATAAACATAAATCCTCTATCTAAAATCACAAATCGATGGTAAAAGAAATGAAAAATCATTTCCGTTTTTAAAAAGACTGAAAGGGAGAGAGTGTGTGGGCGTGTCTGGACGTTCCTGTTCCATGTAGGAAGTGTCTGAGGAGGAGCCCGGCTCTGAGGCTTGCTGCAGTAATTCTCTAACAGACTGAACAAAGATTCCAATAATAAATGGTGACATTTACACAAATATTTGTGGTTGTGCTTTCCATGTCTCCTTATAGGAAACAAGTAGGACTTTTAAATGCTTTAGTGATGTGATCAGTAGACAGTAGTGGGAAAGAATTTTCCTGAAACTTGACTTGCAATCAAAATAAGGAAGGAAGATCTGAAAGAACTGAGAATATTTCAGTTAATCAGGATATGGCACTTTCCGACATCTGGAGGCCCAAACAAGTGTTTTGAATTCAATACTATTAACATGTGTCACTTTAATGAATATTTTCCTTTGGAGTGGATTGGATGGTTACATTTTTGGCAGTCATCTTGTGGTCTGTTGCTTACATTACCTGACCCATAGTCCATTTTCCTTGTGTTGGCTGTGGGAAAGAAAAAAAGTGGAAAATCTCAGAACCCGGAAATAGCACCGAGAATGCAGCTCATCTTTTAATTGAACCACTTCAAATGCAAGCTCTTGAAGGAATGTCTTCTTGTTGTCTGTGAGATCATGTGTAACAACAAAAAAGGATAAGTTCCATTTGTATCAAAAAGATGGGAAAAAGAAATCCACAGAATGGTATGAGGTTACTTTGTTTTGAAGCCTGAAATAGAAGATTAGGACTCTGCCTTCATCTCTTTGGCTTTTAACAAAATCAATTAGAGACAAGCATCTTCCTTGGATCAAAAAGTGCTTTCAGTGGGTCTATAATGAGATGTTCTAATTGGTCACTGAAACATCCCCACACAGGAACATCCCTTCATGCTCTGAAAAGTCTTTTTGTCCTTCTGCTATTTGCAGAACTTTAAGCTTATTGTAAGGGAGAGTTCTTGGCTAACTCCGAAGACCTTTATGAGGAGTGGAAGGGGAAGGGGAGGATGCAGAGCCCTGAGGAAAGGCTGGTATTGGATGCAGCAGAATGCTCTCTCAAAGCAGCAAGTTTCTGGAGTGTTTCTATGGGTGAGCAGCCCTAAGGTAGATCATCGTGTGAATGTATGCATGCATGTGTATGTGAGTATGAGTGCCTGCGCAAATATATATGTGTATATGTGAATGTGTGTGCACATATATGTGTGTATGAAGTATGTGTGTGTATGAGTATGTGTGTACATATGAATGTATGTGCATATGTTAGTGTATTTCCCATTAGAAACTAGTCTCTTGGAGGCAGTTTATCAGAGTATGTAAAGACATAGGCTTTGGAATCATAGATCAAAGACTAAATCTAGATACATACTGTATCTGACTCTGTGACCTCAGACCTGTCGCTTAATCTTTTTGGGCCTCCATCTCTTCATCTATAAATGGGTATAACAGAATCACCCACCTTATTTTGGTTGTTACTGTGAGATAGTGTGTAGAAAGTGATTTGCACAGTTCTCATTATTGAGAACTAAGATATTGTCCTTCTTTCCACAATTCCCAAAGTAGTTTTTGTCTTCCTTCTTCCCTTCTTCCTTTCCCTTCTCTCCTTCCTTGCTCTCTCCCTCTGTAAAGAAGGGATCTGAGCACATTGTTGATCCTGACCCCCAGCAGTGTATAGATCATTGCTTCAGAGCTGTGCACTACAGTCACTGGGACAAGCAGGGTCACTATCCCTGCTTGGCCTGCACCGCCTCCCATTTCGAGGCTCTACATGCACATGGCACACCACTCTGCAGGGCTAACACTGGAGTGGTTTATGTGGGCAATGGAATTCTCCTTCCTTACACACCATCTAATACAGGGCACAGAGAGTCCTCCATAGATGGGAAGAGAAGAAGCTATGTCTAAGGAAAACAATGTTCTGGAGTTCTAGGGATCAATTTGTTTTGAACTGATTTTAAATACTATTGAATAACCCCTTAAATTCTCATGTGTTGCACAAAGATAAAATCAGGAAGAGACTCAGAAGGCTCAACGCCATCCCCCTTGAGAGGTTTTGCCCTACTGGGTTGGTGAAATACTCTGTTAAGATAATCCCACTAGGTGGTTATGACATCAATTTCCAGTCTTCCTACAAGCTTCAAATTCTGTTTTCAACATTTCCTTTGTTGGGAAATGTCATATTTGGAAAGTTATTTATCATTGCAGAATTATTTATTCAGCAAATATTCATTGAATACTCTTTAGATGATAGGCATTGAACTAGATGCTGAAAAGAGTCACTTAAGACACTATCTCTTATTTCAAAATCTTCATAGTGCAGTTGCAAAGAAATAAAAGAGAATGAACGATTCCAGTGTGATGTGCTGAGTGCTATGATGCTCATGGTGGGATGATGGCAGAGTCAGGAAGGGTCATAGAATTTAGCCAGGGTTACAAACCCTGTAAGGGGTGGAGGCAGGATTCATGTCTGGCTTCCATGACTATAAAATCTCTGTGTTTACAAATTAAGATAAATGCCTTTTTCTTGGATTGCCCACATCATTGACTTTAAATAAATAATTAACATGCAACATTTAGATTGTGGGATAAAAAAAATACTACAATAATATTCACGTGGGCTATGTCAGTGAAAAATGTGAAATTATGCATTTTTTTTTAAAGAGGCAACATTTTATAGTTAATAACATTAATGGGAACCAGACTCATAGAGTGGTAAAGGCTAAAGCATACAATCAGATAGAAAAGAATTATTTATAATGTGTCTATAGGGTCTATACCAAATTGAACATAAACAGGCCTTCAGAAGTTTATTCTATTAGTAGATGGAAAGACTTCCCATGTTCTTGGATAGGCAGAATTATTATCATCAAAATGGCCACACTACCAAAAACTGTATACAGATTCAATGCAACCCCATCAAAATACCAATGACATTCTTCACAGAACTAGAAGAGTTGTCTTTAAATTCACTTGGGCAAACAAGAGACCCAGAACAGACAAAGCAATTCTGAGCAAGAAAAGTGATGCAAGAGGCATCACAATACCCAATCTCAAATTGTATTTCAGAACTAGAGTAACAAAAACATCATGGTATTAGCATCAAAACAGACATGAAGACTAATGGAATAGCATAGAAAATACACAGACAAACCCACATACTTAAAGCCATCTGATACTTTACAAAGATACCAAAAATATATTTTGGAGAAAAGATAGTCTTTTAAACAAATGGTGCTGATGAAAGTGCATATTCATATAGAGAAGAATGAAATTAGATCCCTATCTCTCATCCTGTACAAAGTCAAATAAAAATGGATCAATAACTTAATAATTAGGCCAGAAACCTTGCAACTGCTAAGAGAAAACATAGAGTCAACACTCCATCATATGAGTACAGGCACCGACTTCCTCAACAAGAACCCTAAAGCTCAAGAAATAAAACCAAGAAGCAATAAGTGGGATGCCATCAAACTAAAAAGTTTCTGCACAGCAAAGGAAATGATTAAGAGTGTGAAGGAGAGAGCCTACAGAATGGGAGAAGCTAGTTGCTCCTCCAATAGGGGATTAATATCCAGATTATATCAAGACCTTGAAAAACTCAGCACCCAAAACCCAAATAACCTAATCAATAAATGGGAAAAAGAAGTAAACAGATATTTCTCAAAAGAAGAAACACAGATGACCAACAAACAAATGAGAAAAATGTTACACATCTCTAGCAATCAGGGAAATTCAAATCAAAACTACACTAAGATATCATCTCACTTCAGTCAGAATGACAATTACCAAGAATTGCAATTAATTAATTAATTCTCATAATTCTTTCCAATACTCAGCATGGGAAAGATGGGGAAAAAGATATGCTGATACATGGATAGTGGGACTGCAAATTAGTACAATCACAGTATGGAGAGTCCTCAGAAAACTAGGAACGGAAGCCCTATGTGACCCAGTTATCCAACTCCTTGATACTTATCCAAAAGAACTAAAATCAACCTACTATAGCAATACAGCCACTTCAATGCACAATTCACAATAGTAGAATTATGGAATCAGTCCAGATGCCTGTCAGTAGATGAATGGATCAAGAAAATGTGGTATATTTACACAATAGAATTCTACTCAGCCATAAAGAAGAATGAAATACTGACATTTGCTGGTAAATGGATGGAAATGGAGAACATTATGCTGAGTGAAATAAGGCAGACTCAGAAAATCAAGGGTTGACTATTTTCTCTCACACGTGGAAGCCAAAAGCAAAACAAGGTGGTGGAGGAGGGGATAGAATATCATAAAGGTACAGGGTAGATCAGTGGAGTAAAGGAAATCATGAAGGAGGGTGGAACACAGGAAAGGGGAGGAAATATGAAATAAATTTAACAAAATCATGTTATATGTTGTTTTAGTCAGTTTTTTCACTGCTGCAACTGAAAGATCTTACCAGAACAATTGTAGGGGAGGAAAAGTTTGTTTAAGGGCTCACAGTTTCAAAGCAGTCCATAGAAGGTCAGCTCCATTCCTCAGGGCTCTAGGTGAGGCAGAACATCATGATGGAGGACTGTGGCAGAAGGAAGCGGCTCACATGATGATCAGGAAGCAGAGAGGGAAACTCCACCTGCCAGGTACAAATATAAACCCCAAATGCCACACCCCAATTCCCATCTCCTCCAGCCACACCCTACTACTTCAGTTACCACTCAGTTAATCCCTATCAGGGGATTAATTCTCTGATTGGGTTAAGACTCTCACAACCCAATCATTTCTCCTCTGAACCTTCTTGCATTTTCTCACACATGAGTTTTTTGGGGACACCTCACATCCAAACCATAACATACGCATATATAAATGTACCAAAGGGAATTTCACCTTTATGTATCTATAGAAAGTACTGATCAAAGATAAATAAATAAATGAACATAAGGAAGATCAGTAGAGGAAGGAGAATATGGGATAGGGGAGGGAAAGGGTGGGTAGAGATTGAAATAAAATTCCTTGCATGTATTATTTTGTCAAAATGAACCTAATTACCTAATTACTATTTATAATGATAATACTCTAATAAAAAAAGAGGTTTATTCTGTTGGTTAGCAGTGTGAGCTTGAATGTAGCAAAAACACAAAAGTTGTATCTTCAACAAGGTCTGAGGTGGTAATTCTGGGCTGGTGCAGCCACACTAGGAAGCCCTTGAGGGCATGGATCTTTTCTAGTTTCTTATACCACTAGTCTCATCATTTTCATCCTCATGGTTGGAAGATAGCTTCTTTGCCACCAGGTATTGTGTCTGTATTACAGATGGAAAATAAGAGAGAAGGGATGAGGGTACAAGGTGCCTGTTTAATGAGTTCAGTCTTTATATTAGGAAACAAATCTCATTGTCTTCCATTTTAATTTCATTGACCCTGTGCTGGGTCATAAAACCACCTTGAGCTGCAAAGATTCTGGAAATATGAATGCTTTCCCTGGGCTAATTTGCTGCCCTAAACAAACTCTGGGCTCTGTTAGTCAAAAGGAATGAAAGAATGCATATTGAGGAGGCAGCCAGCACTGTCTGCCACATTCCCTTAATAATTCCCTTAAATATTTGCTTAAACTCTTGTTTCTATCATTCACTTACAAAATTCATTAAAAATGTATTGGGTAAGCGCATATTCAATTCAGGCTTTGTTGGAATTATCACAGAGTCTAAATAAGTTGAGTCTAAATTACAGAATTCAACTGTACAAGGGGGAAGGAATCTTTTAAAACTTTTTCATGTTGCTACAGCCACAAAATGCTCTTTCTGGTGAGTGTAAGCCTGTTTCCCGGTTATTTTATGCTTTCAAATGAAATAATGCTGTATTTCTTTTATTATCTTTTAAAGAAATTCCTAATTCATGCCCGTATGTATTTTCATTGGGTTGTAATCAAAAGTTTTATAAACAACATGACTTAGAACCAAATAGGATTGTGCACACAGATCATTGGGTTTGATAATGAATCAATCACCACATATTTATTATCTTCTATGGTCAAAGCAATTACAGTATAATGCAAACCTTTTTTTATTTCGTTGGGCACCTGTTATACTCTAGTACAAATCATGGTCAGTAAGTGTTCTGACTGACCTTTGTATCTGCCAGAGGACTCAGATGACCAGAGAAATCATATACTTTCACCCATCATTTTCATCATCATAGCATTTGTTAGTGGGAAATTGCAGAATGTTAGCCTCAAAGTGAAGCTGCCATGAGCTGGGATTATTTAAGGAGAAGAATGAATGCTGTAGGCCAGTCAGGAGTCCTGGAAAAGAGGAGAATATCACCCATAAGGACCCAGATGGAAATCTTTAAGACACTAGGGTGCTGCTACTTTTATTGAAGATTACTTTGAATATTTAGGTTTTAAAGACATCAATCCTTATTTATGAGAGAAAAATGCATAGAATAATTAATGTCGTGTCTGAAGGCATTGCTGTGACCTGAATGTTTGCATCCTTTCCAAGTTCATTGTTGAAAACTAATCACCAATGTGATGCTACTAAGAGGCAGGGCCTTTTGGAGGTGATTAGGGCAGAATCCTCACAAATGAGATTAGTGCCCTTAAAGAAGAGGCTTCAGAGACCTGCCTGTCCTTTCTACCATGTAAGAGACAATAAGAAGATGCCATTTATGAATCAGGAAGCATGCACTTTCTGGATGTGGTGGTACATACCTGTAATCCCAGCAACTTGGGAGGCTGAAGCTGAAAGATCCCAAGTTCCAGACCAGTCTCAGCAACTTAGCAAGGCCCTGAGAAACTTAGGAGGACCCTGTCTCAAACTAGTAAAGGCTGGGGATGTATCTCAGTGGTAAAGGACCTCTGCATTCAATCCCCTGTAAACCATCCCCCCCATTAAAAAAAAAGAAGCATGCCCACACCAGACTCCATAAAAATAAAAACTGAAATATCAGCACATTTGAGAAGATGGTGTCAGATAGTGCTAAGTGTTCATGTGGAAAATAAAGCAGGGGAAGAAGACAGAGAGTGCTGGGGACATGGTGAGGGTTAGGGTCTGTTTCATAGAGGCTCATTAGGGAACGCCTCTCTGGTCAGCAGACATTGAATGGAGTCCTGAAGAAACATAAGGAGTGAAGGATGCATCTCTGGGGAAAGAAGACAGGAACTGCTTGGCTTGTTTGAGAAGTGGTGCTGAAGAAGATCCTTTAGAAAAACAGTGTAAAATAGGGTGGCTCGGGGGGCTGCTGCAACAGACCCGGTGTGAGATGTTGACAGTTGTGGAGAGAGTGGGAACTGAGGCCACGAGAGATGGTACCAGTGAGTGTCTGACTATCAGGGACACTGTGCTATTTTTCTGCTTCTTTATACGATTCTAGGCTTAGCCCATTTTCTATAAGAAATGTACTATTTCTGCAAGCAAAGGAAAGAAATACTGCTTCTCCCCCTCCTCCATCTGGCATAATTGAAAAAGTATGGCTGAGACAAAGGAGGTCACCGAGGATTAGATCTCAAGATTCCAACACAATAAGATCTATTTGTGATTCATTATAGATTTTGTCAAACACCTTTATCTAATTTAAACAAGTTTAAATGATGCAGGAGATAATGAAAACTGGAAAACTGGTGGGGAGGGGAGAATAAAGAGTTTATGGGGGGAAAGAACTTTTTTTTTTTTTTTTTTTTTTTTTTTGTGGTGCTGGGGATTGAACCCAGGGCCTTATGCTTGCAAGGCAGGCACTCTACCAACTGAGCTATATTCCCAGCCCCTGGACTTTTTTTTTTTAATTGGCAAAGAAAAAAATAGCATTTCAAATAACAACACTCATAGGCTGCCTAAGCACTAAATCTACTGTGTGAGAGGATAAATTTTTAGTTACAAGATTACACTGGAAAGCAAGGGTGATCAAAAAGTCAAAGTATTCACTAATGAATTGACACCCAAAGAATTAAACCATGGTTAATTCTCTCATTCATAAAGTGTTATGGTTTGAATCTGAAATGTCTCCCCAAAAGCTCATGTGTTGAAAGCATGGTCCCCAACCCAGCAAGGTCCAGAGGTAGGGCTTTTAGGTAATGATAGAATCATAGGGCTTTAACCTCATGAGTGGATCAAATGGATTAATCTACTAATGAGGTCAAAGTCATTAATGCATTTGATGGATTCATCCATCAATAGGTGAATGGATTACTGGGAGGAGGAACCTAGTTGGAGGAAATAGGTTGCTGGGGGCGTGTTGGAACCGAGAAGCTTTCCTCCACCATGTCCTTTCACCATGATGTTCTGCCTCACCTCAGACCTACAGCAAGGGATCTGCCCCAGATTGAGACCATGAGCCCAAAATTAATTTAACTGTCCTTCCACTTGACATATTGGTCACAATGACAAAAAGATGACTAATAACAACAAAAAATATGACTTCTTTGTGTCTCATCTTCGTTCTGTCCCAGTCCACCTTGGATTGTCTGTAGTTCACTGATGCTTGATCATTGACCATACCATGTCAATACTAAGATTACAAATTTTGCAAAATAGGAAGGTTTTTTAAAAGTTAAAGAAAGTGATATTGAGAACTCTTTGCCAAGCATGTTCATTGCCTGTGTGGATCTGTAAGAGTTTGACCACCAATAGCTATCACTGAGACTGACCTTGCCAACTTTGACACTAACAATGATTAATCAACTAATCAAGGTCACCCTGTTCTTCTTACCACTTAGTTATTTAAGAATTATTAAAGTTAAGCATAATTTAAAAGACGAATATATGAGAGGGTCTTTCATTGAGATTTTCAAGTTTCCAGAATTTTGCTTTGATGCTGAGAGACAGAAAAAAAATCAGAAAGACTAATTTCACCTGCTTATTAATGTCTAGGACAGGTCAGTTTACTTTGCTCAATTAAATGAGACTAACTTTTGTGGATAGAAATGATCTATATGTTTTCAATACTTGTATCAAATGATTGGTTAAGTCACACCTGCATTGTCTGCAGGCTAATTTCAAGCAGGAGAATGCAGTCAGCATAAAATAGAACAGAGACTAAGGAAAATACTGTGGGGAAGGCCACTTACAGGTTTGTGGTCAGACATGAAAGAGTATGCCAGCACTGCTCCTTCTCTTGGTAAGCTTCTTACAGGGAAAAGTCTACTGACAGAGCTGGGATACTACCAGGTAAAGCAAAGTTCATTAGAAAAGAGGGAAGCAAGATAAAGGAGAAAGTCAGAGTTAAGTATTGAAAAGGGGCCACTGCATTACCTATCATGGTTGAAGGTCCCCTTCTGCCTTTTGATTCTAATTCACAGATCTCCAATTTCTTTGACTAATAACCCACCCCATTATTCTTATAAACCATGGAAGCAAAGCTCCACAGATCTACATGTTGATTTCTCTGCAGGCTCTTAGGAGACACCTGCTAACTGCTTCAAAAATGCCCCATAAGTTAATAATTGCCATTTCATATCTTTTGCTCTAAACAGATATATCCTTCTCCCTGCAGTTAATTTACCTTGCAAGAACTTGCCACTAACTCACCAATCAAGGCAAATCAGAGACTCTCAATCTTATCCCCTCAATGTTCCTTTCTTGTTTTCCTGGGTACCAATATTCTAGGCTAGTGGCTCCACAGTGAATTGTTTAAGGAGCTTTTCAAAAGCACCAATATTCTGTGAGCTTGGAGAGATTTTAATTTAATTGGTTTGAATTGGTTATCTGATATTTTCCTCTGCTGCCAGGGTTGAGAAAACCAAACTAAGCCCTGGATCTTGACTCTTCTTCTGCCTGTTCAGTTCCCTATGCTGATCTCTCAGTCTTTCCCCCTTTGTCCCCACTCCACAATCGTAAAGCAAGATGGTGACCCTGTTACCCTCAAGACTAGTGTAGACCCCCCTCTGCAGAGCCGGGCTGCTTTCCTTCTAATATTTCTGTTCACTTGATGTATAATAGAGAGTTGTCTTCAGGCATGATTTCTATCATGGCATTATTCTATACACAATTCTTATTGATTTTTGATCATGTATTTAAAGGAAACAACATCAGGTTTCCAGATAACACATCTCAAGGGCCTCTATTCACTAACCTCATCTATACTTCCTTACAACTTGGTTTAGTCTCTGTTTTATTCTCAAGCTAAGTCGATGCTCTTGATCTTCTTTATATCTTTTGTCACTCTTGTCTTCCACCATTATCCATTTTATTTCCCTTTCCTTGAAATTACATCTTTGCCCTCTAACTTTTTCATGTTTTCCTTAGCTAGCATAATCTGGTTCCAAGTCACTTCTTGGAGAACTCTGTTCAATTAAGACAGTTCAGTCTCTATTTACATATTTTTGGCTTTCATGCTTTTTGATTGTTTACTTATTGTTTTTGGCATGTTGATATTTTGGACTTTTTAGAAGTGAGCACTGTTTTAGCTACCTCCTATATCCAATAAGTATTTTGTACACAGAAGGCACTCACTAAATGGCTAATTGAAAGTCAGTCTTCTGTTGACCAAGTGTAACCTTCAGTCCTTTCTGCCTGAGCCAAGTCCAAGATACAACACTCTTATCTACTCCACTGACTGGTCTGCATAACCATCTGCCCAAATCCTGTGGTTGGAATCCTTTAATGTGGAGATCTCTATCTTTGGGCACAAGCGTGGTTTGATGCATGACCAAAAGTACTTCTCACACTGAGCACGCAAGACTTTGGTTTGCAGCCAAAGGCAATTATGTGTTGAATCTGGAGTTGTTTGTGATTCTAAGCTTCATGGCCTTTATGTTTCTTTCCAAGAGTCACTCCATTTCTAAGGGATTAGCATCAGGCCAGCTGTTGGCTGCCATAGTTGTTTAGCGATCCATTGATCTTTGGCATATTTGAAGTGGTGTCTGAGTATGCATTTTCACCTGCATTATAATTGATTTATCTCTGCTAACCATATGTAACAGCCACATGGTTCTTTGCATGTGCCTGGACTATACATTGCAGCATGTTATTGTATACTGCCTCAAATTTTTCTTTGCTTTATGTCTGTGTGTAATTCCTTGAGGTTGGAGAAGATTCTTTTACCATCCTATTAAGTCTGGTACAGCTGACAATCATTCTATCTTTGTAGACTAGGTGATTGATTGCAGCAATAAAAGCTAGAATTATCAAGATACATGAGGTACAGCTAAGTAGTCTTCAAATTTTAAAGTGCCTTAGAATCACCTGGAGGACTTTTTGTTAAAGCACCCTCAAAATATTTGATTCAGTAGGTCTGGGTTTGTTGGAAGTGTTTGTACTTCAAATATATTCCTAGGTACTGCTGCTTCTGCAGTAAGGATCACACTTAAAGAATCACTGGCCAGGACTGCACTAGAAATCAAGCTTTTCCTTGGGGAGATTGGCAGACACAGTGGACCTTGTTGAGCTTCAACCTCCTGACCATAATTTAGCCTAGAGGGTGGTGGGTCAACCTTCATTTTATCTTTCCATAAGAGTCAACAAACTCTTGGTCTGTTTCATGAGCACTTTTATTAGTTCACCTCTGAGTCATATGCTCGACTATAATTTTAGGGGAGAAACACTCAGCTTGAATCCCAGAGATATATCTACATGTGTCACCCATAAAAAGGACAACCCAGGAAATTAGTCTAGGATTGCCTGTCTGTCCCATAGCAGGAAACTTACCTGTGAATATTGAACATTTTTGCAGGAGTTGAAGGAAGAGAAAAGCAGGATGTTGTGGGATGTTGTGGCAAGACTGATGGAATCAGAAGGTATATGATTAAGTTGTTGAAGTGCTCTAAACCTTAGTTTCTTGTAAAGGTCTTTCACCTCTTTTGTTAGATTGATTCCCAAGGTTTTTGTTTGTTTGTTTGTTTTTGAGGCTATTGCGAATGGGGTAGTTTTCCTAATTTATCTTTCAGAGGATTCATCACTTATGAAAAGAAATGTGTTAGATTTATGAGTGTTGATTTTTTATATCCTGATACTTTGCCACTCCTTGGTCTATACCCAAAGGACTTAAAATCAGCATACTACAGTGACACAGCCACATCAATGTTTATAGCAGCTCAATTCACAATAGCTAGATTGTGGAACCAACCTAGATGTCCTTCAGTAGATGAATGGGTAAAGAAACTGTGGTGTATATACAAAATGGAATATTACTCAGTCATAAAGAAGAATAAAATTATGGCATTTGCAGGCAAATGGATGGAATTGGAGAATATCATGCTAAGTGAGATAAACCAATCCCAACAAACCAAAGGCTGAACATTTTCTCTGATAAGTGGATGATGATACATAATGGGGGGTGGGGAGGGGGTAAGGGAAGAATGGAGGAAGGATGGATTGTGTAGAGGGAAATAAGTGTGGGGAGGGGGTGGGGAGAAGAAAAGATAATGGAATGAGACGAACACCATTACCCTGTGTACGTGTATGATTACACAAACAGTGTGACTCTACTTTGTGTACAACCAGAGAAATGAAAAGTTATATCCTGTATGTGTACAATGAATCAAAAATAATTAAAAAAAATTTTTAAAAACCACTGCAAAAAAAAATAAACCTTAGTTTCTTTCTTTCTTGTTTTCTTTTTTCTTTCTTTTTTTTTTTAAATAGCACTAAGGATTGAACATGGGGGCATTCTGCCATTGAGCAACAGCACCACACCAGCCCTTTTTATTTTATTTTTTGATCTTTAGATAGGGTGTCACTAAGTTGCCTAGGATGGCCTTGAACTTGCCATGTTCCAGCTCAGCCTCCTGAGTCACTGGAATTATAGTCATGTGCCACTCCACCAGCTGTTTCCTCTTGTTGAAAGCAATATATTAGTACTTTGTGGAGAGGTACGTGAATCAGAAGCATAAAAAAGCCCTCTTTTAGTATGGGACACACGATACTTCTTATTGAATGATGACTCAGTTCCTATCTTTGTGACTTAATATCTACCCACTTTGTCTGGCTGGTGCTCTCATGGCGTTGTCACCTGCTCTGCAGAGATAGCTGGGTGTATGCATCTGACAAGGCAGAGGTGGTTGAAAACTTGGCTTTCTCAGACTCACGTAGGAGGCTGTTGATTTCAACAGTGAGTATAGAAGTACAGCGAGTCTCTGTGGTACGGGAATTGTAACTGTGTTGAAGCCTTTTAACTTTTGGCTATTGAAAGGGCCAGCCTTGGACAGGAATGAGAAGCTATTCTATGGCTCCTTTCTCCTAGTGTCCAGTCCCCTATCAAATACTATTTTCTGAAAAGGAATTGGTATCAGTAATTCTTAATGCCTTCTGCTCCCTAGGCAGACCCTGTATGATGCCAGGACCACGGGGCACATGGTGGCAGTCATTCTCACCCTCTCATAACTTTGAGGTGTGTGTCAATAGACCAGGTGGGGAAACACCTTGTCCAGGCGTCTCTTCACTCAGATGCATTTTCATTACAGCTAACTGGGGGTTAAAAGTCTTTCTCCTCTACTGAAGTAATGCTCTACTTCAGGCATTAGGAAACAAGTAAAAGAGAATAAAGGGAGTTGGGGGCATACCTGTAATCCCAGAGAGATAGGAGGCTGAGGAGGTAGAGGGTCTCTGGGTTCAATCCCTAGTACCATGGGGGAGGGGGAAGAAGACTAAAGGCCTCAGGCAGCGTCCTAACAACATGCAGATAAGATTAGCAATGAGTTCAAACTAACACTGAAAATATTACTCTTCCTAATGTTGACATATTGCATCAGAAATCACAACACACACACACACACAGTCCATTTCTACTTGAAATTGATTTTCTCCTTGAGGAAAACAACTACAGGGGCAGCTCCCAGCCAGCTCCTTTAACAGGACATAGCATTTTGTTTGGATAAAAAGGCTCTTAAACCCCCTTTTCAAGGAAATAACTACTTTGTTTTCACTCTTTGAACTTCAGAAAAGAAACTGAAAACACCACAGGAAAGAAAAAGGACCCCTCAGCGCTACTGGGACTCAACAGAGTGGCTCCAGCAAGTCTAGGGATTTCAGACCTGATGCTCAGACCATTGAGCAAGGAAAGAGCAAATACCAGTCCTGTGATAAGGAGGAAGCTTAAAAATAGTAGGAACAAAGGACAGCTTATGCAGACCATAGAATATGCAGCGATGACAAGTGGAGCAAGCTCAAGTCCTGAGTGAAGAGGAAATTGCATAAGTGGGCAGGACAAGGAAACCCCCCCAATGCCCCTAGTTTCAGTTTCTAGGAGGGAAAAAAATTCGAAGAACATCCATACCCTTCAAAGGTGTTTGCTCAAACACAATGGCCCCACTTAGCCGATGGTGGTTGGTTCTTTATCTTAGCTATCTAATGCTCTTGGATTTGCTCATGCGAGCTGAAAATCTCAGAAGCTCTTTTTGTGGGTTTTCAAAGGACCATGCTGCAGGTTTGAGGGGGAAGATGGCAGCTCTCTGTTTAATACTGCTGGAATGGCTAGGCTATTTTTTTTTTTTTTTGAGTCTTACAATGCAAAAAGGAGCTTCTCCTGCACACTTTTTTTAATAGCATTATGGAGAGCAATTCCCAGGCGGAAAGGCAGTGATGGTGGAACTGTATTTGGTGAATCTGAACTATGTAGGGTATTTATTTTAGATAATATATTCTCTCTTCAGAAAAATATTGTATGCTTTATGTAGATAACATCTTCTATTCTCTGCTAAGCTTTATCTTTATGGGTGCTTTGGGAAAGCTTCTTTAAATTTATCAGAGACAGAGCTAGCATTCCGACTAAGACCTATCTATATCAGATGCTATGCTAGCATAACGTGGATAGGTCTTGGTTGGAATTTCTTGTGTTCTCATGACAACAGAATGAGGAAGCTATTTTTGGCCCTGTTTTGAAATGAAGGAATTGAGGCAAAATAAGTTAATTTGTTCAGCCCAAGTTCAGAATCCTGTAAGCTGCAGGATTCATACGACAGTGTGTGAGACTAAAAATGCCTGCATATTTCCTGGCGGCAATGAGACACAGGTACTGGAATCAGTCACCATACTGAGAGGAAGCAGAAAATTAGTTTTGGTAATTAATTAGATTGGCAGACTTGTTGAGATTTGGTAATTAATCAGATCCTGTCTCCTTCTCAGTTCGAGGCAGATAAATGGCTATCAATTTGTGGTATGGAAATAGCAGATTGGAAAACATGGCTGAGAGGAGAGGCTGTAATCAGGTTTCCTAATCGCTTCCCCATGAGTTGAACCACTTTACTCAGCAAGCTGCGGAGGGCACAGTAAGAGCACTGGACTCCTGCCCTGGGAATACAGGTGAGGGGGGACTACCTGAATCTGTTGGAAGGCTCTCGGTTATATGTGTGCAGTTCCTCTTCTATCCTTGCCAATCTGATCATTCACTCTTTTGCTCTTAGGGAGAGAATGAAAGATAGAAAAGACAAAAATGTTTCTCCACTTTTCCCATCTTGAGAGCAAAGTGAAATTTTTCTCTCTTCCAAGCTACTGTTTGTGTCCCCCAAAAGTTATGGAGCTATCTTTTCAGAAGTTTCTGTTTTGAATTTGAAGGAATGATTTAAGATGGTTTCTGGTTGAGCTGGGTTGATATTGAAGCCTATTAATTTTGTGATGAAAGACAACGCTCCAGCTTCTGAATTGCAAAGTTAATGTCAGCTCATCTGCTCCAAGTCAGAAAAACCCACGCTTGGGGCAGATAAGACATCCAGTCATTTCAGTGGGGAGAAGCAGTGAGGCCAGCTGTTTAATTGGATTGATCCCAAAAGAAGTAAGAAGGATAGATTTCAGGTGCAATTCTTGTGCTTCCATTCCAGGGAGAAAATAAAAAATCAGAACATTTTCTTGAGAAAAGGATTGGAATGCCCATTTATGTGGACACCAGGGAATAGAAAAGGAAGAAGACATAAGAAAAGATGATATCAAAGCTATAGACAAATTAGACAAATACCTAAGTTACAGATGACTTGGATATTGGTGGAGAATGTTGAATAATTTGGTTGAGTCTTTTGTGAGGAGATCTTATCTTAAATTCTTTTTGCCCTTCTCAGGGATGACTCATCAGATCAGATTGTACAGAATTTTGCCTCATCTTTATATTTAACGTCTTTGCATTAATTTGGGGATGGGATTGTGGTCAAGCTCCTGTCTGATACTTTTTTTGAGGCACAGCATAGCTAACATTCATATCACATGACACATTTTTCATGTTGGAGCTGCAGTTTTCATTAGGTTAAGGTCACATGGGTGATTCTAGGATATTGTGAATATGTCCCAGACTTGTTTAGTGAACTTAACATTTTGTCAATTAATAGCGACTGAGGGTTCTTCACATGCTTGAACTTACTCAGAATATTCATTGTCATAGCTACTACTCTCTTTCATTTTGAAAATCCATAAATTGGTCAATTCTACCAACAGTGGGTCCTTTCCTGGAATCAGAGACAGGAATTCTAATTCCCAGTCAATCACTCGCCTCTCTGTGAACTTGGGGAGGTCACATTATTCATTCTTTCAGCTGATATTATTTAGGCACCTACAAATTTTCAGCACGTGGCATTATTTCTGCCTTCATGGAATCTGAAGTCTGGTGAAGAAGACAGACCACTAGAGACAAGTGCTATCACTGCTTTAGAGGTCATGCAGGAAGAAGCCTGTGTAGTACCGAGGAGATGCATCTGGCCTAAAGGGGCCGTTAAAGTTCTCTCATGTTTGAAGCTAAGACCTAGCAGGTTGAATGAATCCCCAAGGAACAAGTGTTTTGCTTAAAAGGAACGACTGCCAGCTTAGGACAGTCAGGGATAAGAGTGCTGCTGGCATGGTATATTTCAGAGAATTTCAGTTCTCTAGGAACATGGTTTTTGAGGAAGGTGGGTGGGAGCTTGGAGAAATTGGGAAGTAGAGATAAGAGGAATGTCAAGGGAAGTGAGTCTGGAGAGGTGGGTAAGACCTTCGGTTTCTTCAAATATTTACAGTAATAATAATTTCCACCTCACATGCATATGCTAAAAATCAAAGCATAAAATTTACCCCAAACTATTTTTCTAATCTACAAAGAACTATACAAAGGTATAGCATTATTACTGCTGTGTGAGCTATAGACTTTGCTTTACTTACCTAGAAATAGAAATGATGCTGCACATTTATCCTTTGGTGACCTTTTTGACCAAGGTTGCAGTGTAACAAGGATTTGAGCCAAGATATAAATCATCCTGGTATGGCATATTTGTGCATTTGTTTTCTACCTTTTTATGTATTTTCATAGATGTCTTCATTAATTAATGCTGATAACATCTGGCTGACCAATGGAAGAGGCATTTTCCAAAACCCTCAAATCAAATAATATGGTCAATCATCTCACATAGAGATAATCCTAAAATGTCCTGGGCAGGTGCTCTCTTCTCTGTCACCATAAAATGAGGGCCCTCTCAGTTGCTCAGTTGGTAGTTGAATTAGACTTAAGTTTTTTGTTTTGTTTTTTAAAGTCCCAATTCAATTTACTCTTTCTGAGCAACTTTATTTTTCCTAAGAAAAATAAATTTTCATAATGCATTGTGAGTTATTTTCTTCAGAATAGCCAGTCCGTGTTTCTCAAAACTCTGTCGGGTAAAACTGAGGGCCTAGCACATAGCTCAGTGCACTCTCTAAGCCTATAATTCTTCATTTCCATGTTTTCAACCTCTAGTGAGAAAGACCTAGGATACATCAGTGTTTGGTCTACCTGAACATTTCACTCCAACTTTAAGTGAATTTTCTGTTTTCTAAAGTATAATCAGGGGGATAAGTTCTCATACTTTCAGTGCCTGGTTTCTAAGTTGTTGAGTTTCTTAAATAGAGAACATGAGTGAAATTCGAAGCCAGAGGGAGGATGTGAGGAGATTATTGATGCTTCCACTTCCATGTTGCTCATAAGGACACAGAAATGGTAGACATTGTGCTTAGGACTGATACTTTGGTATTTGTTAAGACTTATCTGTAATGTATTTTTTTGGCAGTGACTAGGTTTATTGATTTTGCAATCACTAATGTCTTTTTGTGGGGAGGGGAGTACCAGGGATTGAACTCAGGGGCACTCGACCACTGAGTCACATCCCCAGCCCTATTTTGTATTTTGTTTAGAAACAGAGTCTCACTAAGTTGCTTAGTGCCTTGCTTTTGCTGAGAATGTCTTTGAACTTGCGATCCTCCTGCCTCAGTTTCCTGAGCTGCTGGGATTATAGGTGTGCACCACCATGCCTGGCTCACTTGTGTCTCTTTATCTTTGAAGTATTTTCTACATGGAGAACCTGGGGAGAGGGTACTCAGTGAGGAATCTGGTTTTGTGAAGGTGTCTATATTAGAGGACGAGTTGGGAAGGGCAATACAGAATGTGGGCTCAGTTACTTTGGAAAGTTGGAGGAAGAATGTGAACAATACATTTTATGTTCTTGAGAAGTGTCATTTGTCCTGATTTTTGAGAATGTTGATCTTGGAATATGCATGTGTATGTGCATGGGTGTGTGGTGAGGTGCCATGAAGGAAGCAGACCAATGGTGTAAAAGAAAAAGGCTATGAATTGAGCCCCACTCCCAGAATTGTTAGACCTTCAGTTCTCCAATATCCACTGCCCCTCCTTTAGCAGGATACCTGGAATCTTAGGTGTCGTTGGAAGCCTGTAAAAATCTTCTTTTGTGGTTTCTGAAGTCACCATCTGATCAGATTCTTGGTAGCCAGAGCTGTTGCTTCTGCTGCTCAGACTGCTGGACTTGGAGCCTTCTTGGTTGCAATGGCTGACCTGCTTGGCTGCTCCTTGCCCTTGCTGGGGCTGGCTTATGTGGCTCTGATGATCATACCTCCCTGATGTCACTGCTGTTCTCACCTGGTACTCACCACTCTTTTTAGTGTGGTGAAGAACGGATGACTTTTCCTCTATTCAGGGCCCAGAAATGACCTGGCTCTGTTTCTTACAGTGCCCCCTAGTGTTACCACACTTTTATTTGATTGTCTCTTCAACCCACCCCTTGGTTCAAATTCCTATAGATCAGGGTAGGAATTACCTAAGATTGTCAGATTCAGCAAATAAAAATAGAGAATTCTCAGTTAAATTTAAGTTTTAGATAAGCATTGCAGAATATTTTATTATAAGTTTGTCTCGTGCATGGGACATACTTATACTAAAACATTCCTGTTGGTTATCTAAAATTCAAGTTTAACGAAATGTCCTGCATTTTATCTGACAACCCTCTAAATCTTAAATACAAATTAGTAATCTTCCCATTTCCTGGTCCCTTATCACATTTACAGTGTAATTGGCATAACACATAGAAAAGAAAGAATTGCTCCTCTTCTTAGGCACATTGACAAGGGAATGTACTCAGAACAATGTAGAGATAGACCAGAGTTGAATACATATGCTTATAAAAGTAATCTTTGCCTTCAAGTTTAATTACCAAAGCTAGCTCTGTAGGGTAATAGCCTGAGTTTCCAAACCATAGACCCTGATTTTGATCTACAAATAAGTCTTTTTACTTAGATCAAATGGGAAATAGAATCTAACAATTCAGACATTTGAATATTGAAGAGTCAAAATATTTATGTATCAATTGGGTCACATAAGATCATTTTATGAGAAGTGAGATGTGAACAATTATTTCCTATTTACTCTTTCTGATATAAAAATATAATTTATTTCAGGGGAGATGGCATGTCTTAAGTGTCACAGCTGTAGTGGAAAATGGTGTGGCAGTTCCTCAAAAAATACACATAGAACTGCCACGTGATCTAGCAAGTCCATTTCTGGGTATATATTCAAAAGAGTTGAAATCTGGGATGTGAACAGACATTTGCACATCCATTTGCACACCCATGTTCATAGCAACATTATTCACAATAGCCAAAAGGTGAAACAACACCAATGTCCATCAACGGGTGATTGACAAAAAATTATTCAATGTTTACCTGAATTTTATCTGACAACCCTCTAAATCTTAAATACAAATTAGTAATCTTCCCATTTCCTGGTCCCTTATCACATTTACAGTGTAATTGGCATAACACATAGAAAAGAAAGAATTGCTCCTCTTCTTAGGCACATTGGCAAGGGAATGTACTCAGAACAATGTAGAGATAATTCGGGAGGAAATTCGGGCCCATGCTGTTGCGTGAGTGAGCCTTGAGGACATTATGCTGAGTGAAATAAGCCTGTCACAAAGGACACATTTTGTTTGATTCCATTTATATGAGGTTCCTAAGGTAGTCAAATTCACAGGGGCAGAAAATAGAATGGAGGTTGCCAGGGGCTGGGGAGACAGGTAAAGGTGGTTAGTGTTCAATGATGTGAAAAATTTCTGGAGTTACATTACAAAATAATGTGAATTTATTTAACATCACTGAACTGTACACTTAAAAAATTGTCAAGATAGTAAATTTTACCACAATTTAAAACAAATGAACAACGCTCCTAACCTAGATTTTTGATTTTTTTCTTAGATAATTGTGGGCATTCCCTTGAAGGAGATAACAGGAGCTTGGTTCCTCCTCTTTCCCTCTCTCTCTGGGTCCTGAGGTGGCAACTTCTACTGCCATGTACTACTCTCTTCCATGCATTGCTTCATCATAGGCCCAAAAGCAACTGGGCCATGGATGGAAAATTTTGCAACTGTGAGCCAATATAAACCCTTTCCCTTTTTATCCCAGGTATTTGTTACAGTAACAGAAAACTAATTAATACAACCATCATTTAGAGCAATGATAAGATACTTTATTTATTTATTTATCGTAGGGCTAGGGATTGAACCCAAGACCTCATGAATGCCTGACAAGTGCTTTACCACTAAGCTATACCCCCCATCTAAAAATATTTTAAATTAATGAAAAAGTCATTTAATTAATTTTGTAGATTAAAATACTACTACTTCCTTAAACCTTGTCTTTAATATGATGCTAATGACTTCCTTGAGTACATTGTTCTCCAGATAATTCCCACCTGATATTTTTCTGCGAGACAATTTTAGTTCCTAGAAAAAACTTAATTTGACAGTTTTTGCAACCAAAAGACTGAGTGATTATTTGGCTAATACCATAATTTTGGGGAATATTTTTACTTTTGCAAAATCTCGGTGGCACAAAGGCAGTCCATGGGTCTCCAAAAAGTGGGCAGCTTTAAAAATTTTGTGTAAAATTTTGGGGAAAAAGTAGAAAATGTTCAATATAACATACTTCAATTCTAGTGCTGAGGTGCTATGGACTCAGGAAATGTGGAGAATGAAATGTAATTCTGCAATTTATCCAGCTTACTCATTCACTGTCATTCATTCACTGGACAGATATGAAACAAATATTTAATATATGTGACAATAGTTTGAATTTAATTTTGATAAATGAGCAGTCAAATGCACTTTGAATGGGAATACCATGAAATTTTTGTTATTCCTACCCTTTTTCTTTGGAATAAATTATCTGGATAATTGCCTAAATTTTCATGTTGACTTCACCTGTGCAATGAAGCAGACACTGGATTGATATTCCAGTATTCTGAGAAGCAAGAGAGCAATGCTGTCAACACTTAAATGTCATAGCATCCTCCCCACAACATGTCTGTGGGTATGCTTACATTTCTCTGTCTTACTGCATATCCATGGATGGTCATTAAGCCCTCTCCATGTCTTTCCAACTGTACATCAATGCCCTGCAGATCACCGATGTGTTCACACAACCAGCAGCCTGCCCATCATCTCCTTCTTCTAGACCCAGGAAATACTTCAACCTTTTAGGACTCATTGTTTATTCCCAATTTCCTACATAAAATTTCTGATCAGTTATTTACTTTCCCATATTTTCTCCAAGCAAACTTTCCTGGGATGCTATTAAAATTCTGTAAGTGATGATGAAACTATTGGAACAATAATAGGGGAGACATCAAGGACACATTCAGTGGGGGACAAGTCACACCACTATATGGCCAATAAACAAAGGCAAACACTGGGAAGCCAATGACCTGCCATGTTGTAGGAATGAAAGAAACAACTCACTGTATTCCAGAAACAGGAAATAACACTCATGAAGAAAGAAATGTTTCCCGTTTTGTTTCATTGGTAATAAAAATCTCATCACATGAGTTGTAATCAGTCTGTAAGTTTATCCACATGATACTTTAGCCTTTGTTCTCTTTCTTTTCTATGTCTGGTCTTTGCCTGGGAAGCCTTTACAGTTCCTCTGGGAGAGAGAGGGCAGAAAGAGATCTGCTTAGTACCATTTATGCTTTTAAAGAACATTTACTCTTTTTCGTTTCCTATAGACCACAGCCAATTACTGTTCCTCCCCTTTGAAAGAAGCTCTGGCTGTACCTGTTCTTTCATCTCCTGTGTGGAAAATGTCTATCCACTGGAAACACTGTGAGTTTTTTTTTTTTTTTTTTTTGAGTCTTAATTTTCAAGGATTTTAGTTGTAAGATGTTCAAGGCATAAGCTAAGGTTTCAGGCAGAGGTAACTTTAAAGGTTGATCCTGATTCCTATCCCACCCTCTGTCCTCCAGGGCTTTATGGGTAGCTTTCCGAGTGGATAAGCTCTTTAGCTAAGACATAAACTGTGTTCCTGGCATCTGATAAAGCTTCTTGGAAATGGCATTTTAAAGGAAAAAAGAAAAGAGAAAAAAAAAAAAGGGAAGAGAAAAGAAAAAAAAAAGAAAAAGAAAGAATGAAAGAGGGGCTGAAAGAAAAGGAGAAACTGAATCCAAAGGCTTACAAAGGGATTAGAAAAGTACACCCCAGATGGAAAATTTTATGGGAGCTGGAGAAAATGTATAAGTGAAATATCAGTATCATAAAATAACAGGAAATAGTGTAATCTACCTGATGGAGAAAATTGTCACTTTCAAAAAAACTATCCTAATTTCCTTCAAAATTGTTCTTGTTTTTGAGCCAATAAACTGCAGCTAAGCTGACCATGGGCCTTTCTTCTGCCAAACTTTTATTTGCCAACAGAACCTCTGTGTGTTTACAATTGAAACTTTTCCATTCTGTTTTTTTTTTCTCTCTCTAATTAAAATAAAGCCACCCAGGGGCAGACAGAAATCATGCAATAAAGAAGGAAAATTGCTAATGATTTGGGTGAATTATGATCTAGAAGTTTAGAGGAAAATCAGAATGAGTGTTGGAGTGATGGATTCAAAGCAAATTTGGGGTCAACCAGAAGAAGTGTATAAGGGGGAAATCCTGTGTTTTCCTTTAATAAGTAATAATAATGATGCAATTTACTTTAAGTATGTGAGTGGTGGAAGATAAATCAGCAGATGAATGCCTGAGGCACTGATTCAGGGGAAATGTGATATGGATGTAATTTTTGCCTTGCTTCACCCCTCCCTTCAACTCTCTCCGATGGATTACATGACTTAGTGAGCTATTGGTGAGCATATGAGGAAAAGGGTGTTCAGTTGCTTAGACAGGGTATTATCAGGATCAATTTCCTACTATCTTTGCAGATTTTTTTGATTGGGATAATTACAGAATTCCCAAAGATAGTAGTTAGAACTGTTTTTATAACCCATGGTACAGACACACACACATGCACACATACACACTATTCAACAATATGAAGGTTGGTCAGGTATTGTGCAAAGTGCAGCAGAGAATGGGAAGATGAGCTAGAATTCAAAAGTGTAAATCCAAATGTAAGAATGATTCAAGGTAGAAAGTGATATATGTCATAAGAGCAGGGCAGATTTTAAAAAGGAGTTCAAAGAATGGAGGGATGATTTAAAGTGATAGTCTTTCTGTGATTTCCTAAGAAAATAATTTGAAAAGTCATAGAGATTGCATGATTTGATTAGAAATTGAGAAGTTTAAAGCAAATGATACTGGTTAAGAAAATTTTGCTTTCACCAGAGGTAAAGTGTAAGAATGAAAGCAAGGAAAAAAAGTTATTTCATATAAGTGGAAGGGCATGTGGTAGGGCAGAAGGAAGATAAAGCATGTGGGGTTGATTTAGGAAGCACAAGTTAGGAAGTAAAATGCTTTCAAAAGTCACTTAAGGAGTGTGAGAATAGTTCCTTGATGCATTTCAAATAACCTTTCAGCCAGGCACAGTGGAGCATGCCTGTAATCCCAACAACTTAGGAGGCTGAGACAGGAGGATAGAAAATTCAAGGCCAGCCTCAGTAACTTAGAGAGGTTCTAAGCAACTTAGTGAGACTCTGTTTCAAAATAAAAAGAGCTGGGTTCAACCCCTGCTACCAAGAAACAAAACAAAAACAAAAACGCCCTTCAAGTTCTTTGTCTTACCCAACTCTTGAATCTACTTTGAAAGATGAACTATGCAAGAAAAGATGAAAAGCAATGACTTCAAGACAGTCTGCATAGCTCGCAACTCAGACCAGTCTATGAATATACCATGAGCTGACCACTCCCACTTATGAGAAAATAGATAACAAACATTTGCTTATTTGAGACTGTATCACTGCTAGAAAATGATTTTTCAATATTTAAATGATTTTGGTTTTCATATACAGACTATATGAATAAGATTTCCAAGAGGAATTAATGCAGTTTCTTTTCTTTAAAAGCTTTTTTTTTATCATAGTAAAAGAATCATTGGATATCCATAAATCCACCTATTCCAGATATTTTAGAAAACAGCGCCTGAGGCAAATATTAAAATGTCAACAGTTGATTTTGGAGGAACAAGCCAAGGACATTGTGAGGGAGAAAGAAAATTACCTGAGAGAAAAGAGACTGGAATCAATGTGAGGTGATGATGGATTAAATACATCATTGACTGTTGCTTCTCAGTGAGTTGCAAGGACACATGACAGGTCACTCAAAAAAGTGTGTTCACTCATCTCAGGGAGAAGACATTTCTGGAAGTTTTGCAAAGAGAACCACATCTGAAGTCAGTCCATGAGGGTGATAATGAAGGGAGAAATCTGTGCTGAGCTCTTGATCTCTTGTTTCTCACTGGTCAAGACTCAACTTCCTGGATGTTAGTATTCCTGAGGTTTAGGTTGTGACATCTCCCTCCTTGCAGTCTCTTAGGAAGTCATATCCTGTGAGCTAATAGTATTTCAACCAAGATTGGAAAGGAGGGACAATTGGCCTGTGTCAGATACTGATGAGGAAGGAATGAAAGAGACAGTGGTGGGACTCTGAGAAGACCACACAGTCTGTATCCAGAACACCAACCAAGGGATAGTAACAACATCCACCCCCATGAATTTACCTCACTTGTACAAATCTTTTGGCTCTGATAGCCCATTTCATTCTCGTCTTAATTAGGCCATTCCCTAATTAGATCTTCATGAGCTCTACAGTAGCAGTAACAACGTTGGACTCACCTCTTGATCTCCAGTACTCCATCAAATGTGCATAAACATCAGCTCAGGCACTAATGACTTGATAAACCAGGATTCCCAGTGGGGATGTTCGGGAAGTATTGGGAAAAGAAGCATGTGTGTTTAAAGTGTTCTCAAGGTGATTATGATACACCCTCCCCTTTCTCAACACAGCTGGTAAACGATGTAACACAGCAACTCACCCCCAACAATTTGGACTAACAGTGCTAATAAAGGTGATAACATTTCCAAAGGCATATGAATGGGAAAGTTAGAGCATTTCAGAAAATGAGTGACAAACTTTATTTTGGAAAGTATAGTATTTTTGTTTGCTTGGCTCTTTGTCACTTTCTATCTGAACTTTGCTATGTTCATTGGATTGACTGTCTGACCAAGGCAGAAAAGAAAGATCTGAGTGGAATCTATTCCTTATCACCTGGAATTTCTTTATAGGGGGATGGGTGCCCTTCCATAAGAAGCCAAATGAAGAAGCCAGATATAGTCCCCCACACACACATAATTTTAGAAAGAAAGCATTTCTGAAAGAAATTATTAGTTCCCTAAATTGGAAATGAGAGTAGGAAAACCATAAATGGCTTTCCAAAAATATACACTGTGCTGATGCTAGAAGTCAGACTTGGGCTTACATCACAGTCAAATACTGGGCTCTCCTTCCTGATCTGGTCAGTGTTTTCAGCTTTCTTGGGGTTAAACATAGCCCAGAAATAACGTTGCTACAAAACAGAATAGAAAACACAAGGCTCCATTTCACTCCATTTCTCTGGATCAGGGTGGGTCACTGTTATCCTGAAATAGCATGTGAACAGCACAATTTTCTCAAACCCCTTTCACCATATTAAATTACCAAAATAAATAGCAGCTATATTTTATCTGCAGTATCAGCAAGATCATATAACATGGTGTAGGCTGGTATCACTTAACAAGCTGGGCTGAAAAAAAAAACCATGGTGGAATATTGGAAAGAATTGGGCACTAATGCATACCACAACATATCTAGCTTTTTACTGTATTATGGTGTATTAAAAGCTTTAGATGGGACTAATTGACTCAGAATCCCATCCCTAACGTGATGCCCTCTCTTGTAAACCACACTGGAGGCTGATTTTTACAGCTTACTAAACAGCAAAGTGGGTTGGCCATGTGCAATAATCATACCCTTTCTGGATTGGCATAAGATGTTTTCAGTTAGTTCTCATTCTTTAGAACTTGAAAGAAAGTGAAAAAAAATATAGGTGTTACTTTACCAGGTGAACCAAGAGAGGAAAGGAGAGGAGGTAGTTGAATGAAAGATAAAAATGTTTTGTTATTTTGATCTTATCACCTATAGATTTTACTTTTTTTTTTTTTGGTACTGGGGATTGAACCCAGGGGCACTCAGCCACTGAGCCATATCCTCAGCCCTATTTTGGATTTTATTTAGAGACAGGGTCTCACTGAGTTGCTTAGGGCCTTGCTAAGTTGCTGAGGCTGGCTTTGAGCTTGCGATCCTCCTGCCTCAGCCTCCCAAGTGCTGGGATTACAGGCATGCGCCACCACGCCCGGCACCTGTAGATTTTAAATAGAGCCAACCCAGTATAATTAGAAAATTTGAACTTGGTCTTGGGAAGCACATCTAATTTATTGAAAAATCTATAGATCTCTCTAATGTAAAATAGCTTTATTACCGATAACAGCATGTGTTACTTAATCTAAGTGCCAATGAAATGCTCCAAAATTCTAGTAGTTCTGCCAACAAGGCCATTCTTTTAATTTCTGTCAGTCCATTATTAAACTTTTAGTTTTTGAAAATGATTTATTTCAAAGTTTAACAGCCCAATAATATTGGTTATAATATATCACAAACATATTCTAAGTTTTATGATTTGAAAATCTCATAAATGTGTTTACATTTGGGGTTGAGACAAGAGTGACAACAAATTAAAAAGAAAAAAAAAAAAAAAGAAAGAAAAGCCCCTAAACCCCAAATCCTAAACTGCCACAATTTCTTGATTAGATGACATAAAAATGGTACAGGCTTGAAAGTACAGGCTGCCTCCAATGTATGATGGTTTGACTTCAGAATTTTTCAACTTTATGATGGCGTGAATGTGATACACATTCAGTAGAAACTGTACTTTGAATTTTGAACTGTGATCTTTTCTCAGACTAGTGATAACAGTACGATCCTCTCTGGAGATCCCGAGCCTCAGCAGTGAGCCCACTCCCCCCCAGTAAGTCATGTGGTCACTGGAGAAATTGTGGATGCTCTAGGGTGCTGTGTTACAAAGCACCGGTGTCAGTAGGGTGGGTGTATTCAATGCATTTTTTGACTTAAAATATTTTAAATTTTTGTTGAGTTCAGTATACAACCCAATTCTACAATAAGGAGCATCTGTATTTTCATTCTCGTTTACATGGTAGTTGACAGAAGATAGGGGGAGAGTAATACAGTCATATATTGCTTTATAATGGGGATATATTCTGAGAAATGGGCTGCTAGGTGACTTGGTTATTTTGTGATCATCATAGAGTGCATTTAGATGAACTTAGAAAGTACTGTCCCTCACCCCAGGAGGCCTCTCGACTGCCAAGACACAGTAAGCATGAGATGTAGGAGGCTGCTGCTGGTGTGACCTGACTTGCTGCTTTATAGTAAAGTTTCATAAAAATAACTAGTCGTAAAACAAGAATAAAAAGTAGAGTAAATACATGACTATAATATAGTTGTTATCATTATTGAGTATCATAGACTGTACATATTATTTATAAATACTTTCATATGACTGGCAGGGCAATAGGTTTGTTTGCATCACCACAAACAAGAGTATTGTGTTGCTGTATGGCATTTACACAGTTACACCACCACAACGCAATAGGAGGTTTTCAGCTTCATTATATTCTCATGGAACATAGTTTGTTGCTGATCATAATGTCATTATATGGTACTTGACTCTACAGCTTTTAAGGAAATTACTATGACTCCATGTTCAAAGAAGCAGAGAATTATTGGAGTATCAAGAAACATATGAAGTCATCCAATTAACCCCAAACCCAAGCCCTTTCTTCTATACCTTCCTAGCAGTTCATCATTTATATTCTTGAATTCTTCTGATGGTGGAGATGGAGATCCCACTGTGTAAGGCAACCCATTCCATCTTTCTATGGATAAAACCTTTAAAAAGTTTTCTTTTTTAATCTTTAGTGTGTGTGTGTGTGTGTGTGTGTGTGTGTTTTGGTGGTGAGGAAGAACTCCAGGTCTCATGCATACTAGGCAAGCACTCTACTACTAAGCTACATTCTCAGCTCCAAAAGAAGTTCTTTCTTAAGATGAGCTAAAGTCTGCCAACCTGTAACTTTCCATCTGCCTGCCCTAGTTTTTCCCTTTGGAAAAATATAAACTACACATGATTCCTTTTCTATATGGTAACTGTTCAAATACTTGATGACAACCATCACATTCCCCTGGCATTTTTTTTTTCATGCATTCAACTTTCAGAAGTTTCCCCATTGTGCAATTAGATTATTAATTTTTTCTGAAACAAATGTAGAACTTCATATTTACATTTATTGTCTCCTTTCATCAGGAGACATTCAAATAGCTGATAAAATACAAGAAATAATTCAATCTCACCAGCAATGAAAAAAAGTAAGTTGAAACATTGAAGAACCAACTTGCAACCTAGAAATGAGCAAAGAGTAACAAAAGAGGAAATCAAGAAGTTTGCTAAAGGAGCAGGAGAACAGGGACCCTCATGCACTGCTGGTTGTACAATAAATCTATATGACTTTTTAGAAATCAAATTAGCAATATATATATCAACAATCACAATTTAGGGATTATCATAAGAAATTAATCATTTTGGGCAGAGATTCAGTTGTAAGAATGTTCATGGCAATGATGTCCAAAATAAGAAAATTGAAAACAATATTATAATGGTTAAATGGATTACAGAAGGCTTACTGTGACATTGAAAAATGATATCATGGAAGAATATTTGAATATGTGACATTTACTAGAAAAAATATATTATTCAATAGTATGTGATGATTGATCCCTATTCTCTAAAAAGTGAAAGTGTACATGCATTCTTCTCTCTATATACACACATATATTAGTTAAGAGTAGAAAGAGAGAGATATTAACAAATAATCCTGGAAGGATTTGTGCCAAAGTTAAGTCAGTGGTCATTTATAAAAAAGAAGCCCTTTTTTTGATTTATGTATTTATTTCACACCGTTGCAGATTAGTATGAATCATAGTCCACACACACTGTAGCTTCTCCTGCACTTCTTCAGTTTTGCACCATCTTTGCTTTTATTCATATCATTTTATAAGCAGTAAGGACAGGACCCAGGACTAACTGCATTTTTTTCCCATTGTCTCCTCCAGTAGGTTAAGGCATGTCAGTTTGTGTGCTCATGTAAAAAGAAGTGAGTTTATTAATTAAATCATGGATTGTTTTTATCACATGTTTATTGGGAGCATCCAGTAAATATGTAGGGATTCTCCATCATTTACTAATCAATGTCTTGTTCTGTTTTAAGAATTTTAAAACCTGGACTAGGGACTCTTCATGCCTTCGCTCAGCAAATATTTCTGGAGCGTTTATTATGAATCAGCCAGTCTGGTGGATGTTGGCGAAATCAGATATGGCTCCTGTCTTTACGGAGCTTACAGTCTTGTGTGAGTCTTACAATGGGCTTGGGGAGGTTGCATATTAATCTTGATTTTTAAAAATGCATGAGGTACTATCAGAACTGATTTACATGTATTATTTCATTTAATTCCCTTTTCAACCTGAGGAAATGGTGCTAATGTCTCCACTTTATAGATGCAGGAAGTGGCAATGGAGATTTATCAGCTTGTTTCAGGGCTCTTGTCTAGAAAGTGATCCTGCATGGGTAGAGTGCAGTTGAGTGACTCGAGAGCATACTCCAATCACACTGCATCATGCAATGGGAAGGTGCCACTGTGAAAGGGTAGGAGAGGTGCATGGAGGTGTGAGATGGAATAAGGCAAGAGGTCATTCCTCAGGAGGCTAAGATCTGAAGGCCAATCAAGTAACTTAATTTAGCAGGTGTTATTGTTAGATATTGTGTTCCTCAAAAGCTCACTTGTGAAACAATGCAAGAAGGTTTGGAGGAGAAATGATTGGGCTATAGCCTTAACCTAATCAGTGAATCAATCCCTGATGGGATTAAATGAGTGGTAACTGGAGGCAGGTGGGGTGTGGCTGGAGGAAGTAGTTCATTGGAGGAATGGCTATAGAGTGTATATTTGTATCTGGCAAGTGGAGACCTCTGTGCTTCCTGATCACCATGTGAGCTGCTTCCCTCTGCCATACTCTTCTGCCATGATGTTCAGCCTCACCTCCAGCCCCAAGGAATGGAGCTGGCCTTCTATGGACTAAGACCTCTGAAACTGTGAGCCCTCTAATAAACTTCTCCTTCTCTACAATTGTTCTGGGTGGGTCCTTTAGCCATAGTGGTGAAGTAGCTGACTAAAACACGTGGGAAGTGAGAGAAAAGCACTTCTCCGAGGGAAGAGCACAAGCACACCATGGTGGAAGGTGTATGAGGACCAGGAACTAAAAGAAAGCCAGGGCTAGAGGAGTGGAGAAGCAGGCAGACAAGACCATGCTAAAAAGTTGATCTCAACTCTAAGAGTAATTCCACTTTCAAAGGACTCTAGGCCAAATGATGCTTGAATCACTAAAAGAAGAAATGTTTAATGCCAAATAATATACTGAATATGCTGAAAGGAAACAGTTAATGTTCAGAGATTTAAATAGGAGGCAATTGAAATACTTCGAGCAAGACCTTGGGATGGTGTCAGTAGAAGAAAAGGGCAATGAATATAATTAAGAAATATTTTTCTTTTCTTTTTTTCAAACTTTTTAAAAAACTTTTTTCTATTTTTAATTTTTTAATTTGTTCTAATTAGTTGTATATGACAGTAGAATGCATTTATACATTTTGATAAATCATACATAAATGGAGCATAATTTCTCATTTTTCTGATTATACGTATTGTAGGATCACATCGGTTATGCAGTCATATACGTACATGAGAAATATTCCTAAAATTGGGGAAGGGTGCTCTGTTCTTGGCCTTTTGATTTAGAGATAGTCATTCTGATTTATTACTATATGTACTCCTCCCCACCAGTCTAACATGCTGAGATCCCAGCTCCACTTCCTTCGAACTATGTTCTTGAATCCTATACGTATTTGACCGTAGGCCCCAGATGGCTGTTTTGGTCTGAATGTTTGTGCCTCCCCCACCAAATTCATATGTTTGAAGTTAATCACCAATGTTTTGCTATTAGGAGGTGAGGTCTTCTTGATGTGATTAGATCATGAGAACAGAACCTTTGTGAATGGGATTAGGGACCTCTTTTTTATACAGCTCCAGGGAAATACGTTGTCCCTTCTGCATATGAGAACCCAGTGAGATGTGCTCTGTGAATTAGGAAGTGATCCTTCACCAGACACTGAATCTGCTGATATCCTGATTTTGAACTTGTCAGCCTCTAAAACTGTGAGAAATGCATTTCTGCTGTGTAGTAGCTAAGAGGATTTATGGTATGTTGTCATAGCAGCTTGAGTAGATTAAGACAGTAGCCAAGACAGCTATGTGCAGAGGTTGTTAGGAAATCTTGCAAAACTTGCAGCACATGTAGCCTGGGTGCTCATATGTGTGTTGGTCTCTCCTTGAGCTAGAATTCCACCCCAAAACTTTATTGATACTTTTCCTTCTCATCCTTTTTCTTGACATTATTGCAGCACATTAGAAAATATTCAATGAAGATATAAAATTCATCTGAATAGGGCTTTTTGCTCTTCTTAAATAATACTTATTTTCTTAAGTCATACATTAAAAAGGTCAAGGTGGAAGTAGCTGCCTCATTTCTATATTTAGTCACAAACTGTTTTGTAGTAGATTGCTTTTCCAAAGCAAAGTGATTACCTAGCAGCAGGATCATAAGAACAGAGCCTTATTACTTTTAGACCACATGTCTGGTTCCTGTTCTTGGATTAGGGCACAAAAGACACAATCCTTGCATCTTCAGTGGAACTAAAAAGATGGGACAAGGAGGTTGAACTCCTTCCTGCTAAGTGGACTTGTGGTACAACTGTACCCCAAGGATTTGCTATAATGACTCAAGTTCAATGGGATGACACCTTCCCAGAGCCTGAGATTATGTATAGAAATAGCAGGCAAGTCTGGGAGAAACCCCACAGCTTCTTTATTCCCTCTCAGAGATCAAGATGAGAAATACTCATTTTAAAGATAAAAGTAGTCTCTCCCACATCTAAAAACATTTATATATATGAATAATATAATATTTATTGATGTCTCCCATGTAGTGATATAAGTACAAATGATTCTGAACATATGGAGTACATTTTCTTTAAAGAACAGAAATTGTTAATATTCAGGAAGAACCAATGACAAACATGAGTGAAGTGTCCTCTAAATCCTGAAGAGTTTAAGGAAATTGCCAACTTGAAATTATAGAAAAGAACTCCACATTTCTACAGCAACTTCTAAACTCATAAAACTTTGATCTCCATTTGAGAGTAGTGTGGAGTTTATTTCCAAGTTCTTCAAATGTTACAACAAGTGATGCAAATGATATAATCAGATTTTAGATCAGATGTCAATCATATTTATCTATTTATATTTATTTATTTCTGAGATCAAAGAACTCCTTAAATTTTTTAAATTTATTTTGATTCATTGTACACAAATGGAGTACAACTGTTGTTTCTCTAGTTGTACATGAAGTAGAGTCACACCATTTGCGTAATCATACATGTACATAGGAAAATGATGTTTGTCTCATTCTGTTATTTTTCTTTCCCCCCATCCCGTCCCCACCCTTCTTTTTCCTCTATGCAGTCCATCCTTCCTCCATTCTTGCCTCCCTCCCACCTTGCATTATGTATCATCATCCACTTATCAGAGAGATCATTTGGCCTTTGGTTTTTTTGGGATTGGCTTATCTCACTTAGCATGATATTCTCCAACTGCATCCATTTACCTGCAAATGTCAAAATTTTATTCTTCTTTATGGCTGAATAATATTCCATTGTGTATATATACCACAGTTTCTTTATCCATTCATCTACTAAAGGGCATCTAGGTTGGTTCCACAATCTAGCTATTGTAAATTGAGCAGCTATGAACATTGACGTGGCTGAATCACTGTAGTATGCTGATTTTAAGTCCTTTGGGTATAGGCCAAGGAGTGGGATAGCTGGGTCAAATGGTGGTTCCATTCCAAGTTTTCTAAGGAATATCCACACTACTTTCCAGAGTGGTTGCACTAATTTGCAACCCTACCAGCAATGTATGAGTATACCTTTCCCCACATCCTCCCCAACACCTGTTGTTGCTGTATTCTTGATAATAGACATTCTAATTGGGGTGAGATGAAATCTTAGGGTAGTTTTGATTTGCATTTCTCTTGTTACTGGAGATATTAAACATTTTTTCATATATCTGTTGATTGCTTATAGATCTTCTTCTGTGACATGTCTGCTCATAAGAAGACAAGTAAGTAAACAAAATTCCTTTGTCTGATTTAAAAAATATTTTTCACTGTTTGTTTCAGAAAACAAAATAAAACAAAACCACGAAATAAAATTTCCCATCTTTATCATTTTTAAGCAGATTTTAAGTGCATTTTTAAGAGTATAGTCCAGGAGTGTTCAGAACACAGATGGTATGTTGCTTATACTGGTTTAACATACAAATTTTCAACTTTAGTAGAAAAGTGGTGTCCACCATCAGTGACCTTTGCTTGCTCCAGTTATGAGATTATTCATCCTGAAGGTTAATGGGATTATGGACCATGTTTACACACAGGTTTAAGCCCATCAGATCTGTTCTAATCCATTACCATAGACTATGTACCTTAGTTATATATTCTAGACTATGTACCTGACCTCATTTTCATAATCCACTGCAGTTTAATTAATATTGAATTTAATAATTGGATTTAATTAATATTTAATATTGCAAGGGAGGAAAAAGAACTTTTCTTTTGGTGTCTCAGCTTCAGTGTCTAGGGCCTGCAAATTGAACTGACAAAAGACAGATTAACAGGATAAAGGTCAGATGAATTTTATCTGATGTTGGTGGGAAAATATGGCAGAGTGACCTGTTTATGTCATAATCCAGAAAGTTGAAGGGAGTTAGAGCGAGAGCGAGAGCGAGAGAAGGGTTGACTGACAGACACAACTTGCAGGGTCTCACAATCCCTTCCAAGGGCATACCAATGACTTAAGGATCACTTACCAATATTCTTAAACTTGGGGAAGGGAGCTCTGTTCTTGGCCTTTTGATTTAGAGATATTCATTTTCTAAATTAAAATTTGGGGACCAAATCTTTAACCTTTTGGGTCTTTGAGGTACATTCAACATCCAAACTATAGCAATATTAATATTTTTTATATGCATAGAATCCTTCATAGAAAAGTAGTGAAGTCCAAACAAATAGGTTAGACATGGGTGTTTATATGCCATTTTCACAAAGAGTGATACATTTGTAGAGTGACAAAACAAAGGACAAGGGCTTCTTCTGAGAATGGCAAATTGTAGGGAGGTAAATGCATGGCAGGGGACCTAATGGAAAATTAAGGTTATTTTAGTATGATTTTGGTTTGTTCAGGCCATTTTGGTATGTGGTTACAAATAATTTAACTGTGCACAAAAATGTCTGTGATTTGCACAAACATGCTTTACTAAAAGCAAACCAAATTTATCTCAAACCCATTTTCTTATCAGGATCTCAAAAGTGTCTACAGTCACTTCATTTTTAATTACCATAGGGGAAAACAGAATGAATAAAATATCCTAGTTTTGCAAATTTTGCAAAAATATTTGGCCATATAAAACACATTGTCAGAGACCCTCAAGAGTTTTAGGGTCTATGCAAGTGAAAGGACTGGAAGTTTAAGCCTCCTGCACTTGGTGGTAAATCATCTCTGTAAAAAGGCAGAGGAGTAAGAGGAGCATAGTCCTCTCTCCTCCTGTGGGCACAGGAACTTGTCTCATGGTTGCTTCCAAGATTCTAGATGAATCTATCCAATAGGTTTTATTTGCTTGACTTGAAAGATAAGAATGGAGACGTCTGCTCTGGTGAAGTACTTTGTGTTTGTTTAGAATCTCATAGGGCCATGGCTGTTTATTAGAATGTGAGAAACTGCCACATGTAGGCTTTGGTGAGAGAAATTCCTTCAAACTTACCATTTGTTAACACCTGACCTGAGTTATCTTTCTATGCAGGAAGAGAATAGTAAACATATGTTTTAAATCAGCATTTCCAGATATGTTAATTACATTATTTGAAAACTAATGAACATAAACAAAAAT
Source organism: Glaucomys volans (assembly GCA_020662805.1). Lineage (NCBI taxonomy): Eukaryota > Metazoa > Chordata > Mammalia > Rodentia > Sciuridae > Glaucomys > Glaucomys volans. The sequence goes on along the minus strand of JAJEJO010050405.1, from coordinate 2,202,695 downwards.
ATGACACATTAAAATATTTTTGCAGCAAGAAGGAGACCAAAGCATTATTCAGAAGAAATCTGCTTCCTCTTAAATTGGTTTATCACATGAAGTATAAAAAAAAATTAGAAACATTTTGTTCTCAATTAGGACATTACTTGTATTTTAAAACAGGGTGAGATAAGAATGTTTTCAAAACAACAACAGTAAAACAGTAAAATGAGTCTTAATATAGTCAAAAGCAGACTCAATATTACAGAAAAATTAAAAGAATGAATTAGACAATAAACTTAGAAATGATCTTAGAATCCAAAAGAAATTATTATAAAAGTAAAAATATGAAAGAATTGTTCTCAAATGTGAAAAGCAATTTGTGAAGACTTAACTCCAGAATAATAAGTATTTGCATTCAGAAAACAAAAAGCAAAAATGAAGAAAATTTCCCAGACATAACAGATGGTCTGATGTGAATGGATTTACCCCTTTCTAGTTTTTATTATTAGAGATGGCCCTATATCTGATTTACATGGTATTTAAAAAGACTTTAGACTTTAGGCTTTTGAGTGGATGCTGGAATGAGGAAGGACATCCATTGCACCCTAACGCTCCTCCACCTTTGTTGGTGCCCATCAGGCATTCAAAATTACCCAGACCTCTGAAGTCGTCTTCACTAAAATTAGACCTGAGTGGATCCACAAACGTAAAAGCAGAACTGATGTGAACCTTTACCGAAAATGCAAATCCAACCTAAATTACCATCCTGTTTTTTAGGTTAAAACATTCTGGCGGGTTATTTTTTTTTCCAAATTAATTTTGGATCACAAGATTCTACTAGCTGGTTTTTGCTGGCACTACGTTACTGAAAGAATGACAAGAAAGAGGGAGCCTTGGAAATTTTACATGTCTGCCCTAAGAATTCCAGTCCCATTTTATAACCCAGAAAGTCTTAGATCATTTGGATCTGGTTTAGATAAGTTGACTAAAATGAAACCAAATCAGTGAATCTTCTAAACTGCTCCAAGCCATACTTCATTAAGGGAAGAGTCATTTTTGCCTCTTATGAAAAGGCAGAGCCAAAAGACCAATATTCACTGGTGCTTCTTCCATCCAAAACTTTCCCCACAATTGTGCTGCCAACTCATGAGCAGAAGTTTTAATTTTTGCATTGCTGTTTTTCAAATACAGGAAAGTCACATGGGAGATATTCCCTATAGCCTTGTTGGGTCATGTGCTTCCCTTTTGGCTCTAAGTGTCTCTGTAGAACTGTGTACATGATGAGCTTGTTAGAGCTAAGGAATCAGCTTTAATGTCACTGAATTGTGCCATGCTAGTCTTTGCTGTTGAAATTCAAAAATACATCTCAAGTCGGGTGCGGTGGCTCACACCTGTGATCCCAGCGGCTCAGGAGGCTGAGGCAGGAGGATTGTGAGTTCAAAGCCTGCCTCAGCAACTTAGTGAGGCCCTAAGGAACTGAGAGAGATCCTGTCTCTAAATAAAATATAACAAAGGGCTGGGGATGTGGCTGAGTGGTTAAGCACCCCTGGGTTCAATCCCTGGTACAAAAAAAAATTTAAACAAACAAAAATACTTTTGAAAAGAATGCTACAAGTGTTTAAAGCTCTTTTTGGTCTTCGAATTCTAGCCAGAGGGGTATCTTGGGACCACCCCAATAAGTTGTAGAAATTCATACATCATATTCTTACATCTGGATATTCAAAAATTCCTCTATCAAACTTCATCTTTCAATCTTGACAGAATGAAACATACTGCAGAGAAGAAAGCACAATCTTTTGCCCTCCGTGTTGGACACACATTGCCCTGACATCCTGGGAAATCTGATCTTCAGGAGGACATCTGCTTTCCCATTGCCTCCAATAGATGAGATCTAAGAGCAGCTGTGTTTAAAATTTCAGCCCATTCCAACTATAGACTCCTAGACAATTAGAAGTTGTCTTTGAAATGGTCTAGTCCACTCTCCTCATTTTATATATAGAGAAATGTGGCTCAGATATATTTGTCGAACCTCTCAGGGTCTCACAGCCATTTGGGATCTAAGGTAAAGCATCGTAAAGTCTAGGTTTTTCCATGCTTGGCAGTTTCAATTCTGTTCTTAGAGGCTGATGATTTATTTTACTCCTCATAAGTTAGTAAAGCTCTCATTAGCAATTAAGTTGTTAGTTTTTGTTTTTTAGATTGTTATATTGCTACTTCTAAACCCTTGAGAATTTCACAAAATTAGCTTAAACTCTAACATTCTCAGTAAGTAGAATGTCCAAATATACACGTTTGGCAAAACTCAAAGAGGGTTATTGAGTGGGAGCCTATGAAACACTAGAACATATATTGTCATAAAGCCCTTTGAGATTGTGACTTTCATGAAGGCAATTAATTATGGCTATCTTGTTCTGGCCGTCAAATAGCACCTGTACATAGTAGATACTCAACAAACACCAGGGCAAAGCAGAGTGGACACTGAGCTGGAATAGTCCCAGAGGTTGTCATGGAAGAGACATGACATAAGCTAAGACTTAGAGAAAGAACATGAATTAGAACAGGAGAAAGAGAAGGAGGAAATGCCATTGCTAGAGTTTCCATCTGGGAAATGTCTTCCAAAGTCCCATGGATCAAAGACTTGACCTTTAACCTGGTACTATTGGGAGGTGGTGGAAGCTTTAAGAGGTAGAGTCTGTGGGAAGTTGTAGGTTTTTGGGGATGGGCCTTCAGGGTATTGTAGGCCAGTCTTTTCCTTTCTTTCAATTCCCCTCCATGAGATGAATGACTTTGCTCCATCACACACTTCTGCCACCGTGTCCTGCCTTATCACAAACCCAAAACAATGGGGCCAATTCATCAAGAACCAAAACTTCTGAAATTGTGAGCCAAAATTAACCTTTTTTATTTTTAATATGAAGATCTCAAATAATTGTTATAGTATTGGAAAGCTGACTAACATATTTGCCATATTCAATGTGAGGTTAGTAGGTGAATAGAAAATGGAACTATAGGGAATGAGAAGACTGGTGCTTTATATTATAGAAATTATGTTTGAAAAGGAAGGCCTAGCACTATATACATCATATACTATATACACATTAGACTAGGGAAGTGAATTTTTTTTAACTACAATAGTTTGAGAGAAGGATGCAGAGCTGATTGGGGAATGCAGACTGTATTTATACTTTGGCAATGGCATGACCTAGAGATGTTCAGTGCTCAACCTGAACAAAGTTACATGACACCCATGATGGGGCCTGACCTTGCTTGGCAACAGCAGAAATGAAAAGGAGGAGAAGATGTGCAGGAGACTGTAAAATAATTGAACTGTTATTGAACATTATTTAATGGGTAGTAGAGAATTAAAGGCCAACCATGGTTTAATATGCTGTTTCGCTAAGTAACATTTTAGACTGAGCACTTGATGTTTTAATTCCAAAAAATAACTTGGGATTTTCATGATGAAGTTGGCCCAGAAAGTGATGTATTTTTGGTCAAAGGCTTTTTTGATGAGTCTTAAGAAACAACAACTCCATACTTCTTTCATTTGTAAGTCTGACCCCATGCGGAGGTATGGGTTAGGCAAATAAATAGCAAGAATAAGAACGCCTTTATTCCTCCCACATTCCCTTGACTTTGTCCTTTGTACCACGGCAAACTGGAAAGGGACACTGAAGCATGAATATGGTTGTGTGAGGCTCTCACAGTGGCCCCTGAGGAACAATTTTCAATCTGTTACAGGGATACACTAAGCAAGTTTGCAATGTAGATCATTTGACTCTATCCCCATCTAGAAAGAATCAGCAGTGAAAAGTTGCTCAGAAAATATTCTTTCAATCTAAAGAGGATGTGAGAATCACATCATTTTTCCACAAAGATGAATTGTGTATCTATTATGGGGTTGCCACTTTCAAGTATCTTCCTGGCATATAGATTGATGTTCAATAAATATTTGTTGGATGAAGAACTAATGAATTTGTGAAAACTTGGAGGTTAACATGCTGGATTGAGGAGACCAGAGGCAGTGAGGATGGTTGCTCTTCTGTTGTAAGGGAGATTAGGCTGAGAAGGTTTACATGGGAATATAAAGGAGAGGGACTGGCACAGATGTTTTATGGAAAATGTGACCTTGCTACTCATTGGCTACAGGGAGACCATTAAGATGAAGAAGAGGGAAAGAGTTAAATAGAGTTGGGCTTTTTAATGTGAATAGGGAGAGTACTTGGGTTGTGGAAAGTGAGCAGGAATGGACATCTTTTTAGACACGTTTGGGTGGGGAGATGGGAGAAGCTTTTGCACAGAGGCATCCTGAATGTAGATGTGGTGTTTGGACTGGAGCCTCAGCTGAAGGTTCCTTCATTCATCAATCATTGGAAGTATTCTTGTGAGTCATGAAGAGAATTGGCACATTACAATGAAAAATCAGTGGTAAAGTCAACCACTTTAGATTAAAAAATATTTTTGTCTGTTTTGTCATGACCCCAAAGTCAAATTTCTTTTTTCAAACTGGAGAGTTTTAATTAAATCAGAATACATGCAACATTACTGCTAAAACGAGTGAAGTGTGGAACTACATTGATAGGGTGTCTAAATCAAGGGGGTATTGCTATATAGCATGTTTTCTTAATCTGATTTTCTTTATCACCACGTAAGGAAGATTTTCAGATAACTGAAAGCTGATGGCATTTGGATTTAGGAAAAGATAGAGTTCATAAGGAGAAGAATGCAAAGAGCAGATGCTTAAGGGCTATACCAGGAGAAGGGGAAGAAGGGGTAGAAATAGAGGTGGTGCATTTAAAGGACTGACAATATAGGATTTGTGAGTCACTGCTTCAAGAAGGAAGAGAGTTTTAATGAGGAGGTGATAAGAATTGCCAAGTACTAAAAAAAGGTGAAAGAGGAAAAAAGTAAGAAAAGTCCATTGGATATCAAATGAAACTCATGAAATTTGTGTCTGTGGCCATGAATTTATGACATATTGATAACTAGTTAGATCAGTTTTTAAAGTTAAGTAGGAATACTGCTTGTACCCAGGTATTTTGGAGCCATGTATATATTTTAAAGTTGTTTGGTTTGTGGTTTTCAAGATGCCATGCTGACCCCAGGTAGTGTATCACAACAAGAAATAAGATACAGTCTTTTTCTCAGTAGTGAAGGCTATTCATTGTTAGCATCGAGGAAAACACAGTCCATCTAAGGTCAAGACATATTTTCAGTAGGAACTGGCAGTTTTTCACTCATTGAGTGGCTAACAAAGAATTTTCAGTGTAAGGACCAAGGGGGTGGTCACTCTGCTTCAACGTCCGGGTAGCCAATGCGCTGAGTGCTGTGGTTGAACAGGAATGGAGACACATCACTAACCGCATAGGGAAGATTTTTAGGCCACTGCCCTGTGGGATTTTGTTTATTGGGGAATTTTGCAAACAACTCTCCTCAGACCAAACATTCAAGTAGTTTAAGCTTGGAGGTAATTTGGGAGGTGGTTCTGCATAGGTGAGTTCTAGACTTGACAGGGTCTGAGAGATCACCCGACCCAGAACCACAGCTCAGGATATTCTGCTTTACAGTATTCCTGCCAGATACTCAAGCAGTTTCTGCTTGAAAACTTCCAGCAAAGCAAGGGGTTCCCTACATCATGCTGAAATTAGTATCTTTATCTTAGAGCTATCTCAGCTTTCTTAAATAGTGCCTAATACCTACTAGCCAGCATTTTTATTTTAGCATATTATACACGTTGACTTATTTAACCATCATCTTAACTCCAGGGATAAAAGTCCACATAATAACGTAAATGCTATTACTATTCATAATTTTTAGATGAGGAAATTGAAGGATGGATTGGTTCTATAACTTTCCTAAGGTCCAGGGGTTAGAACCATATGGCTGTGTTCTAGTGTTGGCGTTCATAACTGGTTGTAGGAGAGAAAAACTGTTTCTCTACCTGTCTTAGGTTTGTTGGCTTGGGCCTTGTAAATTGGACTAACAAAAGACTGATTCAGAAACACAGAGAAGTTTATTAGAATGTGTATCTTATATACACATGTGAGCACTCAGTGATGAGTTAACTGGAAGGGGTGGTTAGAACTTGCACTTATATAGCATCTCAAAATCATCACATTTTTAGAAGAGTACAAGACAAAGGAAAAGGACTGTAAGTTTCTAGAGGTAACAATTTCAGGAAGGCAAATATTTGGGGAAACTAATGGTAGGTAAGGGTTAGTTTGAGCAAGATGTGTTATTCAGATTTCTTGGGTGCCATCTTTGGACTGATAGAGGTCTAGAGTTGTCTTCAGTGATTAACTTCTGCCTTCTTGATAGAGAGAAGAGGGAGGATACCTTTGAAAATTTATGTCCTGCTGCTAGGCAAATAGTGGGAGGGCAAAGAGCTTTCTTCCCTGTAGCTGCTTCTTAATAATCCTCATGACAAGGTAGCATATTTGGGGTAGCATATTCTGATATCTTTCACTGGTTTGCTTTAATGTCTAATCCTTGCTACTTACTCAAATATTTGAAGACAGTCATTAGGCTTTCCTAAGCATTCTTTCCCCAGGCTAACTCTTCCCAGTTAATGCAATCATTCCCGCCCCCCAACATGGTTGTGATCTTCTAGAAAAGCATAGTTTAGTTTGCTATATCTCCTTTAAAACTAATGCTTATAAGTGACTACAGACTTCACTATGGTCTGACGTGCTCAGAATAGTGAACAGTGTGGAATCATGCAATGCATGGATTCTAAAATCATCATACAACGGGAAAACAGCATAGACAAAATCACCCTTGAAAAAGCCTTTAACTAACTCATAATGGAGCCTTACACATAATGTTTCTATATGAAATCTTGGTACAGATATTCTTAACATTTGAGAGCTGCTATGGTTTCAATATGAGATTTGACTCCAAAAGCTTATGTGATAATATAGGAATGTTCAGAATGAAATGCTTAGATTATGAGAGTTATAACCTAATGAGTTACTCAATGAGTTACTCAATTTGGTGGATTAATGATTTAAATGGATTACTTGGTGGTAACTGTAGGCAGGTGGAAGTAGGTCACCGGGGATATGTACTTGGGGATTATATTTAGCTCCTGGCTCCTCCCTCTTTCTCTGTTTCTTGGCTGCCTTGATCTGAACAGTTTTGCTCAACCAAGCCCTTCTGTCATGACATTCTGCTCACTTTGGGCCCAGAGCAATGGAATCAGCCAACCATGGACTGAAAACTCTGATACTCTGAGTCAAAATAAACTTTTCTATCTCTAAGTTGTTCTTGTCAGGTATTTTGGTCACATCCGTGAAGATGAAAAGCTGATGAACACAAGAACTATTATGTTGGGCTAAAGAAGAAACAAAAGGAAAATCAACATGCAGACGCCTTTACTCAAAACACTCTTCCTTTAAGGTAATGATCAAATCCCACTGATGGATGAGGGGTAGTTAGAAAGTGCTCAGTGGTCCTGGTTGTCTGCAGTATTACTTCATTCTGATTAAATATGAAGCTCTGTAACTTATAGGTATGTACATTTCTGTGGCAGACAGCTGTCTTTTCTCCAATGTATGTTTTTGGTACATTTGTCAAAGCTGTATCTGTGTGGATTTGTCTCTGTGTTCCATTCTGATGACTCTCATGTTCCATTGGTCAACAAATCTGTTTTTATGTCAGTACCGTGTAGTTCTTCTTACTATAGTTCTGTAGTATAGTTTGAAGTCAGGTATTGTGATGTGTGATGCCTTCAGCACTGGTTGGTTTATTGCTTAAAATGGATTTGGCTAGTCTGGGTCTTTTATTCTTCCATATGAATTTTATGACTGTTATTTTTTTAGTTGTTAAGAATGTCATTGGTATTTTGATGGGGATTACATTGAATCTGTAGATCACTCTCAGTAATATACCCATTTAGCAAGTAGTAACTATTAATTCTGCTATTCATGAACATGGGAGTTATTTCTTCTAGGGTCTTCTTCAATTTCTTTCTTCAGTGTTCTATAATTTTTACTTCCTTGGTTAGATTTATGTCTAGGTATTTTATTTATTTATTTATCTGTTTGTTTATTTATTTCTGAGGTTATTATGAATGGGATAATTTTCTTGATTTCTTTTTCCATGAGTTCGTTATTGGTGTATAGGAAAGCTATTGACTTTTGTGTGTTGATTTTGTATCCCACTACCTTTCTGAATTTATTTATTAGCTCTATAAGTCTTCTGGTGCAACTTTTGGAATCTTCTAAGTATAGGACCGTATCATCTGTAAACAGCAATAATTTGAATTTCTCTTTCCTATTCATATCCCTTCTATTTTCTTCCTTTGCCTGATTTCTCTGTGTACAATTTCAAGTACTCTATTGAATAGGAGTGGTGAGAGTGAACATTTTTGTCTTGTTCCAGATTTTAGATAAAATGCTTCAGCTTTTTCCTACTTAATATGAAGTTGTCTTTGGGTTTGTTGTGTGCAGCCTTTATGATGTTGAGGCAAGTTCCTTCTCTCCCTAGTTCCTTCAGTGTTTTTAATCATGAACTGGTTCTGAGTTTTGCCAAGGGTTTTCTCTGTATCTGTTGAAATTGAGATGACTCTGTGATTTTTTTGTCCTTAAATCTATTTATGTGGTGGATTCAACTTATTGATTTGCATATGTTGAACCATCCTTGCATTCCTGGAATGAAACCAACTTGGTCATGATGTATAATCTTCTTAATGTATTGTGAATATGATTTGCTAATATTTGCTTAATTATTTAATAATAATTAAGGATTTTTGCATCTATGTTTATCAGGGATATTGGTCTATAGTTTTCTTTCTTGACATGTCCTTATCTTCTTTAAAAGAGTGTGGATATCAAACATAGGGCCTCACACATGTTTAGGCAAGTGCTCTATCACTGAACCTCAGCTCCACACTTGGTTCTTGTCAGGTCAAAATCTTATTCTTTACATAAACTCAGTCATACACACAATATATAAAGAGATACACAATATATCTGTGATATTAAAATTTCTTGTGGTAAGTAATGATTTCTTTTTAAGGGGTGACAATGACAAAAGCACTGAGAAACATGGTTTTCTGGAATTGCCCCTTGATTTGGACATTACACTGATGCAGTTCAAAATTGCATTAAAAATTGCATTTGTTTTTTAACAGTCATAACTGCATGCCTTCTAGGTTTAAATAAAACTCATCAAGTTTACAAAAGAAATTTGATTATTGAGTTATGATTAAACAGATAAAATGTGTTTTACTTGAATTGGTTGATTTTACATTATAATATGTGGATAAACCTTAATGACTAGCATTTGTACTTTGATTAATGATTAGAGGACATGTTTAGCAAGGCAAAGCTGGGGAGTTTGTTCAGCAAATTTAGGGTCTTCAGCTTATAAACTGCTCTGTGTATATGAACATAGAGGCAGATGAGTTCAGTTGCCTTTGATTTCTGACTTAGGAGACCATGTATTTCACCTCTGATGCTGTACAAGAAAAAAATAAATCCCATGACCTTGTTTTAGTTTCAGGAAAAGATCTCCAAGATATATTTCAACGGCATCATCACCACCACTGGAAAATTAATAAGCTCAAAGCTCATACTCCATTGAGGAGAAAAGGAAGAAGCTGCATCTATATGTTTGTTTGCAAAAGATAGAACATTTAGGTTTGCCGGTGTACTCATGATTTTTTGTGGTTATATATTTATTTCCTCCCTTACTAGTTGACACTTGACAACTGGTACCAAATTTATTTTCAGAGGAGAAGCTATACATTCAAGGCAAAATACTATTTACAACTAAAATACAAATTAGCTCAAAGATAATATGACCCAGGAAGGGTCTGGAGGAGAAGGCAGATCAAAATAAAAGCTAAATTTCTCTGTAAAAAAATGTAATGCATTTCCCCTGTCCCCTACTCTGGTGAAGGAGGAGGAAGAAAATATGACAGGATTGGGATTGGCTCTTGAAGCTACAATTTAAAGAGAAAAGGAGTAGCTGGATAAAATGGCCATGCCATTATTTTTAAATAACCTCAATATCTATCTTCCAAGACTCAGTGGTAAATTATAATCCACCCTTCATTATCTATCATTTTAGTACATTATTTTAAAATGAAAAACATTTCAAATAATTATAACAGACATTCATGTGTGCACTAAGACAGAACAGATGTTAATGTTTTGTATATTTGCTTCAGATATGTTTTTATTTTTAAAGTAAGCCCTACAAATATAGCCCAATCTCCAGCTCTACCTTTTCCACTTGTTTCTCTTCTAGAGGTAATGAATTTCCTAAGATTGCCGGATGCCATTTTCAGGTTTTCATTAGAAGAGTATATATTTATTTTATCTTCATATATATATATATATTTATATTTATATTTGTTAACAATACTATTACTTTTTGCATTTAAAATGTTTTTATAAATGCATTTGAACATTTCGTATGGTTGATGTTAAAACAACATATTTATGCTTTATTAAACTTGTTTCTTTCACCCAATATTAAGTGTTTGGGAGTTTTAGCTGTGTGAAAACACATAACCATTTTCCACTGATGTAATTTCATTGTAATAGTCATTATAGGTATAAATTTAACTTCAGTTATCCATTCCTCTGTTGAAAGAAGTTGAATGTTTCCTCTCCCCTAACCCCATTTTTGACCTCCAAACCTCCACCAGTAGAAGTAAAGTAGGAATCCCTGGCCACAAACATTTCTCTATTTCACAACACCCTTCAACATGCCATATCCATGTGGCATAAGTAATTACACCTTTTAGCTTGTGCTAAGCTTTGGATAGCTGACTCCCAAAGGTTCATGTGTTAAAAGTTTGGTTTGCAGACTATGGTGCTATTGAGAGGTGGTGGAACCTTTAGGAGGTAGAATCTAGTGGAAGGTTTCCCAGTCACCAGGGACATGCCCTTGAAGGAGATGGTGGTACACCAGTCCCTTCTAGTCTCTCTTTGCTTCCCAGTTGCCATGAGGTGACAACTTTGCTCCACTATGTGCTCCCTGCCATGATGTTCTACCTTACCACAGACCCAAAAACAACATGGCTGGTTGACCATGAGTGAAGTATCCAAAAATGTAGGCCAAAATAATCCTTTTCTCTCACTAAGATAATTATCTCAGGGATTTGTTATAGTCATGGGAAGCTAACAACATGCCCTGTTTGTGTCAAGCACCATTGTAACCCCAAAGCCCTAGGTCCTTCCCTAACTTCATACAGTAACTGGGTATCTTGCCTATATCTGCCCATACCCTGAATTCCTTCCCTTTGGAACCTATGGCCTTTTTCTTGAGACTTCAAGACTATTTAACCATTTTATGGAATTTTTTTGGGTTCCCCTCTGAAGGCAATGACTCTCTTGAATGTTTTCATGTGGTGGTGGTTTTCCTCAAATTGAATGTTGGATGGTTGGTCTCCTTATTGTTGCAGTTTACAGGCTGTTCACTACACCACCCTTCTTCAATAACAGATCTATCTTTATTTTTTATTTATTTATTTATTTATTTATTTATTTATTTATTTTTCATTTACTTATTGATTCATTGAACACAAATGGAGTACAGCTATTGTTTCACTGGTTGTACACAAAGTAGAGTCACACCATCTGTGCTTTCATGCATGTACACAGGGCAATGGTATCTGTCACACACTCTGTTATTATTTTTACCCCCCACCCCGCCCCCACCCCTCCCTTCCCTCTATGCTAGCTATCCTTCCTCCATTCTTGCCACCCTCCCCCCCCCCCCCGCATTATGCATCATCATTCATTTATCAGAGAGACCATTCGGCCTTTGGATCTTTGGGATTGGCTGATCTCACTTAGCATAACAGTCTCCAACATTATCCATTTACCTACAAATGCCATAATTTTATTCTTCTTTATGGCTGAGTAATATTCCATTGTGTATATATACCACAGTTTCTTTATCCATTAATCTACTGAAGGACATCTAGGTTGATTCCATAATCTAGCTATTGTGAATTGAGCAGCTATGAACATTGATGTGGCTGCATCACTGTAGTAATCTGATTTTAAGTCCTTTGGGTATAGGCCAAGGAGTGGGATAGCGGGGTCAAATGGTGGATCCATTCCAAGTTTTCTAAGGAACCTCCACACTGCTTTCCAGAGTGGCTGCACCAACTTGCACTCACACCAGTAATGTATGAGTGTACCCTTTTCCCCACATCCTCGCCAACACCTGTTGTTGCCTGTGTTCTTAATAAAAGACATTCTAATTGGGGTAAGATGAAATCTTAAGGTGGTTTTGATTTGCATTTCTCTTATAACGAGTGATGTTGAACATTTTTTCATAAATCTGTTGATTGCTTGTAGATCTTCCTCTGTAAAGTGCCTGTTCATTTCCTTGGCCCATTTATTGATTGGGTTATTGGTGTTCTTGGTGTAAAGATTTTGAGTACTTGGTAGATTCTGGAGATTAGTGCTCTACCTCAAGTGTGTGTGGCAAAGATTTTCTCCCACTCTGAAGGCTCTCTCTTCACATTACTGATTGTTTCCTTTGCTGAGAAAAAGCTTTTTAGTTTGACTCTATCCCAATCATTGATTTGTGCTTTTATTTCTTGCGCTTTGGGAGTCATGTTAAGGAAATCTGGTCCTAGGCCAACATGATGAAGATTTGGACCTATTTTCTCTTCTATTAGGTGCAGAGTCTCTGGTCTGATTTCTAGGTCCTTGATCCACTTTGAGTTGAGTTTTGTACAGGGTGAGAGATATGGGTTTAGTTTCATTTTG
>JAJEJO010050405.1:2161887-2184985 GCA_020662805.1 Glaucomys volans | reverse complement strand
ACTTCTTTCTTTAGTGTTCTGTAGTTCTCAGTGTAGAGGTCTTTCACATCTTTTTTTAGATTGATTCCCAAGTATTTTATTTTTTTTGAGGTTAATGTGAATGGGGTAGTTTTCCTAATTTCTCTCTCAGAGGATGCATCACTTACGAATAAAAATGCATTAGATTTGTGAGCATTAATTTTATATCCTACTACTTTACTGAATTCATTAATGAGTTCCAGAAGTTTTCTGGTGGAATTCTTAGGATCTTCTAAATAGAGAATCATGTCATCTGCAAATAGGGATAGTTTGATCTCTTCTTTACCTATTCGTATTCCTCTAATTTCTTTGGTCTGTCTAATTGCTCTGGCTAGAGTTTCAAGAACAATGTTGAATAGTAGTGGCGAAAGAGGGCATCCCTGCCTTGTTCCAGTTCTCAGGGGGAATGCTTTCAATTTTTCTCCATTTAGAATGATGTTAGCTGTAGGCTTAGCATAGATAGCCTTTACAATATTAAGGAATGTACCCACTATCCCTATTTTTTCTAGTGTTTTGAGCATGAATGGGTGCTGTATTTTATCAAATGCTTTCTCTGCATCTATTGAAATAATCATGTGGTTCTTGACTTTAAGTCTGTTGATGTGGTGAATTACGTTTATTGATTTCCGGATGTTGAATCAACCTTGCATCCCCGGGATGAAACCCACTTGATCATGGTGCACTATCTTTTTAATATGCTTTTGTATGCGGTTCGCTAAAATTTTGTTAAGAATTTTTGCATCTATGTTCAGTAGAGATATGGGTCTGAAATTCTCTTTCTTTGATGTGTCCTTCTCTGGTTTTGGTATCAGGGTGATATTAGCTTCATAGAATGAGTTTGGAAGGGTTCCCTCCTCCTCTATTTCGTGAAATACTTTGAGGAGTATTGGAATGAGCTCTTCTTTGAAGGTCTTGTAGAACTCGGCTGTGAATCCATCTCGTCCTGAACTTTTCTTGGTTGGTAGGCTTTTGATGACTTCCTCTATTTCATTGCTTGAAATTGATCTATTTAAGTTGTGTATGTCCTCCAGATTCAGTTTGGGTGGCTCATATGCCTCTAGGAACCTGTTGATGTCTTCCATGTTTTCTATTTTGTTGGAGTATAAATTTTCAAAGTAGCTTCTTATTATGTTTTGTATTTCAATTGTGTCTGTTGTAATATTTCCATTCCCATCACGAATTTTAGTAATTCGGAGTTTCTCTCTCCTTCTTTTCGTTAGCGTGGCTAAGGGTTTATCAATTTTGTTTATTTTTTCAAAGAACCAACTTTTTGTTTTGTCAATTTTTTTAATTGTTTCTTTTGTTTCAATTTCGTTGATTTCAGCTCTGATTTTGATTATTTTCTGTCTTCTACTACTTTTGGTGATGATCTGTTCCTCTTTTTCTGGGCTTTGAGCTGTAATGTGAGGTCATTGATTTGTTGACTTTTCATTCTTTTATTAAAAGCACTCCCTGCAATGAACTTTCCTCTTAGCACTGCTTTCATAGTATCCCAGAGATTTCGATATGTTGTATCTTTGTTCTCATTGACCTCTAAGAATCTTTTAATTTCTCCCCTAATCTCTTCTGTTAACCATGTATCATTCAATAGCATATTATTTAATCTCCAGGTCTTGGAGTAGTTTCTGTTTCTAACTTTATCATTGATATCTAATTTCATTCCATTATGATCTGATAGTATACAAGGTAGTATCTCTATGTTTTTGTATTTGCTAAGAGGAGCTTTGTGGCATAACATATGGTCTATTTTAGAGAAGGACCCATGAGCTGCTGAGAAGAAAGTGTATTCACTTTTTGATGGTTGGAATATTCTATATATGTCTGTTAAGTCCAAATTAGCGATTGTGTCATTGAGTCCTATGGTTTCTTTGTTCAATTTTTGCTTGGAGGATCTGTCCAACGGTGAGAGAGGAGTGTTAAAGTCTCCAAGTATTATTGTGTTTTGGTCTATTTGATTCCTGAAATTGAGAAGGATCTGATTGATATACATGGATGCACCATTGTTTGGTGCATAAATATTTATGATTGTTATGTCTTGCTGATTTATGCTTCCTTTAAGCAGTATGTAATGTCCTTCTTTATCCCTTCTGACTAACTTTGGCTTGAAGTCTGCTTTATCTGAAATGAGAATGGAAACCCCAGCATTTTTACTGGGGTTTCCATTCTCATGCATGGTATGTTTTTTTCCCAACCTTTCACCTTTAGTCTGTGGGCATGTTTTTCTATGAGATGAGTCTCTTGAAGGCAGCATATTGTTGGGTCTTTCTTTTTAATCCAGTCTGCCAGTCTATGTCTTTTGATTGATGAGTTTAGGCCATTTACATTCAGGGTTATTATTGAGATATGACTTGTATTCCCCATCATTTTAGCTTTTTTGGGGTTTTTAGCTTATCTTTGTTTCTCCTTTGATTGACTCTTTCTTTAGGGTAGTTCCTCCCCATGGTGACCGAGATTGTTATTTTTCATTTCTTCCTCTTCGAATATTTTGTTGAGAATGTTCTGTAGGGCAGGCTTTCTCTTTGTGAATTCTTTAAGCTTTTGTTTATCATGGAAGGATTTTATTTCGTCATCAAATCTGAAGATAAGTTTTGCTGGGTATAAGATTCTTGGTTGGCATCCGATTTCTTTCAGAGCTTGAAATATGTTGTTCCAGGCCCTTCTTGCTTTTAGGGTCTGGGCTGAGAAATCTGCTGATATCCGTATTGGTTTCCCCCTGTAGGTAATCTGCTGCTTTTCTCTCACAGCCTTTAAAATTCTATCTTTGTTTTGTATGTTAGGTATTTTCATTATAATGTGCCTTGGTGTGGATCTGTTGAAATTCTGTGCGTTTGGTGTCCTGTAGGCCTCTTGTAATTGATTTTCCATCTCATTCATCATATTTGGGAAATTTTCTGATATGATTTCATTGAACAGATTGTTCATACCCTTGGTTTGTATCTCTATGCCTTCCTCAATCCCAATAACTCTTAAATTTGGTCTTTTCATGATGTCCCATATTTCTTGGAGGTTTCGTTCATGATTCCTATCCATCTTCTCTGTTTGTTCGACTTTGTTTTCAAGATTAAATATTTTGTCTTCATTGTCTGAGGTTCTGTCTTCCAAGTGATCTATTCTGTTAATTATGCTTTCTATTGAGTTTTTAACTTGGTTGATTGTTTCCTTCATTTCCTTGTTTCCTTCAAGGATTTCTGTTTGTTTTTTTCTCAGAACTTCTATCTCTTTATTGAAATGATTTTTTGCTTCCTGAAATTGCTCTATTAGCTGATTATTCATAGCCTGAATCTGCTCTCTCGTCACCTCATTCTCTTCTCGGATCATTTTAATTATGAACATTCTGAACTCCATTTCTGTCATTCCTTCTACCGTGCTGTCTTTGGGATCTCTTGATATATCATCTAGGTTTGTTTGGGACACTTTCTTCCCGGGTTTTCTCATGCTGTTCATGTATCTTCCCCTCTAGTAGTGCAAATCAGAGGGATTGCAATTTCCCTCTAAAGACTTAGGGCATCCCTGCAGATTTCCAGTAACTCACCAGGTGTTTGAGAGGTGCTTGATCAAATGATGACCCAAGATAGCTGCTGTCTCACAACCTCCAGGTTGGGAATGATCAATGCTTCTGGGAAGAGGCAACCAGGAGATGCAGCACCGTGGCCCTGGAGCCGCAGTGCCGTGTCCCCACGGGAAGGGCTGAGCTTAGGTCCGAGGGCTCAGACAGCTCAAGATGGAGTCTCTCCGCCAGGGAAGCTGTGGAATGGCGCCTACCGGGCCCACATCCCCGCTGGAGCCGGCAAGCAGCTCCGCTCCCGGCTAAATCTCACCTGGAGCCGCAGCGCCGTGTCCCCGTGGGCCAGATCTATCTTTAAATCTCATGTCACCATACTCTATCCGCAACTTCTGTGAGAGGCACTCCAACATCTGGGTTATCCTCCATCTCACAAAGAGAGACATTACTGAACTGTAGATTCTGATTCAGATCATGAACCCCATTTCCTCCCATAATTTTACTCAGTTCTATAACGTTTTCATGATCTCAGTGTTCAACTTTCAGTTCTCAGACTATCTCCTCTTATTCTTCCAGTTCACTCTCTCCAGTCCCCAAACACAATTTTAAACCCCATTTATTCACTCAAATCCATTGTTTATATGACTTTTTCACTATCCAACATTCCATTCATGTTCATTGTTTACTCTTTAACCAGCTTAAATTTTGTGATCATAATCACTCTTTTGTATACATGGCTAACTCCTTTTCCTTTCTCAATCTTCATCATACTCATGATAAAAGTCTCAAAGCTGGCTAATTACTATGCATTGCTTTCTGCATGTCTGCACCCATCCTCCTAAAGGAAGGCAGGAAAATGGTATGAATTATTGTAACATTTACTGGTCTTATGGTCTCATGTTAAATTCATGAGCATGAATTGTAATGGAACTGTAATGCCTCCCAGCATTGATATTGTATATAATCCCATATTCTGTTTTGTGGGGAGCCATCCATGGCTTGTATGAGAATCAAACTTGGTTGAACTATTAGCCAGGAGGATCTGGCCTTAGGAACTCACAAAAATTGTTCAAGAATGCCTGAGTCACATGGTTTTCCTGTGTTGGTTCACCACTGAGGTTCAAATACAAGTACTGGATGTGGGAGTGACCTGCTAGAGCCAAATGGCTTGCTTACCTCCACCCTTCATTCTGTTTTTCTGGAAGATGATCCTACTAGTCACCTTTGATGTGTACCACTACAAATAAAGCAAGCACCAGCTCCTTCCTTCGTTAGTGCCAGACCCCCTAAATGACTCAATTGGTCATGCCCCTGCTCTTAAGATAATTCTGTCTTCTATCATTATTTCTGATAAATAAATTTCATAGCTTTTATTTTGCAGCCAACCCATCCCTCCTACTGGAACCTTCTCCCTCACCCATGCAGAAGTGGTGAGACTATTTTCTCTCTTTAACTCTTCCAAATAATGATTTTGTGTTTTTTTGTTTTTTTTTTTTTTTGCTACTAGGGATTAAACTTAGAGGCACTTAATCTTTAAACCACAGCCCCAGCCCATATTTTGTATTTTATTTAGAGACAAGGTCTCACTAAGTTGCTTATGGCCTTGCTAAGTTGTTGACATTGGCTTTGAACTTGTGATCCCCCTGCTTTAGCCTCCTGAGACACTGGGATTACAGGCATTGGCCACTGTGCTCAGCTCTTCCTCAGATCTATATACCTCCTTAGTCCACTTTCATAGTTCATGACCTCACTTACTATTTTGTGGAAATATCAGGAATGATTAAAAGTGGACTTCCACAGCTCCCACTTTCACATATACCTGGCTGTGCCTCCCTAGTACTCTGCTCCTCTTACCTACTCAAGGTCATTTCTTTCACAGTCTCCACCACCTTCCTGCATCATTCCCCCCTCTAGAATGCATTTCATCTTCCTTAACATAAAGCATGCTTTTTCTTCCATCTTGAAAAATCAAAACATCTCCCCTATAGCCTTCATTCTCTGTTCAATTCAAATCAGACTCCTCAAAATGTTTTCCTGTACTAAGGTTTCCAATTTCTCTTTCCCTAACCTCTCTTAAAACCACTTCTGAGCTGGGCATAGTGGTGCACCCCTGTAATCCCAGCAGTTTGGGAAGCTGAGGCAGGAGGATCATGAGTTCAAAGGTAGCTTCAGCAACTTAGTGAGGCCCTAAGCAACTTAGTGAGACCTGTCTCTATATAAAATATAAAAAGGGCTGGGGCTGGGGATGTGTTTCAGTGGTTACGTGCCCCTGGTTCAATCTCCCTGGTACAAACAAACAAACAAACAAACAAACAAAAAATACTTCAGTAAAGCTTTTGCCCCTATGACATCTCCAAATTGAAATTTTTTAAAACATATAACCAACATTAAATTTTTTATTGCCTACAAATGAAAAAGTTTTAAAAATATTGCTTAGTCACACAGAATGGGAAAAAAAAAACTATTAACTAAACATGAGGAATGAAACACAGTAACTAACCATGAGCAAACTTTTTCCAATTGATTGGCTTATTCGTTTGCTCATTTACTTACTTTTTCACCCATTATTTTATTAGTTTACTCCACATTCTGCATTTGTCTCTGCCTTTTTTCTCATTCTTTGCCCTCTTCTCTTATCATTTTGAGGGTGTTATATGGGGCTCCCGGCTTTCCTCAGGAAACCACAGCATACAGATAATTTATGGAACATTTTTACCCTCCCTGCAAATCCTGAAACTACATATTTCACTATTCTACCTTATTTCTCTTATTTTTTTCATATCCTTCTATACAGTGAGCCATCCACCTTATTGTTTGTTCTTTCTGCTTTTACTTAAAATATGGACATTATTCATTATAATTATGGGCCAACCATATTATTAATTGTATCCCTTAGTGATATTGCCATACATGCATACACTGTGCTTTGATCTTGTCCCTCCATCCTTCTTCTACCCTTGGGTCCCTACCTGCTGGCACCCTTTCCATTCCCTAGTAATCTCTTTTCTACTTTAAGGTTGTCTTCCCCCACCCCCTCATAAGAGAGAGAACAAGTGACACTTATTTTTCTTTCAGAGTCTGGCTTAATATACTTAAGACACTATCCCCCAGTTCCATCTATTTTGCAGCAAATAACAGTTTCATTCTTTGTGTATATGTACAAATTTCTTTATCCACTCATGTGTTGATGGGCACCTACACTGATTCTATATCTTAACTACTGTGAATATTGCCATAACAAACAGTATTGCTGAGGGTGGTCTTGAACTTGCAATCCCTTCTGCCTTAGCCTCCTGAGTTGCTGGGATTACCTGCACCACCCCACCAGGGTCTATTTTTAGTGTTTTGAGAAGCTTCCCTACTCTTTTCCCTACTTTTCCATCAACAGTGTTATAGGGTTCCTTTTTCACATCCTTGCCAATATTTTTGTTGTTGTTATTATTATTATTGATAATAGACATTCTGAGGTGAGTTGGTATCTCATTTAATTTTGATTTGCATTTCCCTGATGGCTAATGATACTGAACATTTTTCATACATTTTTTGGTACTTTGTATTTCTTCTTTTGAGAAATGTCTATTCAGATCATTTTAAATTGGGATTGCTTTTTTGTGTGTGATTTTAGAGTTCTTTATGTAATGTGGACGTTAACCCTCTTCCAAGTGAATAGCTGACAGCTATTTTCTCTCACTGAGTAGGTTGTCTCTTCACTCTGTTGATTGTTTCCTTTGCTGTGCAGAACGTTTTTAGTTTGATGCAATCCTATTTGTAAATTTTGATTCTGTTTCTTGTGCTTTTGGAGACCTATCCAGAAAATCATATCAGCCTGTGCTAGTATCTTGAAGTATTTCTCCTGTGTTTCCATCTAGTCATTTCAGAGTTTCAGGTCTTACTCGAAGGCCTTTGAACAATTTTGATTTGATTTTTGTGTAGGATGAAAAATAGGGGTCAAGTTTCAATTTTATCCAGTTTTCTGACTGAGCACCATTTATTGAAGAGGCTGTTCTTGTCTACAATGTATATTTTCATCACTTTTTTTGAGACTCACCTGGTTGTAGATGCATGGATTTATTTTGGGGCTCTCTCTTCTCTTCCAGTGGTCTATGTCTGTTTTTTTGCTAACATCATGTTCTTTTTATTAATATGACTGTGTAGTATATCCTGAAGTCAGGCATTGTGATGCCTCCAGCTTTGTTTATCTTGTTCAAGATGTCTTGGCTATTTGGAGTCTTTTGTGATTCCATGGGAATTTTAGAATTTATTTTCTAGCTCTTTGAAGAATGTCATTGATATTTGATGTGGATTGCCAAATGTTTTTTTCTGTATCTATTGAGATGATTATGGAATTTTTAACCTTTTTTTCTATTTATATGATGTATTACCTTTATTAATTTACATATGTTGAATCATTCTTGTGTAATTGGAATGAAAACGAATTGATTATCACATATGAACTTCTTATATATGCTGTCAAATTCAGTTTGCTTAGTATTTTGTTGAGGATTTTTACATCTATGGTCACTAGTTTTATTTTTTTGTTGTGTTCCTGCTATGTTGAATAACAGGCAGTGCTGGCTTTGTAGAATGAGTTTGAAAAGGCCCCCTTCCTTGTAATGCTATAGAAGAATTTGAGAAGCATTGGTTTTAGTTTTTCTTTAAATGTCTGGCAAAATTCATCAGTTAAGCCATCTGGTCCTGGAATTTTATTTGTTGAGAGACATTTTATTACTGATTCCATCCCATGACTTGTGATTGCTTTTTCAGGGTTTTTATATTCTCTTGGGTTCATTTGTAATAGGTCATATATGTCCAGAAAATTTTCCATTTCTTCTAGATTTTCAAACTTGTTAGTATATAGGTTTTCAAAATAGTCCTTAATACCCTTTGAATTTTTGTGATATCAGTTTTAATGTCTCTGTTTCCATCTCTTGTTATGTATTTGTGTCTTCTCTCTCCTTTTGGGGGGTTTAGTCTAGCTAAAGGTTCATCAGTTTCATTTATCTTTCTAAGGAACCAACTGTTTGATTTGCCTTATTGTTCTGTTAATTTCTGCTCTGATCTTTATTATTTCCTTTCCTCAATTAATTTTGGGTTTGGTATGTTCTTGCCTTTCTAAGAATTTGAGGTGCATCATTAGGTTGTTTATTTTGAAAGTTTTTTTTTTTTTCCCCATGCTGGGGATGGAACCCTGGGTCCGGGAGTATGCTATGCAAGCTCCTTATGACAACCACATCCCCAGTCTAAGTTGTTTATTTTGAACTAATCAATCTTTCTCTCCCTTCTCTCTCTCTCTCTCTCTCTCTTTCTTCTTCTTCTTTTTTTAAATGTAAGTACTCATTGCTATAAACTTCCTTCTTATTGCTTTTGCTGTGTCCCACAGGTGTTGGTATTTGTGCTTCCATTTTTATTTGTTTAAAAGAATTTTTAAATTTCCTTTCTGACTTCCCCAATGACTCACTGTTTGTTCAAGAATGAGTTGCTCATTTTCCATTTCTTTGTATAATTTCTAAAGTTTTTCTTGCTGTTAATTTCTTCTTTCATTCCATTGTGATCAGAAAGATACAGGATGTGATTTCAATTCTTTTGAAAGTTTTAGACTTGTTGATGAAAAGATTTTCTAATGACAAGAATGTGTATTCTCCTGATGTTAGAGATGGCATTTTGTGTAAGTGTCTGCATAGAACATTTGGTAGTATAGTTTAACTCTGATATTTATTTTTGTTATTGTTTTTTGTTTGGTCCAGGTACTGTATCCATTGGTGAAGGTAGGTATTAAAATTCCCCACTATTATTGTATTGGAGTCCATCTTTGCCTTCAGGTCCAGCAGTGTTTGTTTTGCAAAATTGAGTGCTATGTTCTTAGGTGCATATGCATTTATAATCATTATATCTTCTTGTTGAAGAGTCCTTGATATATTTCTTGATCAATACATAGTGATCTTGTCTCTTTTGACTGTTTCTATCTTTAAAGTCTATTTTGTCAGATATAAGTATAGCTATTCTTCCTTTTTAACGATTCCATTTGCTTGGGGTGTCATTTTTTCCGTCTTTTCACTTTCAGCCTGTGTGTGTCCTTACCGGTGGTGAGGTGAAATTCTTGTAGGCGGCATATTGTTGGGTCTTGTTTTTAATCTACTCAGACAGTCTGTATCTTCAGATAATTAAAACCATTTACATTCAGAGTTATTAATGGAAGGTATGGACTTGTTTCTGTCATTTTGTGTATTATTTTCTTTTGCATTTTGAATAGTTTGGGTTCATTTCTTCTTCTTTTATCTTCATTATTTGATGTTGTATGGATTAATGTTTGATTCTTTTCCATTTTTTATTTGTGTATCTACTCTTGTAATAGAATTTATACTTTCATATGCTATCATGATGGTAGTTATCTTCCTTCCACTTCTGGATGTAAGAATCCCTTAAGCATCTTTTGTAAGACCAGTCAGCTGGTTCCTTAGTTTTTGCTTATCTTTGAAGGTCTTTATTTTTTTATGATTCTGGGGGGTAGTCTTTTGGAGTATAGTAATTTTCGTTGGCAGTTATTTTTCCAGGTCTTGCAATAAATACATCATTTAGCATCCTCCAGGACTGTAGGGTTTCATTAGAGAAATATACTGTTAATCTGGGATTGCTATTGAATATAATTTGGCACTTTTTTCTTGCATATTTTTAAATTATTTCTCTGTCTTGTACTTTTGACAGTTTCAACATAGTATGTTCAGTGGAGGATCTTTTCAGGTCATGTCTGTTTGGGGTTCTCTAGGCCTCTTGTACCTTGGTGACTGTGTCATTCCCCAAACTAGGTAAGTGTTCTGCTGTTGAATAGGTTTTCTATACCATTAACATTTATTTCTTCCCTTCAGTTTTGCCAACAATATGAACATTTGATGTTTTAATGGTGCCCCAAATACCTTGTTTGGTCTCTTCATTCTTTCTTATTTTTTAAAATTTCTATCTGGATTGAACATTTTGAAAATCTTGTCTTCAAATTTCAATATTCTTTCTGCCATTTAATCTAATCTGTTATTGAGACTTTCAACTGGATTTTTAAATCTGATTTATTACGCTCTTTATTTCCAAGATTTCTGATTGGTTCTTTTTTGCATCTGAGGTTTTTTGCTGAAGTTCTCTGCATTGTCTTCCTAATTCCATTCAACTATTCATTCTTTTGAAACTCATGGAGCTTTTCAAAAATCATTCTTTTGAATTTTTTTTATCAGGGATTTCATCCATTTTTTGAATTTGTCACTAGAGAGTTATGATCTTTAGGAGATATCATATTAACTTACTTTGTTCATATTTCTTATGTTCCTATGTAAAGATTTGTGCACCTGATGAAATGAATATCCCTCTTGATTTTATGGAATGGGCATCTTAGTAAGTGGCTTTCTAGCAAAGATGTTTCTTGGGGCATTAGTTTGTTATGCAATGTTGATTTTATTTCTAACTGCTGCTTCTTTGGCTGTGATTAGCCAGTTTGGGTATAGCACATACCATATCAGAGTTGGAAAACCCCATGTCTCCTTGAATTCTGCAAGAGTGGGGCACTCTGTTCTTCAGGAAGGTGCAATATAGATAGAGAGTGTATGAGGTGCATCCTATGCAGTTACTCCTATAATGGGAGTAGTCTCCCTGGGTGTGTGTGTGGGGGGGCTTTGTTAGGCACCCTTGATATTAGCTCATTATTAGAATGAGTCTCTAGTATTGACTGCTCCAGTAGTGGTAAGGGACTTGAAGCCCTCATTTTCTGAACAGATACCAGTGCAAGTTCAGGTGCTTCACAGAGAAAAGATTAGGTGGGAATCAGCACCCTCTCTGTGGCACTAATGTCCAGTCTTGTAAGTGGTGTGTGATCAAAGTGCAGGGACAAATAATGCCAGGGACCCACATAAGCATGTTGGAAGCAAATATTGTGTTATTCCTCTCTATGGTCACTGGGGGCGTGCCCACCCAGGAAGAGGACTTCAGACCCCCACCCCCATACTTAGCTTTACACACCTGGGGACTAAACAATGGTCAAGGGCTTTTCTCCCCCAATTCTTTCAGTTGTAGTACCTGCCAGGAATCAATCAGGAATGGGTCATCGATGGACCCAGGAAGAATTCCTCTTAGCTAGGATGTTCATAGGAGAGAGAGCAAAGGTGGAATGTGAATGGTGCTGGGCAGAGTTTCTCTCTAGAACTTGTTAGACTGTGCACTTTTTGGACAAGGTTATAGCCAGAAGTATAGCAGCATTGTTTGAAAGTACCTCAGTATGTGTTTGTGGTTGGGGAGTAGTGGAAACAGAATTCTTTCTTGATCTTGTTAGTAACAGGTGTCTGCCTACAGCCCTATGAGAAGCATAGTAAGAACCACTTGGACAATTGCCATCAATCCTGGCATGTACAGGAAACCATGTGTAACTGGTCATGTCCCTGGTTTTAAAGAGCAAGCTCCTGGATCTCCTGGTTTTGTGGACAGCACCTTTCTCTTCCCTTAGTGTTATTATATCCTTTCTCCAATGTGTCGGGCTCTCAGTGGTATTGTGTCAGTCACTCTATTGAGCTAAGTCTGGCCTGGGAAGCAGGCACAAACAGTCTGTGCAGTGGAATATCTGTGTTGTTCAAGAGATGGGAATATGCATGGATTTATGACAGCTAAACTGATCCAGATTCAGAGAATAGGTCACTTCCCAAGAAGGCTCCTGACTATAGCATCCTGGAGGTTTGCTAGAGATGGAGGGAAATCCTTTTCCAGTTTCCAGACTACTACGTGGACTTCAGACTTCTTGTCTATTAGGCTGTAAGTCTGTAAGAGCCACAAACTTTTACAGCAGCTAAAATTGTTCGTATCTGTCCTAATAGAGTTTGCTGAAACTCTTACCATTACTGCCGGGGAGGGGAGACTCCGTGTCTCCTGACTGTGGATGTCAGGTGCTGGGATATGATTTTTGTACTTTGTTGCTGGGCCAGATCTCTCATTTTAAAAGGTTTTCATTTCTCTACTATTGAATTTCAGAGTTCTCTCATGGTCACGCACTTCTTTATAGGTGCCTAGACACCCATTGCTTGTTTCTTTGTGGAGGAGCAAATGAGTGGTGTGGACATCTATTCAGTCTTCTTTCCCACAGAGAGATCCTTCAAAGGGTCCTTCATCACCATGTGAATACACAAGTTAACTAACTTACTTTACATTTAGTCTAAGTAATTTAACAACATCATGATTGTCAATTTTTTATTGTATTTTTGCTTCATTCCCCCCTGGGTCCAATTTATATCACATTATTTCCTAACGGATGGTGCGCCATCCTCTAAAACAGATTTGAGAATCATCACTGAAAATTGCATTCTGTTGTGCTAGTTATAGAGTGCTCATTTCAACTAATTAACTTCAGAATGAGAACAAATATTGCTATAGTTTGGATCTGGAATGTCTCCCAAAGGTTCATGTGGTAAAGGCCTTGGTTCTTAGTGAGGTGCTATTGGGAGGTGGTGGAACCTTGAAGAGATGGAGCCAAGTGGGAGATCACTGGGGAAGCAGGTGTGCCCTTGAAGGAGATTGTGGGGCCCTGGCCTCTTCCTATTTTTCTTTATTGCCTTCTAGCCATGTGATGAATAGTTTACCCTGCCTTGTGTTCCTGCTATGATGTGCTTCTTCACTACAGACCCAAAGCAACAAGGTGAACCAGTCATGGACTGAAAACTCCAAAACTGTGAGCCAAAACAAATCTTTTCTTTTGATTGCTCTCAGGTGTTTGTTATCATGATGGAAAGTTGACTAAAACAAATATTTTCTACTGGGAATTCCATCAATTTGGAAAAAAAAAAAAGAACGAGTTTTCTGGGAAGGAGCCATTAAAATTTTCTCTTTCTATGAAAACATTGTGTCAGCATGACTTTCTGGGCTAGTTCCATGTGAAGCCAAAGAACTGATGCTTGGAGTTGTAGATACACAAACATTTTTGAATTCTTTATGGAACAACTCTTTGTGTGCCTCAAACAATCATTATCATCAAACAGTTATTGAGTGCCTTGGATATCTAAAGAATTTTGATATAGTATATCTGATGTTTAAAAGGAAACACTTTTTTTGTTATGCATTATGATGTATAACTAAAATGCATATTACTGAAAATAGAGTTTTATTAACCATGCTTTTATGTCATAGACCTTTATGTTGTAGACTTTTGCTCTGTGACTTATGTGTTTCTCTAGAGATCTGTGATTTGAGAGACTCTGGCCAAGATGGGCTGTGCTTACACTTCTAGAATAGCTAAGTTTTCTCCTTTGTTTTCTATGGAGTCTCTGCAAGTCTTCAGATGTCTAGCACTTGGCACCTGTGAAGCTAGAAGGAGACAGAAGATAAACATATTTTGTGAAATGTGGTGTTAAGGGTTGGTCAGCACTGCGCTGTGGCCTTAGGGATTGAAATCCAGTCTTTTCTTGGTGATCATTTTGCTCCATATGCAGAGGCATTTGTGGATAGCAGTTCCAGATGGCAAATTAAGGATGTTACCATGGGCAGAGCTCTATGGGAGAGGAGATTGGTAAACAGAGAATAGACCTAAGTGACTGACCAATGACCACAGAGCAGGACAGGGTCTTGGTGAGGAGGCCAGCAGGAGACTCACATGTGCCCAACTCTGGGTTCACTCTAAGTGCTCACAAGCTTCAGTCAATGGTTGGCTCACGGCCAATTAGCATCACTTCATACTATTTCCACCAGGCCTGGGCTGAGGAGAACAATGGAGCTGTATTTTGGATGCTTTATCCATGAATGATCAGGGCAACATTCATGCATAATAGATATCTGTGAAATCTCTTTTAGTCTTATTTAAAAAACAAGAAAATGCTTGTTCCATGTTAGCTTTCTATTTAATATTCTATAAGCTACTAATTAACTAGTTATCCATAAAATGCCATTTGTCTTTCAGAAATGTACTCTTTATTTATGTTCATATATAAATGTACATATGCATGTATATGTAGGTATATAGCACATATAAACATATGTAGTATGTTTGTGCTTTTTTTATCCTGTTTATAAAATGTTGCCCCAAGAGGTCAGTGTTTATGACTGGAAAGTGGGATTGAATAGTCCAATAAATTCTTTATTGCAAGATACAAGATATAGAAGTGTGAAAGGAACAAAGCACCAATTTCCTGGGTAGAATCATAATTTCATTGCTTGAGAGTATTTGTACATAATAGAGGAACAATCAAAACATTAGCTATTAACTGTGAATACCATTTTAGGGTCATTTAAAGCTAAACAATGCAGGTCAACTAAAGAAAACTTCCTAAATATTCTCATATGAATGGGGAAGATTTCTATCCTGTTTCTTCTTAGGCAGAAAATTCAAAGGGGAAGTTTTGCACTTCAAATGTTTGTCTGTCATTCAACCAAATACTCCGAATGTTTATTATGGGCAAAACCATGTATCATACCAGGCGCTACTTGCTAAAACTTTTCCCTTGGATCAAAATATAAGGAAGAAATAATGAGTACGAGAAATAAGATATGCATTAAAATTAGGGCAAATCATTTCCAAGTGAAAATTATTATAGTACCAGAAAAGTACATTTAATTGATAAGAACATCATACCGAAATGTAAATAATATAAGAAACATAACTCAATTATTAAGAGCTTCCCAAATCATCCAGGTTTAAATTCTGAATCTGCCATTGACTTGGTGTGTGGTGTTGGACAAGTCACCTATTCTCTCTGGACTTTTATTTGCATATCTGTAAGATGGCTATAGTAATAAGATCTATCTCATAGGGTTATTCAAAGGACAACTGAGTAAGTTAATGTTTGAAAAGTACTTGGCTGAATAATAGGGTTACAATAGCATTTAATAGATACTCCATACTCCTCCTCCTGTTGTTATTATGATGCTTACACCATTTAATCATGAAAAGTGAATCTTAAATGAAATTTGGCAAGAGAAGGGAAAACAGTTTAAAAGAATGAGATAGAGACAGTAAGAACGTAGTTTCCACCTGAGAAAAGACCCAGAAGCAAATGCTCAGTCTTGGAGGCATCAGAATGTAGCATTTTCCCCTCCATTTCTTCCTCATGTCCATCCTTTCTAAACCTCTCCCAAGAGACTTAGAGAATCCCTTGGTCCTCTCTGCTAGAAGGATCCAGTCAGCAGGAAATTGCTATTGGACCAGAACATGAGAGCCTCATCCAAATTGTTCCGTCCATGGCAAAGGAAACTCATTCCTTAAGAGGAGAGAATTTAGCCCTATGATTCTATTAGAGAAACACATCTTTTACAGAAACTCAAATTCCAAGGTCTTAATTGTTACATTTTAAATTCAATAAAATGATATTTTAAATTTTTTCTTTTAGACAATAACATCAACTTTTTTCTACAATAGGATGACCAACTGAAATCTATGCTTTACATTATCACACTTTTTTGTTTTTTATCATGAGAGGTTGTGTATTTATACATGCAGAATTTCCTGGTACTCTTGCTGAATTTAGTATTTCTGTGGGAAATTTTTATGTTTCAATGTGTTCCAGTTTTTTGGTCAACGCTCAAGTACCTACCCCAGTGGGAGGAAAGAATAAAGAGGTTTGGAACATGAAGTAGGACTTTTGGGGTTCTGATTTCACTTGGAAAATCTGTGTGACCAAAGGCAAGAGTCCTGCCATTGAAATGTTAGAGTGTTCACTGAATATAATTGTGAGTTTGAAGAACACAAACCATTGCCTATTACTGTAATGCTCTGATATTCAGTGTTGTCTCACATACATCATATCTATTATAAAATACACATTATTTGTACTAGAGATGAATAAATGTATTACTGAGGTGGTGTTTTTGGCAATTACAATAAAAATTCAGTGAGTGACTTCTGTGGATGATATTAGGTTACACATCTTACTGGTGTTTCTTCAGTTAAATTAATCCTTAGAAAAATACTTTGAGATTATTATTGGTATTACACTCATTTTAAAGACTAGGAAACTGAGGCAAATAGAAGTTAAAGTGACAAAAACACATAGGTGTCTACAGATATCCATTATTTTCTTCTTTCCAAATAGATTCTTTGATTTTTTAAAAATTTTTCTTAATTAGTTACACATGACACTAGAATACACTTTGATATATCATATAAAATGGAGTATGACTTCTTGTTCTTCTGGTTATACATGATGTAGAATCCCACTGGTCATATAGTTACATATGTATATGGGGTAAGAATGTCTGATTCATTCTACTATGGTGGTAGGAAAGATTCTTTGACTTTTGGCTATTTAGGATAAAGACCACACACTTCCCAGCTTTTCTTGCATTTAGGTGTTGTCATAAGGCTATGTTCTGCTCAATGGAATTGTCTCATCCAGAGCCCAGTTGTGCCAGGGTAGTGGGGTGGGTTGCAGAGACACCAGAGAAAGTACCCAGAGACAACATTGGAAGCATATGATTCACTGGCGAAAGTTTACACGAGATAAGTGACTGTTCCAAGGAGAGTTCAGTGGCAGCAGACTGAACAAATAGCCCCTCTTGTCTGAAAGTGCTTTGCCAAGCAGAGACTGCTCTCCTTCGTAGTGTTTGGTCCAGAGACAGGTGGCTGAATGAATGACAAGTGTTCTTTCCACAGTTCTGTGCCCATTCCTACAGAGACAGGGTAGCAGTGACATCATCAGTATTAGTTTGCTTAGTCTGCTCATCTAACCATCATCCCAAGGAACGACTCTTCCAATGTACAGGCAAGCAGGTCACTTTCTACAGATAATACCAACTTACCTTCGTTCCAGTGTGTCATTGTCTTTCAAGATAAGAGAAAGCCATGGTCCTTCAAGATAATATGTATCTGGATGCTCTGGTCCAGGTTTGCTCTCATTATTCTCTTAACTTGGCTGGGTTTTGGGGAACAGAAAGGGGCATTCAAGAACATGATGGTTTACTGTCCTTCTTTGCATTAGGGATGATACAGGGACAGAAATGAAAGGATTGTGTGATGAACCATGAAGAAAAGGGCCTTGCCCTTAGAGGGTAGAGCTGCCTTTTAATGTCATTGAGTCTTTGTGCCAATCCCTTATCAACTAAGCACAGACTTTTATATGAGAGAGAAATGAAGCAATCTAGTTTAGGACACGGATCTTTTCATTTAGAATCTTGACAATATGAGTATACTGCCTAAGGTCACACAGCTAGGAAGTGGCAGGGTTGAGGTCTAAATCCCAGTTTGCCTGATTCGAGAGAGCACAAGACCATTGCTATAGTATTATCCTGACCCCAGAAGAAAAGGTAGACTCCTCACTCTAAAATATTAGATACTTCAAATAGGTATGCTCAATCCTGGAATACAGTTCGTATTTTCTTTCCAGTTAGGCAATCCACCTAATTACATTTTACTCTGACTGATATTAAATTGGGTTCTATACCTCAAGCACATGCACATGATTTTTGGCAAGAGGAAGAGTCCCTGGAAGGCCTGTCTGACCTTACATTTTTGTTGCAGATGCCTGGACAACATGGATAATGCACACCAAAGCTCTCAAAAATTAGATTTGCATGAAAATGGTTTCCAGCTGCTTTCTTCATTTGCATTGAGTGAGGGTTTGCTCTTTGGCTTGCTGGGGTCTGTATCTACAGATGAAAACTGGATTGCTGAGGGCCCAAATTACATTGCCTGTGTGATTCAAATGTTAAAATCACATAGCATTTTCTTGGCTATTTTAAATAAACGAATTTTGGGTCTCAATTATCTGCAAAATACTTCAATTCTACACCCAACATTACAAGTATGATAACGATGAAATATACTTTGTTTTTGAAGCTGATGATAGCAGGGAGGATGGAAAATAATCATTATTTGCCTTTAGTTTAATTTCACAACTCAACAACCCAAGAAAATTAGTTGTAAAATTATTAAATTCATAAGAGTTCAAAAGGTAGATGGTATCATTCAATTACAAATAATGATAGTTTTTATTTTGTATCATAGACATAATCATATAATATGTTGGAAAATCTTAAGTTGGCAATTGAAAAACAAAACAAAGTAGTATTTAAAAAACTGAAGAGTAATTTTGTCAATAAATACACTAGACTTTTTGGAAGAAAGTTTCAAATTTTCTGAGAGGTTAAATGGATGATTTAAATTAATGGAAAGGCATACTATGGTTCCTTTGTGGAATGACTGAATATTGCAAAGTATTGGCCTTTGCAAATTAATTTATTGGTTATAGCATTCCAATCAAAATTGCCTTGCATTTTTGTGAGTGAGCAAAATAATTCTAAAGTTCACCTGGAAGAATACTTTAATTGAAATAACTAAGATAATTTTGAAAATCCAAAACATATGATTTTAAAACATAAAATAACTGAAACAGTATGGTATATAAAATAGTATAGACAGATCAACAGACTTCAATATATGTAATAACTCAATAAGTGATAAAATAATGAAAAAAATGGAGTAATAGTTTGTTCATCAAACTATGTTAGAATATTTACAATTTGGAGAAAGTTCATTCAGATTACAATCATATATTGTATATCAAGGTAAATTCTGGTGCATGAAAATTAGGAAAGCT
The DNA here is from genome assembly GCA_020662805.1 of Glaucomys volans. Classification (NCBI taxonomy): domain Eukaryota; kingdom Metazoa; phylum Chordata; class Mammalia; order Rodentia; family Sciuridae; genus Glaucomys; species Glaucomys volans. The sequence continues at coordinate 2,165,923 of JAJEJO010050405.1, read as the reverse complement.
TTAAAAAGAAATGATATATGCTAAATTTCTGAATAGAAATGGATTTCTAAGCATGAAGACAGTAAAATAAATACCAAAAGAAATGATGTATAGATCTGAGTTATGAAAATGTGTAACTTTTTCTATGTCAAATGAACAAAATAAAATTAAAGGGTAATGGGAGTTCCAATTTTGGAATAGTAGCATAAGCTCTATGAACACATTCTCCCAACAAACCAGCACAATTGATGAAAATTCCATATTAAAAATCCCAGCCATTTAAAGTCTCTTGGTAATTGTCATTAAGGATACACATCTAATGAAGAACTATTTAGTCAAGAAAATCTATTAAACTAAGAACAATGAAAGTCCATGAAATGTGAGTGATCTGCTTCCCTCCACACCCCCATTGACTTGGTGGAAGCTTCATTCTGGACAGATGTGGCCAAAAAGGCATGACTCCTTCCTGACTTAGCTTCCCATCAGGTGACCTGGTGTCTTACTGAGAAGGGCAGGCTGCCAGCCTTTCTCATTCCCTCCAAATCTGAATTGAAGAGGCTAAATTCATGGTATGCCAAGAGATTGGTGGTTCCCATCTTGTAACCAGTCCGCATTAAAAGATGGTGACTGTACCTTAGGTGTGGCAAACAGAAAATACTGAGTTCCTGAAGGCCCTGACACCAGCTCACTTTGCAGACAAGGAGAGGGAAGCCAACAAAACTAGAGGCAACCATCCTATCTAGTGCCCAGAAGACTGCTCAAAAATTTTGCTCAGAGGGGGAAAGAAAATCCAGAGAATGTTGAAGCTGCCCACAAAGAAACTGATTCCAAATAAAACATAGTATCTGAAAGTTCAAGCCTATGTACAGTCTTGAAAAAAATAGCTCCCCTTAATGAGGAGAAATAAGCAGTACCATAGGTCTGCCACTTCATCAAAGGGAACCAGGGAGAGAGACTGCTAAGAAGAGCTCTCTTGGGCCCAGACAGCTTACCTTCCTGAATTTAAAGGAACAGACCGTGGAGCATGTTGTGCCCAAAAGGGCACCAGAGGAAATAATAACCAGTCAGAAATTAATAAAGCCCAATACCTGGATGTGATACTAAATGAGAAAGTTGGTTTCATAGATTGGGGAAAGAGAGTTACAGGATGTTATTACTTTGGTGGGCCTAAGTATAAAGTCATGAATTTAGTCTAAAATAATCTTGATAGGTAATGTCTCCAGACTCTTGGCTTATTCAAATTATCTGGATTTTGCACCTTTTCCCTAGTCTTTAGTGGATTCCCCAAAATAAATGTTCAAAGAGACTGGGCTTCTCATAGTTCAAAATGACTAAGCAGACGTAGTGCTCTGATCTGGGTTTCTAAATCCTGTTCCTTTCTTAAAGGAAACAGGGTCAAAAGGAGTATTGCTGATCCAGGCCTGGAGCTGGGAAAGTAAATAATGAGTCTTTTGTGAGAGGAAATTAGAAAGTGGTAGATGTGAAAAGAACACTGGAGCTAGTTTGCCGAGGCTTCTACCAGTTAAATCAGGGTAAATATGAGTGTCATAATGATAACTGACAGTAATCAGGTGAATAAAATAAGCAAATACATCGAATGAAATAATTAAGAATCTATGATGATCCTGGAAAATATTAAAAAGTAAATAAAATGAGGAAGAAGCTTTTTTTGCTCATGTATTTATAATCTATTAAGTATCAGATTAAAAACTAATAAAAACAGAAGGAATGACAGAATTACAACACTAAAATTTCCCTATCATCATAAAAATAATTGTTTTGGTTAGGAAACATCAGTGGAAATTAATGTCATTGATATTAGTCTCAGAGATTATTGATGAGAGAGTTAAAAAAAGTACCTTTAGAGTGGAGGAATTTGGCAAACACCAACTTAACTAAGTGATTAGAGTTAACAGCCCTAAAAATGGGACCAACTGAACTCATGGGCCTCTTGATGAAGGACACAGATCACTGATGTCAGATTCCAGCAGAAAATCCATCACCTGAAACCAGTCCAGGGGCAACAATCAGACAAAGGCAAATGGAGGGACTTCCAAAAGCACAATTAGTCTGTATCCTCCTGTGGGCTCTGCTCCTTTCTCCTCCCTCCCATTCAATAAATCATCTTGTTCTGCTGATTTCACCTCCGAAGTATTTCTAGAATCTATTCACTTGCCTTCATTCTCTGAGTTACATCATGTCACCTAATTGCTAAAACAGTTGCTGGCTGTTTCCCTGAGTCCATGCTTCACAGGTTAGCCTGAGTGATCTGTCTGCAGTATAAATCTGATCATGCCATTTTCCTGCTTAAAAAGGTTCCTGTGGCTTTTGGTGGATCTTAGAATAAATGCAGACTTCTGAAACAGGGGAACAAAGCCCTTTTCGATCTGGCTCCTGCTTGCTTTCTAGCCATATCCTTTGATACTCCTCCATTGTCAACACTGTTCTTGGAATTTGCTAACTTTCTCAGGTCCCCATTGAGGTATGTTCTGCTCTGCAAACACTTTTACTCATGCCTAGAATTTTCCTCTTTCTATCCCACTATTCTTTTTGAGACAAACTGCTATTCATATTTCAGATTTTGGCATAGATAGGATTTATTCCTAGAAGTTGTTCTTATTGTCCTACCCGCACCCCATCCGAATCTAAGTTTTGTGTTCCTTTCATGTGAAGCTGACACACTCCATCTCACTTCAATTTTTTTTTTCTGGTCTAGCTTCTCTAGCAGGCTTGTCAGCCTCATGTAAGGGCTAGGACTGAGTCTTTTCTCTTTGCTGTTTTATTACTCAGTGCCTTTTTGTTTTTGGTACCAGGATTTGAACCCAGGGGCGCTCAACCACTAAGCCACATCCCCAGCCCCTTTTTATATTTTATTTAGAGACAGGGTCTTTCTAAGTTACTTAGGGCCTTGCTGAGTTGCTGAGGCTGGTTTTGAACTCGAGATCCTCCTACTTCAGCCTCCTGAGCCATTAGGATTACAGGTATGCACCACCACGCCTAGCCTCAGTTCCCTTTTTTAACTAAATGAATGGAAAATATAGTTGGAAGGGAGAAGGAAAGAAGAATTTTACAAAATAGTAACTGTTCCAAATAGTGCAAATGACAATATTTAAAAGACTGAGAAGTAGCATTCTGAACTTACTATTAAAAAAGGGAAACCAGTTTCAGCTCTTAGTTTCTAAATATCATTTCCAGTGAAAGGAACCAGGGATCCTTTGGGAAGTGGGTAATTATAGATTGGGACCAAATTATGTGTGTGTGTGTGTGTGTGTGTGTGTGTGTATGTGTATAGGAGCCTGGAACATATTATGGAGTTTGATAGCAAAGAAGTACTCAGAAGAGAATGAGACCACGTTGAAAGGACTCAGGGGTTAAACAAAGGAGATCTGGATGACCAAAACTGGAATAATCTGAGCAGCAAAATAGCTAATTAGTCTTACAGTCCAAAGAATGAGATGAATAGTCCCAAATCCAGACTGATAAAAATTAAATAGCTAAAAACATGGGTAGAAGATTCAGCTCCTCTTAACAGAAGAATTCTAATTAGTAAACACAGAAAGGATGAATGAGGGAAATAGACATTAGGCAGAGACTACAGTATTAATTGTTACAGACAAGGACCATTGAGGGATCCTAAAATTAATGAGTAAATGTTTGAAAGAATATTTCTACAGCCTCAAATATAAATATCTTTCCCCAAAACATTTTATTCATTACAAAGGAAAAAAATAGTGATTTTATAGTTGGGGAACCTGGCAGACCCTAACTGAATAATCAAGGTTAACATGACCAGTTTATCAGTCAACTTTCTATCCCTATAAAAAATACGCGAGATAATCTACTTACAAAGTGAAAAGGTTTATTTTCACTCACAGTTTTGGAGCTCTTAGGTTATGATCCAGTAGGCCCTGTTGCTTTGGGTCTGTGATGAGGTAGTACATCATGGCATATATCAGAGCAAAAGCCCTCCCCTGAGAACTGGAAAGAAAGAGAGAGAGAGAGAGAGAGAGAGAAAAGAGGAAGAAGAAGAAGAAGAAGAAGAAGAAGAAGAAGAAGA